>JADRCH010000046.1:7876643-8089143 GCA_019843965.1 Rhynchomys soricoides
TATTTTTAAAAAAGAAGCCTCCTTTCAAATGGTTGGTCAGGTAATACATGCAACTCTTTAAACAACATAGACTGTTGACATTGCACTTGGTTGCCTCTCAGAAGTTTAAGGTAAGTCCATATTTCTGAAGACACTGGACATTCAGAGCACAGGACTTGGATGATTATAGCCAAGTATAATCTAAAAGCCTGTATATTGTTGTCTAGCTTTCATGGTACCAAAAATACTATGAAAGCTGCCAAGGGCAGGAAATACTTAATAGTTCTATTCAGATGTCACCCCTATGAACTACAGCAGTGACCTACCTGGAAAAATATTGTGCAGGTACACTATAAACCTGACAAATGATCCCTTAATTTATTCCGTATTTTATTACAAATGTGTAATGCCCAATGTATTAGGGAAAAAATCAATTAGGAGATAAAGATAAGGTGAAGTACTTTTTCCTTAAGGAAATGATAGAATCTTTTAAAAACTAAAACAGTAAGGGGCACTTAAAATACAATAAGTATCCCTATAAATTTCAAGCATCATAGATAATCGTATTTGTTATAAGGAATGCTGAAGTAATTGGTAGTTGTCAAGCATCACTGAAAATCAATACTATATATGGAACTCTTAGAAACATTAAGATCATCAACTGCTTTAGGCTTGCTTTGAGCATTGTAGTGGTGATATCCTTGCAGCTTTATGCTGGCTCTGAAATATCGCTAAATTATCTAGGCTTGCTGATGCAAGTCTATATACCCAACTACAGAAGAGGCTGAGCCAAATCACAAAGTCAAAGATAGCCCAGGGTATACTAGAACTCAAGGGTAACTTTGCAACTTAGCAAGACCCTCTCTTATAACAATAATAAGGAGGACAGGATACAAGTGCTGGCATACTTGTGTAGGATATGTAATAACTTAAGCTCAAGCCCTAGTACCAAAGAACTAATAAAAACAATCGCTAAACAACACATGTATATTTATAAATAAAAATGTGGTTTATGATTGATGAAATATATAAATATCTCTTTTAAAGTATTCCCAAGAAATTAAACAATAATGAAAAATATGTGAATTTAATTATTTCATTTTATTAGACAAAATGTAGTAAACTGAACCTTTAAAAATATTTAATTATACTTATTTAAAAGGTAGTATTTTCTTAAGTTAACTAAATATCACTTTTATATTTTATAACTTGAATATTCACTGAGTATGACATCAGTGTTTTATACCTCTGGCAGTAAAAAAAAAAAATTGAGAGCATATGAAGTGTGATACTTTGCGTTGTGTAATTGAACATTAAAGAGAGAGAATTGCTCATGGTAAAAATAATTTTTAATGCATGGTAAATAGAATAATAGAATATTGTGAGTGTAAAGCATGCAGGTTCCCATCACCTAGCATACACGCAACTGTGCAATACAGTTACATCCCTTTGTGGGATGGGCACATTAAAGATGGGGTTAGAAGGATGAGTTGAAATGGGAAATTGAAGGAGAAAATAAAGAAGTGGCATCAATGGGAGGGGAGGCTCTTGGTCCTGTGGAGGCTCGATGACCCAGCATAGGGGAGTACTAGGGTGCTAAGGCAGGAGTGGGTGGGTGGTGGGAAAGCACCCTCATAGAGGCAGGTGGAGGGTAGGGGAAGAGGATAGGGGGTTTGTGGAGAGGAAACTATGAAGAGGGATAACATTTGAAATGTAAACAAATAAAATAACCAATTCAAAAAAGAACTCAGTAAAGGTATGGAGTCATAAAGTTGAAGATACATTTGAGAGCTTGATTAGAAGAACATAGAAAAGCCAAGGTTACTGAAGGTGACAGATGTCTTAGAGGCAATCATTACTCTGAGAGCTTCGTGGGATAGATATTGTAAAGATAGGAAAGACATAGTCAAATTAAGTTCCTCAGACAACCAAATCATGTGCAGGAATATGATGTTCATGTAAACAAAAAATTAGCAGAATATTAATTTTGAATAGTATAAGTGAAAAATGAAATAATGTCACAAATGGAGAATGTTTGCAAAGCAAAGAGAGTAAAGCTTAAACAATCTCAAGGGAAGGGTACCTGGTTATCCCAGTTCAATCAAAACACAGACTTACTGATGAAGAAATGCAGATAAAGGAGAGGAAGAAATAAGACTGCTCAAACGCTTGAAGGTCAAAGATAAAATTTTGATGTCTTACTGATCATTGTGGATTTCTTCAAATTTTGTGTGACAGGAAAACAGAAAAAATAGATTCACATAGAGACTGTAAGAAGCCAAGGAGAAAAGGAAAGCTATCAGCAAGAGAGATAACTACTTGTTTCTGAGCAGTTTTTACAGAAAGTTGAGACATTAGGAACAAATGGTTTGCTGGGCAGTAAGTCAGGTGTGTTGCTGCCTATGGTGAAGATTTGGCTGAAGTACTGTTCCAGTTTGATGCATATAGAAGTTATATTTGAAAATAAAAACAGCAGGAGACTTGATATTAATTTGAAGAGGACCTCAAAGCTTTAGACATGATACAAAAAAGTCCAAAGACTTTAGTTAGAGAATTAAAAACCTCACCACCCCAAGGATGTTAGGTCACTGTTAGCAAAACTGCTTCATTGTCGAAAGCTTTTAAAACAACCTAACCTATTGACACGCGCCTTCAGTTGTGAGATCTATTTTGTCACTAAAATCCAAGAAGGTTGGTTTCTCCCAGCCAGATTTACCACTCTCCTCGGATATAGGTATCATGGCTGGTAAGTAATTTTTAGGGTTTTCTGAGAATCTAGCTTCCATCTTCTCTGGCTAAGGGAAACATAGAGAGGTCACTAGTAAGCTATCTTACAAGTAAGTAATACTGACTAAATAATCTAAGAGATCCTACATATCCTAAAATTAAGATACTCCTTTGCAAATGGCATGACTGACCATAACTGGCAATCCAATTAAAACATGGAATTACAATATTGGTATAAAAATAATAGCTACCTTATCAGCATTAATTTAACCAGGGTAATTTAATCGTAGTAAAAAGGAATCTCATTTTAAAAACACTTTCTATTATATTTCATTAAGGAAATTAGTAAAATGAGAGCTATTACTCCACCTGAAAACAGAGAAATTGAAACAAGATTATAGCAATAATTATTATAGAAAATATTGAAAATAATTGCTATATACTTTGAAATATGTTTTCAGCAAGAGAACAGAGTTTATGCTTGGCCTTTCACTTCACTATATGCATCTGCCTGTCTATTTGTTTTTCAGATCCTGACATTGGCAATTCATCAGTATCAACAAGTTCCATGGAAATGTAAAGATTTTCAGTAATACATGAAGCTGTTTAATCATTAGAGATGCCTCAAATCTTAATATATCTTACATTACTGGAGATTAACAAAATAAAATTCTGATTGAGCTAACATTGATCTCTTTGTGTTACAGTAATTGCTAAATGACTATAAGATATATAGCATTCTATTCATTAGTATTCTCATTAAAATGTGTGTTTTTATCCACATCCATAGTATCTACATTTTTCTAAAATAATAGAAAACTAAATACTTACCAAAATGGTGGTAACAATCAAAGAACGATTAGACAGTGAGTCTGTGATATTCGCTGGCTTTCCTTTCTGACTTTCTGTCATATTCAGGCCACTGGCTGGATCCCAAGTTCCAATCTATAAAACAGCAAATGTACATTATAAATTGTCTATCAGACATCTGTGAGGGAGTGCTGCAAAGGAAAGTTACAATTACTGATACTATTCACCTCTGCAGCATTATGTGCTGTCATTAAAGTATAGGCTGTGTTCTTTAAGAATGATTCACTGTGCTGAGAAGTGTGTCTAGTGACATTAAGAAGAAAATAATCCACCATAATGCCACGTTCTGTGTGGGAGTTTCACTTTCCATTTAAACTTTCGTTCTCCAAGAAGAAACATGTTTGATGATACATTGATGGCTTCTAGAATTTCATGCATAGAGTATATTCTTTAGTATAATGGATCTCTCTCATCCTCTCACTAGAAAGAGAACATTCTACATCACAGACAAAGGAAAAAAAAAACAAACAAGGAAAACCTTGAGGATCCAGGATAAATTAATAAGTATCTAGTTAATCAACTCCAGTTTTTCCTCCTATACTCTATTTAAATAGAGTTTTATTTAATCAAATGTTCTCTTATACTTGAAGCCATATACATTTTGTGTGCAGATGTTTTATTCCGTTTAACACAGTGAATGGAGGAACAAAGTCAGTCTCTGTGGAAGACATAAATAAACACAAAACTTTACAGAAGGCACAGATTGGTTGTTTATTGATAACTACAAGACAGTAATGTTCCATCAGGGTTAATCATCACTAAATAGAACAAAATAGGAGCTGTGGATATAGGAATTCTATATCTCAACTATCCTAAATCATTAGTAATAAAATTTGCTATCCATATTCTTCTAGTCAAATATACAAATTAGTTTCATAAAAGGTCAACAACAATTTATACTCATTATCAACCTCTGTATATAAACAAAATTATGTTTGAAGTAACAATGACTTATCAGACATTATTATTGTTATCTATATAAATATTCTATCAAAGATCTTGCAAGTTGATTGTGATCATTTTACTTCCCTCGTATATTATTATATACACATATTTTCTTATGACTTTCTCAGTAAACTTTTAAACCTATATTTTTAAACTGAAAATGTAGAAAAGTATACCTATTTTCTGTTAAGTGAAATAATTTATGTATTTATATATAGCATCCTGATAGCTTTATGTAAATATAAACTTGACTATGTTGTTTGAACACTAGCTAAAAATATAAGGGATTCATATTCCTATTATTTTTAGAGATATATTTAATGGATTTTTCCAATTGTCTCATGTTAATTAAATTTGGATTATACAAATAGCTATAAATTCCCATTAAAATATTTGTGTCAATCAAGAAAAATTAAATAATTCATCAAGAGAAAGAAAATGCAAAAATTTCTCTTTTTTATTCTCAAAATAAATTACTTGCTGGCAGTTATATACGATGTCAGATCATAAAGTCATAAAAATGGAGGCTGTGCTAGCTATCTGGGCACAGTGGATGAGAGAATATAAAATTAGAATGAGTGCTGATGAATTGCTGAAGTGTTTCAAATATAAAATTGTTAAAAGTGCTCTCTAGGCTGAACAAGATATGTCTCAAGTGTTATCTCATAGTGACTGCTACTTTGTATCTGTGGTTTATAATCAATTCCTGGAACGTATATTTTTCCCTTTGGTTTTATTTCTTTTCATTTCCAGCATTGACTAAATAGTCAGATCTTAAACCCTGTTATTCTATTAACTAAAGTATTAACAACTATGATTTACCCAGCTTACAACACCATCAAGAGTGGCCGAATAAAACTACTTTCAGAAAGCATAGCCTAATTAACTTAATGCCACATTAGAATAAAAACTGTTTCTTGCTTCAGAGAGAGCTCAGTTGTGAATAATACCTACTACTACTGTATAGAACCTCACTTTAATTTTCAGGCAACTCAAAACTACCTGTAACAACAGCTCCATGGAACATCATGACCTCTTCTGGCCTATACATGCATGTATTCATGTTCTTGCTCCTGTCCTATGCATATACCTACCTATACACATAATTTTTTTTAAATTAAATTTTATCAGAATAAAGGCAAGAAACTCTTTTTGTGAAGTCCAGCGGGAGCTGGATAACAAACCAGATAACACACAATAAAAAGATAATTATAGACACATTTCTCTGATAAATATAAAAATTCCCAATAAATAAATTAAACTCATAACTGTGTATGGTTGCACATTCTTTTACAGCCAACACTGGGGAGGGAGTGGCAAATGGACCCTACTGAGATCAAGACCAGTTTGGTGTACAAAGTGAAGTTTAGGCCACCCAGAATTACATATGGGACATGAAGCTAAATAAAGAATTCTTAAGAATTAAAATATAAACAACGGAGAATCACTTTTAAAACATATTCATCCTTCTCTTCCATCAGGGAAATGTACGTTAAAAATGTTTTTAGATTTGTAAAACTGTCAAAATGGCTAGGATCAATAACACAACTGATGACTGATAACTGATACGGATTTGGAATAAGGGGAAACATTCATTTAATTGATGAGAATGCAAACTTGGACCGCCACTATGGAAATCACTGTGGTGATTCCTTATAAAGATGAGTAATATCAAAAACAAATTATGACAAATATTGGCATGGATGTAGAGAAAGGAAAACTTAGTCATAGCTATTGTGAATGCTGCCTGTTTGTTCCTATAGGTTTCTGTTTCCTCTCTGTATAATGGCCCAAGCAACCTACAGTTCTGGTGACCACCCAGTCTTTGGGTCTAGTAAGATGTCTCCCGTAGGGTTTTCTTTTGTTTGTTTTGTTTTGTTTTATGGTTTTTGTTTTGTTTTGTTTTGTATGTTATGCCTCTGGAGTTTTGAATACTTAAAGGCCAACATTTAAACACAGTCAACAATAGCCAGGGCAATATGACAAGACCTGAGGCAAGCTATCCTACTACAGCAAGCCCTGGATATCCTAACACAGATGAAACAAAAGAAAATGACCTCAAATTTAATCTTATGGAAATGATAAGGCCCTCAAAGAGGAAATGAATGAATAACTTAAAGAGATATAAAAAAATACAATAAAATAGGTGAAAGAAATGAATAAAATTGTGCAATACCTGAAAATGGAGATAGAAGCAATAAAGAAAACACAAACTGAAGGAATTCTGGAGATGAAAAACCTAGGGAAGAAAACAGGAACTATAGACAAAACCATCACCAAAAGAATACAAGAGATGGAAGACAGAATTTCAGGCTTAGCAGATTCAAGAGAAGAAAGCCATACCCAGGCCAATGAAAATATTAAATCTAAAAAACATCTAGGAGATCTGGGATGGTATAAAAAGACCAAACATAAGAATAATAGAAGTATAAAGAAGGAAATATTGCCAGCTTAAAGGTCCAGAAATTATTTTCAACAAAATCTTAGAAGAAAATTTCCATAACCTAAAGAAAACATGCTTATAAACATATAAGATTACAGAACACCAAATATATTCGACCAAAAGAGAAAAATCTTTTTGCTACAAAACAATCAAAAATACTAAATGTACAGAACAAAGAATGAAAGAATAATAAATGCTGCAAGGGAAAAATGCCAAGTCACATAAAGGCAGACCTATTAGAATTCCATTCAACTTTTCAACAGGGACTCTAAAATCCAGAAGGCCCTGGGCAGATATCTTGCAGTCTCTAATAGACTACAGATGCAATCACAGATTATTTTACCCAGGAAAACTTTCAAATACCACAGAGGGAGAAAATAGTCTACAAGAGAGCGAAATATAAACAGTATCTTCCATGAATCCAGCCCACAGAAGGTAATAGAAAGAATACTCCAAAACAATTAAGTTAACTACATTCAAGAAAACACAGGAAATAAATGATCCCACACTAGCAAAACCAAAGAAAGTTAGCATACACACAGAGAGATGCACACACACACACACACACACACACACACACACACACAGCAACATTACTCTCAAAATAAAAAGAATTAACAATCATTGGTGTTGTACTGGCTAGTTTTGTGTGTCAACTTGACACAAGCTGGAGTTATCACAGAGAAAGTAGCTTTAGTTGAGAAAATGCCTCTGTGAGATCCAGGTGTAAGGCATTTTCTCAATTAGTGATCATGGGCTGAGGGCCCCTTGTGAGTGGAACCATCTGTGGGCTGGTAGTCTTGGGTTCTATAAGAAAGCAGGCTGAGCAAGCCAGGAGAAGCAAGCAAGTCAGTAATCAGCATTCCTCCCTGGCCTCTGCATTAGCTCCTGCTCTTTGACCTGCTTGAGTTCTAGTCCTGACTTCTTTTTGTGATGAACAGCAATTGGAAGTGTAAGCTGAATTAACCCTTTCCTCCCTACTTGCATCTTGGTCATGATGTTTGTGCAGAAATAGAAGCCTTGACTAAGACAGGTGTTAATATTGTTCAACATCAATGGACTCAATTTCCCAATAAAAAGACACAGGGTAACAGAATGAATGTGAAAACAGAATCCATCATTGTGCTGCATACAAGAAACATACCTTGGCAATAAGGATAGACATTAACTCAGAATAACGGGCTGGAAAAAATGTTTTCCAAATGAACATACCCAAGGAACAAAATGGAGTAGCTATTCTCATATCTCATAAAAGAGACTTACAACCAAAATTAAACAAAAGAGACAAGGAAAGACACTTTATAATCATAAAAGGAAAAATCCATGAAGGTGATGTCTCAATTCTGAATATGTATGCCCCAAATGCAAGGGTATTTTTAAAAGAAACAATTCCAAAGCTTAAAGCACATATTAAACCACCCACACTAATACTGGGAAACTTGAACACCCCAATATCACCAATGGACAGGTCATTGAAGCAGAAACTAAACAGAGAAATAACAAAACTAACAAGTGTTTGAATCAAATGTGCCCAACAGATAACTACATAACATTTCACCTAAACATAAAAATATATATATATTCTTCTCAGCACCTCATAGACCTTCTCAAAAATTGACCATATACTTGAACACAAAGGGAGTCTCAAAAGATAAAACAAAATTGAAACAATTCCCTGTATCTTATCAGACCATGATGGAGTAAAGCTAGACTTCAACAACAGAAACAACAGAAAGCCTGAAAACCTATGGAACTTGAACAACTCCTTATTCAATGACTACTTGGTCAAAGACGAAATAAAGAAAAAATTTAAAGATTTCCCAGAATTCAACAGAAATGAATGCACAAATGTTGGGGCCAGCATACCATGACAGGGACTGCCAGCAGGAGGCCAGGATGGAGACATCTCAGAAGCCCATGGCAGCTCCTTGTAAAAGAGGGTGGCATCTGGGACCCTGAGAAGCAGGATACAAATCCCTCCAGGGGATCTATCATTTGAAGTAAGGGACTGCCTTCAGTAGGCCAGAACTGAAGAGACATTTCAGTAGCCTGAGGGAGCTCTTTGTAAAAAAAAAAAAAAAAAAAATCAGTTATTCCCATTTCTCCTAATATTAGCCCTGGACAATGGCTGTATAGATTTCATTTGGGCATGACTGCTTTCAGTTAGACTTGGTGTGCATAATTATTCTATTATATCTGACTTTTCTACTTCTTTCCCTTTCTGCTCTGAAATTAGGTGTTCCTTGATGTAATGATTCTTAAACAATTAAAAATTGAGGCTGGGGCACAGCACAGCACAGTTCTAATGGCCCAGGTGCATGCTGTGCATTCTCATCTTGTAAATAATACAATAACTACACAACAGTAGTTCCAGATTACTACTTGACTGGCAAAGAAAGGTTGAAGAAATTATTAGAAAATAAAATAGAGCCAACATTGGGACCCCAAGAAAGGAAAATACTATTGAAGTTATGAAATAAGTTTTGCACAACATTTAAGAGTAGTTTCTTCATAAGAAAGTAAAGAATACATAAAATTATATACTAGTAAAACTAAGTCAAAACTCTTGGGACTCTTAGGAGAGTCATTGTGTACAATGTGCAGAAGCAGAAAGCTAGTGGAACTGCTGGACTAAGAGTTAACTTGATTCATTCTGGCCACTGTCTGGCAGCTTTGCTTATGTAATTTATCATTGGAGCTTCACAAGAAAATGCAAGTAGCTGACCTTGGAGCTCTGAGCTCTGAAAATTAAAAGTTTAAATAATGATAAATTTGGAATTATTATTAATTTGCCACAGGCCTGGGAATAGGAGAAGCTAGAAACTTTGGCGAACAATTGTAATTTTTGATTCTTAATGAGATGTAATTATCCTTTGGATTTGATTTGGCAATGATTATACAATCAAAATTATACCTGATAATTTTGGAGTATCAATAAAGGACGGGGCAAGGAAAAGACTAGTGAGCATGTGAAGATTGAGTGAAGAGCAGGTGAGGAGCAAGTGGAGAACGAGTGGAGAGAGACTAAGGTGTGCATGAGGTCAATGTGAAGAGTAAGTGAAGAGAGAATGTGAGGTGGGAGAGGGAGACAGAGAGTGAGAGAGAGAGAGAGAGAAGAGAGAGAGAGAGAAGGAAGAGTAACTTTAAGCCTTGAAAACTTGCCTGTCAGCTTGTACCTGAAAAGTAGTCCGTGTTTATTTATTATGTACCTTCCAGATATCCCTGTTTCCAGTTGAGAACTCCAATCCCATGTCGAGGGTGGACCCTGACACACAATATACCTAAACTTATGGGACACAAAGAAAGCAGTGCTAAGAGGAAAGTTCATAGTACTAACTGCATTCATAAAGAAATTTGTGAGATTTTCTACTAGTCACTTAATAGCATACCTGAAACATCTAGAACAAAAAGAAGCAAACACACACAATTGGAGTAGATTTCAGGAAACAATCAAACTCTGAGATAAAATTAACAAATTTAAAAACAAAGAGAAAAATAAAAAAATCTACAAAACCAAGAGATTGTTCTTTGAAAAAAAAATCAACAACATAGACAAGCCCTTTGTTAACCAAACTAAAAGACAAAGACAGAATATAAAAAATTTAAAAAGTTAGAAAAGGGGGATATAACAGTTGGCAGTATGAAAATCCAAAGAATCTATAGGTCTTATTTCAATAACCTATTCCCCGCAAAATTAGAAAATCTAAATAATTGGAAAAATCAAAATGAAATGGATAATTTTCTTGATAGATGTTGTTAACCAAAGTTAAAAAAGTTCAGGTAAACAATTTATATAGCCCTATAATCCCCATGTAATAGAGGTAGTCATTAATATTCTCCAATAAAAAAAGCCTAGGACCAGAAAACTTTAGAGCAGAATTCTACCTTTGTTTTAAATACTCCCAAAATTATTCCACAATAAGACCAGAAGGAACACAGCAAATCTCATTCTATAAGGGCAGTCACCTTAGGACTAATCACACAAGGACTAAGCCAAGAAAGAATTTCAGACCAATTTCTCTTATGAACATTGATGTAAAAAATATACTAAATAAAAGAATCCAAACTGAATTGTGACAATACATCAAAAGCATCATCTACCATAATTAAGTCAGCTTCATATCAGAGATATAGAGATGATTAAATATATGAAAATCAATCAAGTTAATCCATGATATAAAAAACTGAAAGAAGATGAACAAAATTCAACATATTTCATGATAAATGTCTTAGAGAGATCAGCGATAAAGGGTGCCTACCAAGCACAATAAAGGCAATACACAGCAAGCCAAAAGCCAACATCAAATTAAATGAAGAGAAAAATTAAAGCAATTCCACTAAAATCAGGGACATTATAAAGCTGTCCACTCTTTCTAGACCTATTCAATATAGTTCTTGAATTTTTACCTAGAGAAATAAGACAACTAAAGGAGATCAATGGAGTTACAAATTGGGAAATAAGAAGTCCACATATCACTATTTGTGGATGATATGATAGTACATATGAGTAACCCAAAAAGATTCTACCATGCAGCTCCTATAGTCAACAAACTCCTTCAGCAAAGTACCCAGAAACAACATAAACAAAAAAAAAAAACCAAAAACCAATAGCCCTTCTTTGAATGGAAAACAGGCTGAAAAAAAAATTTAGAGAAACAACCCCCTTCATAATAGCAATAAATATTATAAAATATCTTGGTTTAGTTATAACCAAACAACTGAAAGATATGAATAACAAACTACAATTCTTTGAAGAAAGAAATCGAGAAGATATCAGAAGACAGAAAATTTTCCCATTCTCCTGCATTAGTAGGATTACCATAGTAAAAATGGCTATCTTACTAAAAGCAATCTATAAATATAGTAAAATCCCCATCAAATTTCCAACACAATTCTTCATGGATATTGAAAGTACAATACTCAACTTCATATGAAAAAATAAGAAACCCAGGATAGTTTTTAAAAAAATAACTTCTGGAGGTTATCACCATTCCTGATTTTAAGCTGTACTACAGAGCAATAGTAAGAAAAATTTCATGACATGGTATTGGTATAAATACAGACAATGGGATCAAATTAAAGCTGCAGAAGTAAACCCACTCACCTGAAGACACTTGATTTTTGGCAGAAAAGCAAAATTATACAATTGGAAAAAAGCATCTTCAATAAATGGTGTTGGACTAATTTAGTGTCTCCATGTAAAAGAATGCAAACAGATCCATATTTATCACCCTGTACAAAATTCAAATCTAAGTGGACCAAAGGCTTCAACATAAAACTCCGTACACTAAATCTGAAGGAAGAAAAAGTGCGGAATAACCTTAAACACATTGGAACAGAAGACAACTTCCTGAAAAGAGCACAAACAACTCAGATACTAAAATCAACAACTAATAAATGGGACCTCTTGAAACTGAAAATCTTCTGTAAGACAAAGGACTCCATCAGTAGGACAAAATGAAAATCTACTGAATGAGAAAAGATATCCCCCACCTCTACATCCTACAGGAGGATATCAAAATGTATAAAGAATTCAAGAAGCTAGACATCAACATACCAAATAACCCAGTTGAAAAATAGGGGAACACTCTCATTGGAGGATGGGGGAGGGAGAATGGAACAGGGGGGTTGCTTAGGGAAAACTGGAAAAGGGAACAGCATTTGAAATGTAAGCAAATAAAATAATTTTTAAAAAGAAAAATAGCGTACAAATTGAAACAGAATTCTCAAAAGAGGAATCTTTAATGGCTAAGAAGCATTTAAGGAAATATCCCACATCCTTAGTCATCAGGGAAATGACTCTGAAATTCAATCTTATACATCAAAAAATGGCCAATATCAAAAAACTCAAGAGATAGTAAATGCTGGTGAGGATGTGGAACATCATCTACATCCTGCTGGTAGGAGTGAAAAATTGTACATCCACTATCAAAATTAGCATGATATTTTCTTGGAAAGTTGGAAATCGATCTCAAAATCCAGCTCTACCAGTCTTGAGCATATATGCAAAGGACACTTCATTTTACTTCATACATGTTCAGTGTTACTCTACTCATTAGCCAGAAATTTAAAATATCATAGACATCATTCAACAGAAAAATGGATAAAGAAAATATGGTACATTTAAACAATAGAATGCATTTAAATAATTTATTCAGCTGTTTGTAAAATGGCATTATGAAATTTGCTGGCAAATGGATGGAACTAGAAAAACTCATCTTGAATGAGATAACCTAGATTAAGAAAGAAAAATATGGCATGTTTTCATTTATATGTGGGTATTAGCCATTAAATAAATGAGAACCAAGCTACAATCTGTAGACCCAGAGAGGTTAGGTATAGAAGAAGGGACTGGAGGGACTCATGGATCTCCATGGTAGTGGGAAATACAGCAGAGTTTATTGGTAAACTGCATGATCAGGGGAGAGGATCAGGAAGATCATGTGGAAAAAGGGAAAGGAGATGAGACTGAGAGATATAATGTGATGAGGAACATTTGAAGAGTGGTACAGAAACCTAGTGCAGTGAAAACTTCCTACATTTCTTGAAGGTGATCCTAATGACATCTCCTAAATAATGAGTACAGAGTTCCAATCATGAATAATGCATGTTTAAAATGTATATGTGAATAAATGAATAAGGGAAAATCATCTTGAAGAAGCCTAAATTTTGGCCATTTAGTGTTTTTCTTAAATATATGCATAACTGGCTCTGGTGGTATAGATGTATAATATCAGCTCCAGAGAGGCTAAGAAGAAAGACCAGAAACAAAAGATTTCCTTGGATTCTTTTATGTTCATGCATTATTTTGTTCAAGCTTTGTCTGTTCATTATCTTTGCTACATATTTGCTTCTCTCCTAAGTACCCTTTTCTGTTTTATTTCTTTCACTTATTGTTTTCTGAGAATTCTGAACATGTGTGCCTTATTTACATCATTTCCACACCTGTCACTGTTCCCTGGCTTCTGCTACCTCAACCTCCTCCCTCTCAAATTCATGACCTCACTTTTTAATTAATACTGTTTTGTGCATATAGACATACATGAATACTATGCTATATTTAAAAGATGTTTTATAGTGTATAGGTTTTCTGGTTAAATGTCTTATATTTATTTTAAAATTCTCAAAAATCTTGAAATTTGTAATAAAATTTTTAGTAACTGTATTGTCTTTAGTGTCTGTCTTTATATGTAAAGTAATATGAAAGTATCCATGTAGTTCTGGGTCAAGACATATGTTTAAATCTAAATAAGAGACAAATTAAATGTTTATTATCTGAAAAGAAATACATTAGATTTAATGCAGGCAAAGACTCAGCTCAGTTTTGAGTATGTTGAAGATCACTAGACAATATATAGCCGTTAACAATTATTTCTGACTGTGAGGCAGAAATCAGTTCACAAGAAAGTTATAGGTCACTACTCCATGTGGACTGAGATAGATGTACCAAATGTAATCAGGCATGAGAGATAAAATTTCTGCATACCATATATATAGAATTCTATTAAATAATTCTCATTGATCTAATGTGGAAATTTATACAGGTATAAAGATGCAGTAGAGACTGAAAAACAGCCAACCAATTGCTGCCTCAATTTGAGACCCATCCTATAGGACAGAACCAACCCCTGACACTATTAATGATACTCTGCTATGCTTACAGGAACATAGCACATCTTCTTTCAGCAATGGATGGAGGCAGATGCTAAGACTCACTACCAAATATTAGGTGGAATCTGGAAAGTCTTGCAAAAGAGGTGGGATAGAGATGAGCAAGTCAGAGGGGTCAAGAATATCACTAGAAGACTCATGAAATCAATAAACCTAGCACCAGACTATTTCCCTAATAGTGGTAACTAGAGTGTTCAGTTCGCAATAGAAAGATATATTTTGCTTGTGGTATCATTAGCTCTGCCAAAACTTGTTTTTTGTAAAGCCTTCCAACATTTTTGATGTAAATGCAATTCTCAAATAATATTTAAAATAGATTTTAAATAAATTTATATATCTATTTATGTCATTAGATATGTGGCTTATTTTTTATCTGAAAATGGTCTTTTCCAAGCTCACAGAAACACTTCAGAGAACAATGCAAGTTAACACTAAACTACTTTCAGTTGTAAATATTCTAATTTCATTTTCTCTAACAATGGACATCATTTTATTTAGCTTGAAGACATTTCACTATTTCTTCATTAACAAAACTTTTTGTCCCTTAGTGTTTTTTAATATTTTTTTTCTCCTTCCATATGACTTCAGGAATTCTACACTGAACATGCAAATAAAAAATGGCAAAATATTTATGATATTTTGACCCAGAACTTCTGAAGCAAGCATTGTAGAAGTCATATAACATATGTAATGGGATTCAGAGAATGTTCATAACCCATTCTGTAAAATTCTATAAATGACAGATTCCCTATGTACTGCAACTTTTGAGTGAGTCAAAAAATGTCTAATATGCCTTGTAAGCAATATCCAAGATGCTCATTTCTAGCTAAATATTTTCCTGGTTTCTTATGGTAGCAACCTCTAATCAAAGTACATTTGAACATTCCTCATTCCCAAAATAAAACATTCTAACCCTCTGTCTGCCTCTGAGTTCTTTTTAAGAACAGAAGCTGGATTTCTCTATAGATCGCTAAAAATATAAAAATTAAAAAAAAAAAAAAAAGGGAATTTTGTTCATTGCCATAACGGAAAAAATCTATAAAAAGACAATTATGTTTCTATATCTTCAATGAACATTAAAGAGTCAAATATTTAAAATGTTATCATTAGGGGTCACATTTTATACTTGGGTAGTATGCAATCCTTAACTACAGACATTACCTCACCTGCACGATAAAATTTTCCAATCCCTTAAAAATGCTGACCCATCATCTTAGGCGTCTGAAACCTTACTATTGCCATTCTTTGTTGCCAATGCAATTGCAAAAGATAACTCTTCCTCAGATATTGGAGTAAACGCTTTGTGTAAAGGAAGCCACAAGTGTTTACACAACTGGTTCTCAACTATCTAATGCCATGACCCCTTAATTTCTTTCCTCGAGTTGTGGTGACTCCAAGCATGAAATTATTTTGATTCTAATTCTTAACTGTAATTTTGCTACTATTATGACTAATAATGCAAATATATGATATGCAGGATATCTGATATGTGACCAGAAAGGAGTCATGACCAACAGGTTGAGAACCACTGGTTTAAACAACAGTGTGACCAACATGTTTTGTGAATCACCTGTCTGACTGTTGTGGTCTGACGGATGGAATCTAAGGATAAGAACTAAGATGCTTCTGAGGACTGCATCATAGCAATATTTGTAAAAACATGCCCTGGATATAATGACAGAAATGAATGTGTTAATATTCTAAGAGCATTTTGGATGCACAATAGACAATATGCCCTTTGTTCTCATCAGAATAGTTTAAGGATCAAAAACTACTGGTTTTCATTTTCTTAATCTTGAACAGAAAAAAAAAGTGTCTTATTGCCTAGCATAGATAATTTTTCTTGAATGGTACCCAATGTCCTCTGCACTGTTTGAAGGAAGGCAGCATCTGCAGATACATTAAGAGAGGTGTTATTGGTTATCTTTCTTGGTCTACTACCAATCACACAGGGTTCTAATCAATGCCACTGTAAAATAGCTGCAAAGATGGGAAGAATTTATTTTTATCTCTAGTTATTAGTTCTCACTGCCCTGAAGATATCACACTTCTCTTTCTCTTTAATGGGAACTTATTTGTTATTTCTGGATTATCTTCTCTATAATTGTAAACCAAAGAAGTGTGGGTTTATTTTCCCAACAAATATTCTAATGAGATTCATGTTTCAGGAGTTATTAAAATGTATTAGTTACTTGGCTCAGGCTACTGCACAATTAGTAACTTAAAGAATCAATGGTTAATGTTGGCTCACAGTTTGACGTTCAGTCAATCATAGTGGGAAAATTTGGCAATACAAAGATGAGTTTTTACCCCTAAGGGTGATTCTAAGCCCAGCTAAATGGACAGCCTTAAACATTACAAGTTTACACTGTGAATCTCATAACAAAAAATGTGCTTGGGGTTGGAGAGAGGCCTCATTTGGGAAATGATTAACTAACATGCATAAAGCCTCAGGTTTGATCTACAGACACAACATAAGTTTAGCATGATAATACATGCTTTTAAGAACTCAGAAGAGGAAGGCACCAAGAGCAGAAGTTCGGTGTCTTTTTCTGTTACATAGTGAGGATAGAGGCCAGTCTGCCATAGATGAGATCTGCCTCAAACGAAAAAAATGAAAACTATTCAAATCAATTCTAAACTCTGCATAAGCTCACACAGTTCCAATACAGTTCATGATTCCAGGTTTTTCTGAAATTCAAGGCAATCTTTTAACTATTATCACCTATAAAAGGACAATCTGCATAGTTCTAATATATGATCATACAAAGGAAATTTTTCATTCCAAAAAAGATAAATGGAGATATTGTAAGGAAAAATTAACCAAAGAAAGACAGAAACCTACTGAGAGAAAACAAGTCCACACCCAGCATCTGGGAATCATGATAAACTATGGCAGTTTCCAAGGACTAAGAAGACCCAACTTTCATTGCTCTGTGGTTTGTATCATTCAATATTCCTTACTCTCTCTTTCTCATGCTGAGAATCTGGGTAAGAGCTGTGAGTAGATTATACTGTCTAGATATTTCTTCTGCCAATTAAATTAGAATATTTTAAAGCCTCACTGAACTCAGAACATAAACAGAAAGCAGCCATATATCCCATCTCAGTTCCCAATAGAGTCCATTTTTCTCTGTGAGAGCTCATAAGTCAGAAAAAACTCTATTATCCACATTTACCTTTGCATTTTAACCTATCAAATTGCCCAATAATGTTCTATTAAACTCTATGTACAGAATTTTATTCTAAAGTTCTAAAAACAATTCACATTCTCACAGACCAGTTCCAAAAGCCAAAGAAGCACATGAAAATGTTTATCATGCCTGTCAGTAATTTTGCTCTAAATAAATAGCTAATAAGTTACTCTTTTCGTTGCTATTTTAGCCAAATTTTGATCAAAATATCTGATTTATTTAATACTTAAATAGTTCTTTATTTAATCTTATGTGAGGAGGATCAAGTGAAGTAACAGATATATTTACATGTTTTCTTTATTTTTCCCACCCAATTTTGATAAAACAGAATTAAGAGTGCTAAAACCACCATACTACATCTCTGTAAAGATTCTTCTAGCATATTATTTAATATTCTTTGATATTCTTAATGACCTCTGCTAAAATTTTCATATTAAGTTTTTCTTAGATGAGAAATTGGAAAACATAGGTTGGGTAAAATGAATTTCACATATTCAATCATCATAAAACTGGACATAGAATTAATGCCTTCTGGAACATCACTTGGTCTTTCTAAAATGTGAATGGCATCAAGGTAAAAACTCAGCCTTTTCATGTGAAGGTTGATTATATTTTTTAGAAAAAAAGGCAAATCAACAAGATGAATTATTCTTCATATATAGAGACTGCTATCGCCCCAGATAGATTTAAAGACACTATTGTAGAAAGATTAAAACATTGCCTGTGGATATACATGACTGAGCATGGATTTGAGCCAATTATTTCTGAGTTTAGACATTTGCTAATTGTCTGAAACATCTATATATTGTGAGAAATGATGAATCGATATCATTCTACAGTTAATCCTCTCTATTAGGTTTCTTCTTATCCCCTTATTTTACCATTACAATGAGTGTCGTTCATGTTTGCCATGAGTTTCCTTCAATTTTCTTTAAAGATTTAACAATGATGTTGTCAGTCTTTGACATGGTCACACTGCTAAAGGTTCAGTGAATGTTTTTATTACTGATTCTATATATTCTACTTCTATTTAGAATAATTTTAAGTTTATAAACTCATGCCAAAATTATTTGAAGTGATGATGTTTATACAGATCCCATATCTGAATTAAAGCTAGTCTTTTATTACTTCAACTTTTACTCCTTTTACAGATACATGTATGATATGAGTGTTATATGAATATACATAAAATGGTTGACTCAAATCGTGTGCAATATCTTTGTCCACCCTAAGCAATTATGAAGTAAGTCAATTTCTACCACTCAGTATTTTCCCAATATTCAAAGTCTAATTCTAAGTACATAATATATGGTGATTCTTTAGCTTTGTCATAAATATTCATCTCTTGGTTTGGGGGGGTCTTGAATAAAATAGCCTTGAGTAGAATTATTGTATACATTAATTTATAAAACAAATACTCAGTGTTCAGGAGTAAGTGCAAGACAGTTAGTTATGAAATTTCATGTCAATATCATTAACTCACAGTTTTACTTTACTTGCATTGTGGGATTACCATATATAGATGACACCCATTCTATATAGGTGTTTCTGGAAGCCTTTGGACTACACAGAAATGTTTTGCACTTTTCTCAATATTGATTCAAATATAAGACTAGATGTTTGGAAATATTGGAAACATTATTATTATCAAAGATCATCCTAGAGACTTAGTTATTTTCAAAATAAAATTTGATTACATTCCATAAAGCTCTTAGGCAAAGACCTATTATCAATTCCAGACTTGAATACAAGAATTGTTCTCTCTCATCTTAGTAACAAGATAATTTAGAAGTCACTGTGTCATGGTTGTTTGTATCCCAGTTCCTTAAAATGCGTTCCTCACTTTACATTGTATTAGCAAATGGTACACTCTGAAAACCTCAGTAGGAGGAAGTAATTGTTTTCAACCAAGTAATCTATTGGTCATGATATATGCACATTTGTTTTCATGACACTATAAAAGAAATGTGCACTTTTTTTCTCTCCTGGGTAGTTTGAAAATTCATACATTGCTGGTATCTCAGGCTGGAAAAGCCATTCTCCTAACTCAACCATTCTCTGCATGCAACTACTAGTTGAAATTTGCTTACCTGTCTTTAAGGCAAAACTATTTCAGTAAAATAGAATTTTTTAAAGTCCTTATCATAACATTTGATTATCTAGGCACTTCAATAAACTATAAGAAAATGCCTAATTGTATATCACAAACACTATCAGATTACAATATTGGTACAGTAAGTGCCTTAACCATAGACACAGAATCAAGTAAGGGGAATGAGTCAGTGTTATCTTTTCTGTTCATGTATCCACCTAATTTATGTGTTTTATATTAATTTAGATGTTTCGCTTTACAGTAACTCAGCATAAAAAATGTCTTCTTGTTGTTGTGGAGGAAGTTTTGGTCTGTTTTATTTTGTCTTTATTGTTTTAAAGCCTGGCCTTAAGTAGAGAACAATTTCACATTATTCTTAGCAGCAAATGGCAGCCTGATTCCTCAGTACCTCCAACTTCTTCTGTCCATAACAGGCAATAGGCATGAACAGAATACACATATATAGATGCAGGAAAACTAATCACATACACAAAAATGAAATAAATAAATCTTTCTAAAAAATTAAAGATAATCTTTGGTCTTAAATCTTAGCTGTCACTTATTAGACTAATATAAAGATGAATTATGTGTGAATTATTAAAGTTAAAGAAACATGAAATGTGATTTTAACAAAGTTGTTTTCTTTTTCATTATAACGTTTCATAGAATGATTAAATATTGAAAATGAAGAGCTCACATACCTTTTCCAGGCCTTCTTCCTTGAGGCTGATCACATCCAAATCAAAATCTGTCCGCAATCCATTGGTTTTGTTAAATGATATTCTGCCTGTGAGACCTTCCCAGTGAGCCTGAAAAACAAAACAAAACATAAACAAATGCTCATAATTAACAAGAAATATTTTCCATGATTACTAGGAAACAAAGCTACATTTTTACTTCTCATAAATTATATGGAATCATATTTTAAATATATTTTGTCTTGAAATGTAAAGAGTTTAATTTTCACTTTTTGATAACTTCCTATCTTGAATATAAATGTTTAGCTTATATTATCAGTGTATGTTGCTATGTGTTTCCTTAGATATATTTAATGATTTTGGTTTATTTACTGAAGGTCATTTAGCAAAGAAAAATTAGTAAGGTATAGTATATGATCTATTGACTATATCACTCAGTATTATTCAAAATTATAATTTATTCCCAAAATTCATAACAGTAATAAGCTTATTACTCTGAAAAAATATGGAGTCTACAAAAGTCTATTATATGTCTTCAGCTAACAATCTTCCCTTAAAATAAACAATGTTACATTCCTTGAAGACAAGAAAAATATTTCATAATTATTTTATATCAGTTATAATGTCTGTGAACGATATTCTCAATGAAATATGAGGTAGAATATAATCCCTCCAAGGTGAGTAAATGGGTAGATTTTATTTTAAATAAAAATATTTTTCTGTTTTGTCTGGTATTTAGCAAAATGTGTATACTTCCCACTGTATGGCATCTAGAAATAGCTTGAAATAATAATTACTTGAAAGTGTTGAATGTTGTAGCATATGCATATAACTGCAAAGTTTGAATTAATGTACACTAGTAGCCCAAAGACATGATTCTTAAAAGATTAAGGTTAATGTTCTAAGAGTAAATGTAAATGAATATCATTTCTACACTAGTTTTTAGTCACCCTGTTTGCTTCTTTGACATAGTATGCCGGATATTCAAAAGAGCTTTCAGCTACTAAATTACAAATGAAATAGAAAACATGGTTATTATCTGTGTCATATTACAATATGTATACAAAAAATTTAAACATGTAATAACTGCTTTAGATAGAAAATAGTTTGTCCCATTTCTTCAAAAGAAAAAATATTCAGATCATAAGTAAAAAATTTAAAATAATGTAACAACAGATAAAAGAATCAGAAAGCATCAAAATATATGTAGAAAACAGCAAAATAAAGCTAGGTAGAGATCAGTAAAAATATAAGAGCCCAAACCAGGCAAGTAATAAAAATTTCCTAACATATTCAGTTTTAAATTTCCTATCAACCAAATCAGAAAAGAAAAAATTATGAAATTTTAATATGCAGGGTCCATATTTTGGAGTCATACAAGCTGCTTGCAATAAACAGCCTCTCCTGGCATGGAGAACTCAGACGTTTCTCCTGGTGGTCCTCTTAAGGGGAATACTGTGATTTAGTGGACAAAGCTCTCAATTACACCCTACAATAAATACACTGGGGAAAGCCATATAGCTGTTTCTTTCAGGGCTATCTGACACACATCACAGTCATAATGCTCAAATGCTGAGTACAGGAAAATCAATTCTTTCACCACGGAGACCTGTGATCCATGTAGAGAGCTCTGAGAGCGCTGAGTGCTTTAAATAAGAAGTTAGTGTAGAATGTGAAACAACTAATAGATATCATGGTCTTCTGGGAAAATCAGTACCCCTAACTGGGTTTGATAAACCCAGAAATTTACAGAATTTCATTCTGTAAATTCATTACAGAATGAAAATGCGTGGAAATCGTTTAACAATAATGTGAGATTCCTATTCATAATCCTGTTTGCATTTTTTATTCCATGATAAAACAGATGGTCAATCTTAAGGCAATGATGAAAAATCTTAAGTTTAGCAGTGCCTGCATTGTTTTAATGATTAACATAATGGGTCATGTAAACTTTTAAGCAAACAAGGGACTTTCTTTCTTAGGAAGAATCTAAAATTGCAAAAGAAAATATGTGTGTGCACATATGCGTAAATGAGTAATTTTCCACTTGTTTTTCCTACTTCAGGCTTAGTCAAAATCAGAAGATAGACAATACATTGTCATAAGCATTACTCTATTACACAGTGTGAGGTAAATTTTGTACTTTTTGAATCCATACATTGTATTTATTTTTGTGTTGCAAAGAGATAGGAATTGAACTTGGGCCTCATACATTCAGCAAGTAGTCTACCACTGAACCACATTCCTATTCTGTTACAATTCATTTTTAACACGACTAGGTAATCTAAGTAAAATAATTGTATAATTTGTTTCACATAGTTTCATAGACAAAATAGCTATGTCACACATATTACTTTTAAATTTATTGTAGCCTAAATTACATTCAAATTAAAAACACACTTCATAGTTTATTGCCTAAAGTACAATAATTCTTTAGACATCTACATCTCTACTTAAATAAAATGTCAGAAAAATGGATTTTCAAAAATAAGGCTAATATCATCAATCAAGCTTTTAATGAGTCATAGGCTTCATTTGTTTAGGTCATCATAGACATGTTGATGGATAGTGAACTAATTTATGACTAAATAATACTTTTTATGTAATTGTCTCTTTTTATTTTGAATTGTCCTGTTTGGCTGTTGTCTCTGGGAGGCCTGCTTTTTCTTAAGAGGAAATGGAGGGGAAGTGGGTCTGTGAAAGAAGGGATTTGGGGGGAGGGGGCAGAGTTAAGGGAAGGGAAACTGTAGTTAGCATATATTATATGAAAGAAGAATCTATTAAGAGATGAAGTTCCAGTTAAAAAATGAAATTGTGTGCTAGTAGAACTGCACTGCCCTTAGTCAGTCTTTTCTCCACTCACCTCTTTAATTAGGCTCATGAAGCGGGTCCCAAAGCGCCAGGGTTTGTGTCGATTGCATTGCAAGGAGCTGACTGTCATCTGTGGAAACTGTTGGACAGCCACAGACACGACGTGCACAGCATCATACATCAGAGCAGCATCAGTCTGGAAGCCAGAGAAAGGACATGCATGTTGATAAAAGCACAGCATGAAGAGAATAATGGGTGAAGACATTCTTTATATTAGACAAAACAAAATTTCTTCTACATTTTGTGTTTCTCTCCGATAAGACACTGTGACTATAATACTACAACTCTTTTAGAACAGTTGACCCACATGGCCTTTCTCTCCTAAATCAATACAGATCCTGTTATTGCCTTTTTAGTTGGAAATTTATAAAGATACTTTATTGGTCTTCTCACTTTCCCTTGGTCTATCTTACCCTGTCTCACCACACATACACACACACACACACAAACACAATGGATGAAATTGTGACATTCAGAATGATTATATATTTCACATATTATTTATAGAAGTAAACAGTTCTCCTCTGCAGGAGCAAGAATAGAGATTTTTAAAGGAGAGTTACTTTTAAAAGCTTAAGATATAAGCCCAGATCTTGTCTTCAGCTCTATTTTCAAATATCCATTCTCAGTCATGATGCATCATCCCACAGCCTAAATCTCAGTGTATGTGTTAATCCCTTTTTAAGAACCTAAACTTAATCTCTTGTGCCGTTTTTTCTTCCTTGAAAATTTCCATATCAATAAAAGTTCATTTGGCTTTGCAAGTAAAATGAATATGAATTTTATTGTTCTGCACCTGATCAAGTGACCAGCCACTTTGCGAGTCAATGATAAAAACAATGCCTATAAAACTCATAACAAGCAAGAGGTTCAGTGCCTATCAATCTTTCTGTTAACAGGACCCCATGCCAGATCTCACACCTACAGGAGAGGGACACACTTGCAGGGATAGTAGCAGTGATCCTTGAGCCATCTGTTTGGCATGCTTTAGAATAAAAGTCTATTTCCTTTTTCCATTCACACAATTAGTGGGCTGTGAAATGAATTCCAAACTGAATAGGAACCCTGTAGATCATATTGTGTGCCACAATATAAGACAAAATGAGGAGACTTTAATTTTTAAGTTCAAAAGGATCCTAAGAGCTTTACTACAGGAAGAAGATGGTTAAACAGCACACTGCAATATCAGAGCATAGAAGCAGTTACTTTGTCCTTTTTAAGTCTTTGAGAAATGTAAATTCATATCCACAAACTTTGTTTTATAAATAACAGATGGCTAATTTTGCATATCATAATAGCTGCATGGTAGTAGTAAGTAGAACAACTACCCTGTTTGGTTGGATCTAAGTTAACATCTGATGAATTTATCACATATAAGACACTTCTGGCCCTAGGAGTCATTACCAAACTTGAAAAATGTAATTTTTTTTTTTTTTTGTAAAAAATCATGAAATCTTAAGACCGTACACCTGTTGAAAAAGGTAGACAGAAATGAAATCTTTAAGTTATTACTGGCTGGCTAGTTTCACAGCATCACCACAGAAAAACACCTTAAAGTATCAATTTTTTTCCTAAATTCAAATTCCATTTCCTGATGTGATGGTCGATATTGTCAACATGGCTATATTAGGTCTCCTAGGAGGCTGGGCTTGAGGCATTTTGTGAGGGAGGAGGCCATTTCTAACTGAGGGAGAAAAACATAATCTGAATACTGAATATGAGTGAGACCATCTAACAGGCTAGCATACTGAGCTGAATTAAACAAAAAAGACAAGAGAGGTCCACTATTCTCTCTCTTGCATACTGATTGCAGACATGCAAACAGCCGTCACATTTCTGTTATCTTTTTAGCCTCAAGACCTTGTAACCATTAGCCAGAATGTACTTTTCCTTCCTTAAGTTGCTTTTGTCAAAAATTTTGTCAGAGCAATCAGAAAAGAAACTAATGTATCATAGTCTGGAATAAGAGTTAAAATCACAAATAAGAACAAAACTATTACCATTCATTTTTAGTAGTATTTTACAATTAGAATTCTACGAAGTGTCTTTATTGGCTCTAATGTAATAAAACTAGAAGTTAAAAACAAAAAGTCTTTCCATGTTGCGGGAAGTATTTAAAAAGATGGAATATTTGGCACTTGTTCCCGTGCTACTCCCTGGTTCTCTCATCCCAGTCGGGCTGGCCAGCCATGCATTGGCAGGCAATGGCTGACCTGGTTTTATCTGGTGGAGCTCTGAGCTCCACGACCTCTCCACCCAGCTCACTAGGTTCCCACTGGCAGGTCACTACAACGCCAGCCCCATGCTTCAATACCCACATGGCCTCTGTGGTGCACATCAGGCAAAACCACACTTTGCTGCTGTACCTTTCTCTCTTGAACCCAGACGAGCCGCCGCGTGAAGAAAAATGCAACACAAACTTAGTTCAGAAAGGATAACTCAATCGCTGGGCACATCACTAAAACCTAATCTTGTAAACCTTATCAAAGTCTGATTCCTCTGGTGGCAGATCCTTTCGGATCCGCTATGATACCAGAAGACTCTACTAGCTACATCTTACCTACTACGTGCTGTCCCCGTTCCAAAAGGCACCTCTTTCTCGCTTCCTCTCTTCTTTTCTCCAACCCAGAAGTCTCTCCTCTGCGCCCGGTGATTGGCTTCTTTATTCATTAGGGGATTGGTTCACAAGAAGTCACAGGTATAACTCACTCCTTGTCTCAAGCCTCTCCCAGTAGGGCAGAACTAGCAGAATACCAACAGCCCCAGGGCTATCCACAACAAAACCATACAAGTACAGGGGAATTAATTAATTTTGAACAAACAGTGGAACAAGAGGGACCTTAGATGAAATACCCTACAGTGGGGAGAGGGAACTTGTAGAGCCCACTTCCGGCAGAAAGTCAGGGCATCAAGAGAAGGATGGGTTGTCATCCCACAGTCAAAACTCTGACCCACAATTGTTCCTGTCTGAAAGAACAGCAGAGATGGAAATGGAGAGGAGCCTGAGGAAAAGAAGGTCCATCAACAGGCCCAGAGTGGGTTCCAGCTCAAGGGGAGGCCCCAAGGCCTGACACTATTACTGAGGCTATGGAGCTCTCACAAAAAGGGATCTATCATGACTGCCCTCCTAAAGACCCAATGAGCAGCTGAAAGAGTCAGATGCAGATACTGACACCCAACCAATGGACAGAAGCCAGGGACCCCTGTGGTTGAATTAGGAAAAAGCTCGAAGAAGCAGAGGAGGAGGGCAACCCCATAGGAAAACCACAGTCTCAACTAAACTGGACCCCTGAGATCTCTCAGACACTGAGCTACCAAACAGGCAGCTTACACTAGCAGATATAAGACCCCTGACATATAGCAGAGGACTGCCTGGTCTGGCATCAGTGGGAGAATATGTACCTAAATCTTGAGAGACTTGAGGTCCCCAGGAGTGGTGAGGTCAAGTGGGGTGGGGGAGCAGGGTGGGAGATGGGGACATCCTCTTGGAGATGGGGAAGGAGGTGTGGGATGAGGAGGTCAGAGGGCAGGCAAGGAGGTGGATAATGACTGGAATTTTAAAAAAAAGTTTAAAATAATAATAATAATAATAATAATAATAATAATAATAATAATCTCAGAACAAAATGTCTTAAACTGCTAAATTTTACCATAAATTCAAAACGAGAAGAAAAGTCTTCCAGAATCCTATTCTGAAGCCAAAACTACCCTGATATCAAAACAAGAAAGGGTCATTACACAACAAAAGTAGCAAGTCAAGATGACTGATGAGCATAGACAAAGAAATCCTCAAGAAAATATTAGTAATCAATGATTTTTTTAGTGTAAACAGTATACCAAATATATTACTAAAGCTGAGTTCATAGAATTACATTATCTCAGGCAAGGGGTGAAGCCTCATGGAGGAGGATAGCCATCATTTACCTTCGGCTTCTGCATGTACAAGCATGCATCTGCATGAACACACACACACACACACACACACACATACATACACACACACATTTTTTTCAACATAATCAAGATAAACTTGCTTCAGGGTTTTAAGTATTTGTAAGGATGGTTGAATATACACTGTTCAATAAACAGGATACCTTTATATAATACATCAATGGAGGAATGACAGAAGTCATGGTCATCTTAACAGACACTGAACTCACATGTGATAAAATTTAACACCATTTATGATCAAAATGCTAAATGACTTAACTTAGGAATAACAGAGTTGAAAGTAACAATGTCTATTTATGACATGACTGCAGCTCACAACATACTGAGAAATGGAACACGGACAGTTATACCTTAAGATGAAGGAAGACAAGGATGTACCCTTTTGTGGCTTTTACCCAAGATGATACTAGAAGTAATACCCAGAACAATTATGTAAGACAATGAAATAAATAACATCTAATTTGGAAAAGAATAAAAGGGAAAATTGTCACTATTTACAGATGACATAGTCTTATACATAGAAACACCAAACACATCATTAAAACACTATTAGAATTAATAAACTAGTTCAGCAGAGCAGCAGGGTATAAAATCAACACCAAAAATAAATTGCAGTGTGATATAGCAATAGTGAGTTATCCAAGTTAGGATCTAGCAAAGCAGTCCTACTTAAACAGCCATGAAAATAAAATAAAATACGTACAATTTTATTTAACCAAATGGAAAGACTTCTAAATATAGCTACAATACATGCTGTAATATGTTTAAAAAGACACAAATGAATGGGAGCAAATCTGTCTTTATAGATTAGAAGAGTTAATATTGCTAAATTTTCTATAATGCCTAAAGTGAATGATAGAATCAAGATAATCCTTATCAAAATAGCAATGACTTTCTTCACAGAGATAAACAAGTAAACACTAAAGTATTTATGGAAATACAAAAGACCCTGAATGACCAAAGAGTACTGGGTCAAATGAATACAGTAAGAGGTCTTAAGCAACCTGAGTACAAAATGCACTATAAAATAGCATGACACTGGCATCAAATATAGCCATACACAAAAATGGGAGGAAACAGAAGGGGAAAGCCAGACATTTGCAGTCAACTGAGTTTTGACAAAGGTGGAACTACAGGCAATGAAAAAAAGACAAACACTTCAACAAATGTTGTTAGCAAACTGGATAGCCATTCATGAGGTAAAAATGGAAGCCCTCTCCTCACTGGTTACAACATCAAACTACTATAAGAAGCAGTAATGATAATTCCATTTGGATGAATAACATTGCAATAAGAGACAAAAGTGAAAATGCATAAATGGAATTACATAAAACTTTAAAAAAAAATTGCCCATTGAGGAAAACTAACAAAATAACACTTCCTTGCAGCAATGGAAACAACGCCCTATAGACAGAATGAAGAGAATACCCAGCTATGGATCTGAAAGGAAATGCATGGGTACATCCAAACACTTAAAAGTATGGGGGGTGGGGGGGGTGAGGAGGAGGTAGCTAGAATCGTTGTTTAAAGCTTGGTGATAGACCTAAGTAGATATCTGGAAAAGAACTATAGATCTTCTGAGATCTAGATGAATCATCAATAGGAACCTCAAAAATTTTGGAATTTCCTTAATTGTCAGAAGAACAGAAATCAGAGTGACAATGGCATGCCACCATTTACAGTAAGAGTAGATACTCTCCAAAAACAAAATATAAAAGATTATGGCAAAGACAATGAGAAAATTAAGATCTTACACACAGTTGGTGACATTTAAATTTGCATAATATTGTGAAAAGCAAAAGAAAGTTGAGCAAAGAGCCATGATTTGATCCAGCAATCATTAATACTTTTAGTTCTAATGAGAATTAAACACTTATGACTCTGCTACTCTTTGAAATTAACCCTATTACATAGAATTGAAATTAATTTTAATTTTGATCCTAATTTAATTTTCATTATATGTCATATCAACTCTAAATCGTACTTCCAAGTTAAAAAATATAATTTTTAAAACTATACACTTGAGCATATGAACTATTTTCTTACTAAACTATTTACTTACTAAATCCAGATGATTTAGTTAGAAAAAAATCAGAATTACTTGTACCCTGAATATTTAATTACAATCACACACATGTGTACAAGTATGTATGTTGTCATGTTTATTTGAAAGGTAAACTGGATTCATATCAGAAGGAAGTACAGTTAGAATATTCTTTATTTCAGAAGAAGTAGACATTAGGAAGTTAAATATTAAGCCCAATAGGTCAGAGCAGAGGCCCATGAATCACTGATAGTTCAAGCATCTATCAACTAGAATGGGAATTATCCTGAGTGTCTAGCTTAGACTAAATTTGACTTTGGAGCTTTAAAATTATTTCCAAATTAAATTATCTAAAACACAAAGAATATTTATGAGTTTGAAATATGTCCTTTAACCCTTTAAATTTGTGCAATATGACAATTGGTCTAGGCACCAAACTATGAGTATGTCAGAATATTATTAGTAATCATTTCCTTGAATATTTTACTCCAGTTTGGTTCCATGCTGGATCTCTGGGCTATACAGCCTCTGGTTCTTAGCCATCCATGCAGTGCCATGTCTGGGCTCCCTCTTGTGGCATGGGCCTCAAGATGGACCAGCCATTGGTTGGCTACTTCCACAAGGTCTGTGCCACCATTACACTTACACAGATTAGAGTCAGGACAGATTGTAGGTCAAAATTTTGTGGCTGGGCTGGTGTCTGAGTCCCACTGTTGGAAGCCTTGCCTGGCTATAGAATATGGCCAGTTCAGGATCTGTGTTCTCCACTTTTAGGAGTTTTTGCTGGTGTCAATCTGAAGATTCTAGAGAGTTTCCACTGCACTATTTTTACACATTGCACTGCAAGGGCCCCCAATTTCAGTCATTTCTCTTAGTGATCTCCCTCTCCACACCTCCTGCTTGATCCCTCCTTTTCCCATTCTCACCTATCCCCATCTATTCACATAATCTACTCCAGTTCCATATGTCTCTCCTTGAGCCCTCCTTGTTGCATAGCCTCTCTGTGTCTGTGGATTATCTTTTATTAACTGTTAATATCCTTTTTATAAGTGAGTCCATAGCATGTATGTTTTCCGGTTCTGGGTACCTCACTCAGAATGATTTTTGTTTTAGTTCCATCCATTTGCTTGGGAATTTCATGATGTCTTTGATTTTAACATTGGAGTAATACTCTATTGTATAAATATACTGCATTTCCTTTATCCATTCTTCTGTTGAGACACATCTAGGTTGTTTCCATTTTCTGGCTATTATGAACAAAACTGCTCTCAACATAGTTGAGAAAATGTCCTTATGTTAGAATGAACACTAGGAAGAGCAAGTGGAACTGCCGAAAAAAAGTGGGGAAAGCCAGACAGGTCAAATCACTATGAGAACACAGCCAACAGAATCAACTAAGCAGGGTTCACAGGAGATCACAGAGACAGAAGCAATAATTATGGGTCTGAACTAGGTCCTCTGCATACAAGTTATGGTTGTGTAGTTTGGTAATTTTGCAGAACTCCTAATAGTAAGAGTGAGGGTGGGATTGTCTCTGACTCTATTGGCTCCTTTTGTCACTTTTCTCATCCTATTGGTATGCTTCATCCAGCCTTGATATGAAGGATTTACCTAGTCTTATTTTTCCTTATATGCTGTGTTTAGTTGATATCCCTGGGAAGCCTGTTTCCCCTCCCCTGCCCCCGAAGGGAATAAGAGGAGTAAATCTTGGAGAGGGAGGATGATGGGGGAGAACTGAGAAGAGTAGATGGAAGAGAAATTGCAGTTGGGAATATTGGGACATGAATTAAAAGGAAAAATGTGTAATATGATCCAAAACATTTCAATTCTCCTTTGATAAACTTTCAACATGAGTGTCTTGGAACAATCATAATATACCCTTGCAAAGCACACCAGTATGAGATCATTTTAATTTTTTTCTTTTTCTTCAAATGATAAAATGAGGGGTAAGGAACCCTTAGATCTCCATTGATCAATTAAATTTCAAAGCTTCAACTATTCTTTATGTAGTCTCCACCAGGACAATAAATGGTGGCTCTTTGTTGAAAAAACAAACCCTACTTCCTGGAAGTAGTTTCTATCTTCTGAGTTATCTTTTGCTCATTTTAATAAAATTCTGCATCAAATAATTAAAAGGCATAATGTTCTCAATATTCATTCATATTTCAAATATATCCTTACATAAGAAATAATAAAGAATGTTTAGAGCATCTAAAATATTTCTATAGACAGATTTTATTTATGGAAAGACTGCTTTACTAAGCAGTAAATTCCAATCAGGCTTATATTTGATCTATAAGTTTTTCTTATTCTGGTTGTAATCATATTAAATCTTTTTTCTAACATTCTAAAAATAAACACTCTAAGATAGTTATCTCTCCCAAAAATTAAATCACAGATTGTCTTTGTACAAATGATAAAGTTAAGGAAAAAAAAAAAACTTTCTTACATACATACCAAAGAATATTTTTAGCAAAACGTAATAAAAATATTTTTACTTCTGATGGCTGTGGCAGTTTTAAATAAAACTATGCCCTAGAAATAATGACCTTGGAATATCCCTATTAAGCTTTAACTGAGAAGTAGGTCAGGGTCAGGTGGCATATACCTTTAATGACAGCACTCAATAGGCAAAGGTAGGCAGACTGTTATGAGTTCCAGGTCAGCCTGTTCTACATAACAAGTTCCAAGACAGTCAAGGCTATGTAAAAACCTATATCAAATAAATAAGCAAATATCAACATCATCAACAAAATGGAGGCATAGTGTTTCTTGTTAAGTATTTTTTTATAATTCTTAAAACTTATAATTTGGTAAGAATGGCAGTTTGTGAATGTGTGTGTGTGTGTGTGTGTGTGTGTGAGTGTATCCCCAATACTGCTCTTGGTTAGGACTAAAATCTTACAACTTAACAAATGTTCTTCAGGATATACTTAAATTACTCTATAATTTTTAGTTTACCTACTGGACCACACTCACCCCACTAACATTGTAGTGCCACAGACATGCTGCCTTGTATATAGTAAGCGTGTAATCACATTTCTAAGAACAAATACATAATATAGGTTCTGCCAAAATATTTGCTTTAGCAGTGAAAGAAATAGGTCTTGGGGAACTATGAATAACAATCATACTCTGCCACTTCTTTAGAATACATGACCTCCCAAAGGTACCTTGAACCAAATCTGCCAGCAACTCCAGTCTGGGAGGAATTTGAGTGCAGCTTCTGTCCCAGTTCCAAATGAATTTATAGTAACAGTTCTGTGAACACATTTATCTTTCCATTAAATAAGTGTAGGCAGGTCCCCTCTGAGATCTGAAGCTAGCTGGCAGGTGGCAGATCCATTCTGGAACTCCTACGTTTCAGATTTTGCTCACTTCTGAACTCCCATCTCAGGTACAATGCACAGCATAAATAGCTGTTTGGTCCAGTAAATGGAAGATAAGTTTACAGATTCTGACTCTTTCATTGACTTGGCCTCTTAACTGAAATAAATGATTAAAATTTAAGGTAGTACTTTTTGCCTTGTTTCCTCATTTTTTAATGAAAAGATTTTAAAAAGTCTTTGCAAACCACTGATCATGAATGAGAAATACTTTAAAAACTCAATAGCTGCAGTTAAAAAGTAATTGTATGTGTTAATTTTTCAACTAGAAGATATAGATACTAATTGTGATGGGTAAAGAGAAGGATATTGGCACTGGATTCTTCCGTGCACAGTCATCAGCATTTGAAATGGAATTGAAAATATGCACCTTTCTGATAACAGAAGGGTGCACACAGGAAGGATAAGCTGGTGCTCTCAGCTGGTACACTATGTCTAGGACCCTGACCTTCACAATGCTTGTACATGACGCCTGATAACTGACGTGAATGAGGAGAACAGCCCTCAGAACCAATCAGCAACCAATTGTGAAACAATTCTCCAATAACTCTGCAGCTGCCTTTGTGTGTGCTCTGCTGCCAGCTCTTTGTCCCAATCTGAAAAAGAGTTCTTTACCAGCAGCTGTGTGGACGGCATGGGCTACATGAGGTAATACATTAAAGTAGTTTGCATAGTTTCTGGCACATCGTGTTGAGCAGGTGTCATCAGATGGTGTTGGTGATCGCCAGAAGACTGGTAATCTCTTCAAGGTGGAAAGGATCCCAAATCAGGAGCCTGTTTAAAAAGTACATTGTTGCAACTTTTCTGAATATGTGATAAGCCTAAATGGAGGATAGGCATATGCTGTTCCAGGGAACAAAATAGAGAGTATAAAGGGAAGAGCAGGAGGGCAATATCATTGAAACTCTATTTCTATAAAATGAAGTATATCACTGATGGTATAATTCTATTCAAATGATAGCTAAAATATTCGCAAAACCATGGTTTACTGTCAAATTTAGAAATTATGAATAAAGATACACAGTAAATTATTACTCTGCCTGATAAGCATATATATAGTAATATATACAGTAGCATATATTAATATATAATGTGTGTTACTATATATTAAAGTTACGCACCACTCTTGGGCAGATAACTTCATACCAGCAATTCTACTCTATTCAAGTGTGACACAGTATATTGTTGTCTGACAGGGAATCAATTAGGTTGACTAAAGGTGTCTGCTCTAGTTCTGTTTCTTTTGCTGTGATAAAAACTCTGGAAAAGCAATTTAGGTTAAAAAGGATTTATTTATCTTACAATTTCTGGTGGCATCCATATTTTCAGGAAAGACAGAGAGGTAGGTACTAGAGACCATTGGTCATACTACATCCATAGGCATGTGTCTACTTAACAATCTTTCATATTAACAGTTTATAAACATTTAGAAATTAGGAAATGCTTTCTATTTTTCTTCTTCAGTATCTGTATACAAGTCTTCTCTAGTCTGTCTTCACCAACAAAATCTGTTTATCTGTGTGTTACAGTTTCATAATTTTTCTGTTTAGAGCACAATTGAACGTCTTGTCCACATTGAAGCTCATCTAGCCCAATACTCAGAGAGATAGTAATATGTGTTCTTTACTACCAAAAGTGATATTCTAGTATTCCAGTATTTTACCTCCTCTCACACACTTTGATGTATACATCTATACTTCATGTTTTTGGTCTAACCAGTGATATCTCTATATTACAAACATGTGGAATTAAGTATATTCCAGAAATTACTTTTTAAAAATGACCATTGAAAACAACTTTGGTATCCATGAGGGTTAAAAGAGACAAGAGTCACTACAAGAACACATAAAAATGTAAAGAGCAAAACAATAGAACAAATAAGGTCTCATGGCCAAATTAATGACTTAAAAATAAAATTCAGATACAAGCAAACTCTGATAATCATGTGAAAAGGATAGGCCTGCATGGTAGTGCTTGTTGAGCACTGGTAACAACTGGTCCATTTATTGATGTTCCTGTGAATTCACACATTTGAGTAACTCTCTCTAAACCAACACCTTCTTATTCAAACTATAAGTTAAAAACAAAAACAAAAACAAAAACAAAAACAGTAAATGCTTACTAGCTTGTCCTGATTAATTGGTAAAATACAGACTAAAGTATGATGTCAATTCATTGAATAATAATTAGTATTTAATACCTAATTACATAATATGTGAATTATGTATCAATATATTTATATACACCATACATATGTGTAATATATACTTAAAAAGAAGAAAAAGGCATTTCATGACTCTTTATGGTTATAGATTTTCGGAATTTTTATTCTTTCTAAATCATGTTGAATGCCACTACCCGTAATGAGACACAAGATCATTCAGAAACAGCATTATTTTAGAGAGCTTTTAGAGTTTATAAGGTTTAAACTTAGAATCATTAACATTTTTGAATATGGAACTTCTGAATTCTTTCTATGAATTACTAATAACACTGTAAATGTAATTTCTTCAGACAAATATTTAAATGTACTATTCTGAAGCAGAAGATCCTGTCTTTTGTTTTCATTTTACCATAATTTCTAAATACCTTTAAACATTTATATATGGATTCCAAACTGTTTAGATATTTTCATATACCATGGGGAAAAACTCTTCTTTTTAAGATACAAATGATTATGAGACAGCTGCAAAGCAGGTTAAAAAATGCCACCAGATTTTCAATTAAAAATTCCATTAAACTAATGTAATTATTTTTACCTAATTAAATCTTCTCCCACTAAAAGAAGTCCATTGAGATATCTTTTCCTCTTTTAAATTGTTCCATGAAGCTCTTACCAATGTCTACAAACCATACAATATCGATGGTGTTGTTAATGAACTCTCCAGCAACAATACTCTAGTCTAAATCATTTAGATCCTGTTAAATCTTGTTTGATATTTACTACATTTGGAACTGGTATTTATCTTGAGAAGAATCAATATCAAGGGGAAGTATTTCTGCACTGTCTGCTGGCCTCCAACACATTTAATTATATTGATATTTGCAGCTCAGATTACCTTTTTGCATTTAATAAATGTATATTGATCAATATTGTTTATACTTAAAGTTTTTAATATCATGAATTATTCTTTATAAGTTGACATCTGGGAATATGCCAGAAGTAAAATAAACCAGTCATATGGGTACATATTCTTAAAACATTATGAAAACACTAATTCCAAATATCAACAATTATTGATAACATAAAGCTTCCAATATAACCTATCCATAGCAAAACTAAAATGATGATAAGGACCTATTAAGGGAATATTTTTGAACAAAGTTATATGTAAAATATAATACTAGCATGCATACTTTCTTTTCCTTACTGTTTTATGTTTATTATTTGCTTATTTCTCTACATAGCAACTTCTCATAAAAATGAAAAAATAAAAATTTTATATAATCAGCTTGTGGAATACGGCCTGATAACTTTTAAATCTCTTGCTGTTTGTCAATATTTTCATCTTTCAAAAAAGTGGTCTTCTTCAAAGTTGTTGCCAGATAGTTAGATATTTATCAGTAGAATATAATTATGAAACTTATTAATTGAAAGCATTGAGTATGTTAACCATAAATAATATCAGTTTAAATTATATAAAAGACTTTCACAGCAAAGAATGGTGACTGGGATATACCTCAGTGGTTGAGGAATGTGTAAGAACCTCAGATAGTACATACTTTGAAAATATGCTGATTCATTATTGCTTTAATGCTACTGAGACATGTCTTTGGCTTGTTACTCTAAGGCCACTTCAAATGCTTTACTAAATTTACTGACTTTTCTCCATTTTCTCTATAAGCTTCCTAGACTGCTTGGTTCACTATCATAATACCCATGTTTTTAGTGTATTGTTGACAACAAATATGATAATGTACTACATGAAAAAAGAGACACCAAAGACGATTTGGTACATGCTTCCAAAAAGAACCTATTCTTCATATGAAACAAAATAAAAGTCAAAACAGAGAATATCTAATTTTATTTAGACTGATACCTATAAGACTTGAAGAATAGTTGTTTCAAAATCTTATCTATTAACATTATGAACTTCAGAATATAAAACCAATAAATATTAATAAAGCTAAAATTAGAAAGACTGATTGAGTTAGGTAAAAAGTCAATCCATAATTTTCACTAATATTAATAAAGATTATATTAACTTATATACAAATTATAATCTATGATTTTAGTATCTTAAGGAAAATGAACAAAACTAACAAGCCACAATGCTCTATTTTATTCAGAAAAGATTAACAACATGGCAATAATCAAATAAGATGTACTAATTAATTCTTGATATTCATTCACTTGAGTTTTATACTTGCTTGGAAAATCATAAATAACAAACTAAAACAGAAAATTATTTCATTACAGATATTTTATCCAATATCTTATGCTAATGGCATAATTAACTTGAAATAAACAAAGAACAGGGGGTAAGGGTAATGGAACTTTACCTGGTAGGAAAAATGAATAAAGCCATAAATCTAAATTACTTGGTTTCCTAACTGAACATCAACAGCCAAAGTAAAAAGAATTATATACTTGATAAATCTAAGGAAAATCATAACAAAAAACTTTGTACAGAGAATTGAACCACAAGAGGATGGTAGAGAAATGGTATCAGAGGCATGAGAATCTACCTCCAATACACCACAACAAATAGTTTAAAAAGGAAGTCAAAGAAAAAAAGATGACTACATAAAATGCACTTGTGAAACAAAGAAATTTGAAAAATCTATTATTAGAATAATTTTAAAAATTATTCAGAATGTATTCACCTTTATCTAGCTAACACACTTCAGCATCTTAAGGAATAGTACTATAAACATTTGTACTAACTTAAATCATGGTAGGACAGTGAATACAATGGTCTTTGAATGATTTCCAGAGTGTCACGACTCAGGTTAAATTTTTCATCTGGGCTTTGTACGCATAAAGACTTCTATTTCTCTTTCCTATAGCTATTTTCCAATGTTCTCTTCTTTTTCCATCTGTTAATCTTAGTCACCCAGGGTGTATTCATTCATTTGCATTTTTAAATGTATACTGCTGAAAACATTATTGCCACCCTATGTTAAATGTTGAATACAATTAAACCTCTAACTATGTTGGTGCCTCAGGTTTTGTTTATACTTGTCAGCATGGAATCACAGTCAGGAGCCCAGCAGCACTGTCCTCTGAGAGGCTCCATTCAGCAGCTGACAGAAACAGATGCAGAGACCCACAGCCAAACATTAGACAAAGCTCAGGGAGCCTTTCGAAGGAGTTGAAGAGAAGGAATAAGGAACCCAGAAGGATCAGGGTCCACAAGAAGATCAAGAGAGTCAATTAACTTGGCCCCTTGGGGGCTCCCAGAGACTAAACTAACTAAAGAGTATACAAAGGCTAGGCCTAGACCCACCCACTACACACACATGTTGCAGATGTACAGCTCGTCTCCCTGTGAGTCCCCCAAACACCTAGAGCAGGGGGTCAACTTGACTGTTGCTTTCCTGGGGATATTACTCTCCTAACTGGGCTATCTTGTCTTGTCTCAGTGGGAATAGATGTACCTGTGAGTTGAGGAGTCAGGATAGATTTGTTCTCCAGGAGGGAACCTTACCCTTCTTAGAGGTGAGGAGGTGGGAAGGAATGGAGGTAGGGGCCATGTGAGGGGGGCACTGAGAAATGGTGAAGGGCTGTGATCTGGATGTAAAGTAAAAATTAAATAAACTAATAAATAGGAAAAAAAACCCACTGTGGTAATCTGAATGAAAATGGTCACCTGTAGACTGATAGGGAGTGGCAATATTGGAGATGTGGCCTTGTTGAAGTAGGTGTGGCCTTTTGAGGAACTGTCATTGGGGGAGGGCTTTTAGTACCCAGAGACTCAAGCAAGACAAGGTGGCTCATTCTCTTTCCTGCTGTCTGTTGATCTGGATGTAGAACTCTTAGTACTTCTCCAGTACTATGTCTGCCTGCCTGTAACTATATATGATAATAATGTACTAATCCTCTGAACTATAAGCCCTCCTGAATTAAAACCATTCCCTTAAAAGTGCTTCCATAGTCATGGTGTCTCTTCACAGCAAAGAGACCTCAAACTAAGACATCCAATATTTCCTAAGCAAAAGATTGTATTTATCTTTTATAAAAGCTGTATAAAGTCTACTCTGTACTTTTGAAATTAATTGAGCCACTATGACCAAAAATTGAATGAAATTTATTGTGAGAATAATAAGCATTGAAAATGTAATATTAATTCAATATCAGATAAGTTTTTACCTACATAGTATGGAGGATAAGTTACATTAAATCAGGAAAAAAGTAATTATTTAACAAAAGTTCCTTTATTGTAATATTGCTTCCTATAATATTTGTTTCCTTGAACTATGGGTTTTATACATTTTAAGCATTATTAATTTAATTTTCTATAATTAAGTATTTAACAAAAGTTCCTTTATTTTAATATTGGTTCCTATAATATTTGTTTCCTTGAACTATGGGTTCTATACATTTTAAGCATCATTAATTTAATTTTCTATAATAGGTAAATTGTGGATTGTAGATCATGAAAACCCAAGCATCAAACCAATGTTGAGACCAGGCCACTGACTTCCAAATATTCTACTTGTTTGTTTACTGCTGAAGCTTGATAGTATAGATAAATAAATCACTGATTTATATGTCTAAAGCAGTATGCCTAAGTTAAAAAAAAAATGTGATTTATAGTTTTGGTTGTGAACCTAGCCTTGAAAGGCTGAGCCTTCTCTCCAGGCTGATATACAGAGGGTCAAGAAAATGAATAGAAATATGTAGCAGTGGGGGGTAGCCACTAGAAAGTCCCAGATGTCAGGGAAGTGAGAGGTTCATAGGACTCAATAGGGATAACATTAGCCAAAATACCCAACAAAGGGAAGAGTGAACAAAGGGGAGTGACCACTTCCAGTAAATAGGCATGGCCCAGTTGAGGTATGGGGCCACCCACCCATCTCAAAACTTTTAACCCAGAATTGTTCCTGTCTAAAGGAAATGAGGGGGAAAAAAAAAAGCAGAGACTGTAGGAAAGGGCATCCCAAGACCTCTCCAACTAGAGATCCATCCCTTCTGCAGACACCAAGCCCCAACACTATTGCTGATGCCAAGAAGTGCTTGCTGACAGGAGCCTGGTATAGCTGTCCACTGAGAGGCTCTGCCAGCACTTAACTAATACAGATGCAGATACTCACAGCCAACCATCAGACTGTGCCTGAGGACCTCAATGGAAGACTTAGGGGAAGGAATGAAGGAACTGAAAAAAATTGCAACCCCATAGGAAGAACAAGAACTAACTGGACCCCTCAGAGCTCCCAGGGACTAAACCACCAACCAAAGAATGTACATGGAGGTATCCATGGCTTCAGCTACATATGTAGCAGAGGATGGCCTTATCTGGCATCAATGGGAAGAGAGCCCTTGGTCCTATGGAGGCTTGATACCCCAACGTAGGGGATGATAGAATGGTGAGGCAGGAGTGGGTGTGTGGGTGGAGGAGCACCCTCATAGGAGCAAAGGGGAATGGTTATGGGATGGGAGGTTGGGAGATAGGAGACTGGGAAGTGGGACAATATTTGAAATGTAAACAAATAAAATAACCAGTAAAAATAAATAAATTTTAAAAATAAGGAAACCAGAAGAAAATATGTGATTTATAAAACAAAGCTTATTCAACATAGGTATCTTCCTGTGTTATCTCAATTTTATAGTCTGGAAACAACAGGGAATCAATAATCTGAGAAAAAGCAATGTCCTCATAAGACATAATTGAATGATGACATACAAATGCCAATGATGGGAAGCTTTAAAAAAAGATGAAAATATAATGCTAGAGAATAATTTGGACATACCTGTTAAGCATAAAGTGAAGCATTCTGATGTAACTTGGAGCAGAGTATATAGAAACAAAAGACTACGTGCATATGTGCATTATAATGGGGTTTTGATTTTTCCAAAGTATTAACAACCTAAATAGTCCGAAGTAAATTTAAACAAACACATCTACAGTTAAATATTGTAACATTATTTCAATTGTTATCTAGAGCTACAGTTACAGATATGTAAGAATGAATATATATGTATATATATTACTTGAAACAGATATTCCCAGGAAATATTTCTGAGTCTGTCACCAATGCTCCTAAGTTTTCTTAAAATCACTCTCAACTCTCTACATCATTGATTTGTGAAAACACATAATACTTACTGTATTAATTTTTAGTCTCTTAATAAAAAGGCAAAATAAAATATAACTTTCAAAATAAGTCTAAATTATATATTTATTTTTTTAATAGCACACTGATTTTATTTAATAATTAAATTGATTTTGTAAACTTTCTGAAAGGGCACATCATGTGTGGAATTAAATGTAATTTATGACAGCATAGTAATTAATTTTTATCCATCTACCTTTCCAAGTAAACAAGAAGTGAAAGATTATGATAAATCAAAAATATTCAAAATATTAATGATATATAAAAGTTAAAAATTTACCTCTCTAATTTATATAAAAGCATTGTGCCTATAAAACTCAGAATTCACGGACCAAAGGCAAGTTAAAATTATAATTTAAAATAAGCTGTTTCTTTTGAATTCTAGAGAGTATTCACAGTTTACCTGTATTATTACCAATTTTCTGGTTAAATTTGCATATATAAACTGAACAAGAAATAAGTTTATGCCAAGACTGCCAAATGATGTTAAAAACAAACAAACCTATTTATGTAACACACCAGTTTAAAGATAGCTCCATGAAAAGACATAAACAACTGTCTGTGACATCTACTATGTCAGGAGACATAATTATTTTCTAAATATGTGCATCAAAAGAAGTAATTAATCAATCAATATCTTAAGGTTTTTCCAAAGCATTGTTCAGTTAATTAACAAAGTGCCTTATTTCCTGCCAATGAAGCCCTGAGATATTAAATAAAATCACAGCTCCACTGGTTCAGAATGTGGCTCCTTTGGAAGCGTGTTAAAACTTTCCTCTTCTCTGGAACCGACATGTCAACAGCCAGCTCAGATCTAGAGAGCAATACTCCCAGTAGACACTTGGTCTTCAAGACATGCTCTACTTAACTAAGATAGTTTGACAACTATGTATGACATCTCTGTTTTGAGACACATGTAGTTGTTTATAAATTTATTTATGCTCAAATTTAGGATTAAAAACATAATTTGTAGTTGTCATAGCTGACATCATTCTCTCATTCGAATACTATAAAATTTCAAAATGTTCATTTGTATTGTACTTGACTTTGAGGACTAAAATGTTTCAGGATTGCTCACAGTGCCACTGGATAGGTCAATTTAAAATTTTCAACTACAAGCTGCTTCTATAATATTAGGAGAGCCAGGAACAGACTCTTCCAATACTCAGGCAGCAAACATGGGCTCTCCTCTATAAGTTCAAAGCTGGCTTCTTCTACATAGTGAATTACAGCCTAGCCAGGGTTATGAAGTAAGACCTATCTTAAAAAGTTATCCTCAGTAATTATTGACAATAAAAATACACCTAATGATATAGCCACCCACTTTTAAAATCTGTTTATTAAGATTGATTTTTTTCTTGTTCTAAATCAAAGAGACTTAATGTGCATAGCAGTTATAAATATGGATGAGGTATGTATATAAGATATATATGAATTAAATATGATTCTAGACTGTTAATCATCTTATCAAAATAAATATGACCTTAATATATAAAATATCTTAAACTGTGTTAGATCTTGAATATGTGTTATTATCCAAAATTAAAGGTACCTTAGAGTGTTTAATCAAGAACTGCTGATAATTCTAGTAATTTATACATTTTTATTATTTTTCAAATTTATTTATTCACTTTTCATCCTAATGTCAGAACCTCTATCCTCCTTGTACCCTCTTATGCAGGTCCTCCCTCCATTCTTCCCTTCCTTACTCTTCTTAGAAGAGGGAGTCCCCTCTGGGTATCACACCCTCACCCCCCAATCTCAGCATGTTCCCAGTCCCAATACATCAAGTCACTGCAGGACTAATTGCATCCTCTTCCACTGAGGCCAGACAAAGTGTCTCAGTTAGGGAAACAGGATTAGCAGTTACACAACAGATTCAGGAATAGCCCCTCTCCAGTTGTTGAAGAACACACATGAAGACGAAAATACACATCTGTCTACACATGTGGGGGGTGGGGCTAAATCGTGCCTGTGCTCACTCTATTATTGTTGGCTCAGTCTCTGGGAGCCTCCAACACAATAAAAGCAATATATAGCAAGCAAATAACCAATGTCAAATTAAATGGAAAAAAATTTAAAGCAATTCCACTAAAATCGGAGAAAAGAAAAGGCTATTCACTCTCTACCTATTTCTTCAAAATCATACTTGAAGTTCTAGCTAGAGTAATAAGACAACTAAAAGGAGGTCAAGGGGATAAAAAGTGAAAAAGAATCGGCAAATTAGCAGGATACAAACTTAACTAAAAAAAAAAAAAAATCAGTAACTTTCCTATATAAATGATAAACAAGCCAAGAAAGACATTAGGGACACAATAATACCTATACACAATAGCCACAAGTAATATAAACTATCTTGGTATAACTCTAACCAAGCAAGCGAAAGACCTTTATGATAAGAACTGCAAGTTTCTGAAGAAAGAAATTGATAGATATCAGAAGATGGAAAGATTTCCCATGCTCACAGATCACTAAGGTAAGCACAGTGAAAATGGCCATCTTATTAAAAGCAATTTAAAGATTCAAAGAAATTCCCATCAAAATTTCAGTATAAATCTTAATAAATCATGGAAGAACAATTATCAACTTCAAATGTAAAAACAAAGTAATTTATATTTTAAGTGACATGTTCTATATATTACACTATGGTAACTTTAAGCATATGAACATTGAGGAATAGTTAAATCCAGTTAATCAATAGCTTTAAATAAATGGTGAGGCCCACAATTTCTGTGTACATCTTGCAGGCAGGACAAATTGAAGGTCAAAGTTTTGTGGATGAGTTTGTGTGTCATTCCCTAAACTAGTGCAGAAATTGTGAGAGTGGCCAACCAACGGCTGGTCCAGTTTGAGACCCATGCCATGAGAGAGAGAGCCTACCTGTGACATTGCCTGTATCCAGAGGGTCAGTATCCAGATGCTAGACAGTTCAGAAACTTAGCAGAGAAAATGGTTCCTAGTGATATTCTTCTATACTCATGAATTGGTACATATCCCAATTGTCATCAGGGAGGCTTCATCCAGAAATTGATGGAAACAGATACAGATACCCACAGACAACCATTAGGCTAAGCTCAGGGAATCCTACAGAAGAGGGAAGGAAAGATTAAAGGAGCCAGAAGGGTCAAGTACATCAAGGAATCAAGCATCCTTGGGTCACAGAGGCTCACAGAGACTGAACTGACAACCAGGGACCCTGTATGGGATTTGCCTGGGTTTTCTGCATACATATTAGAGTTGTATATATCGGTCTTCTTGTGGGACTCCTAAGAGTGGGAGAATGGACTGACTCTTACTCTGATGAGACAATATCCTCCAACTGTGTTGCCTCATCCAGCCTCAATACAAAGGAAAGTAGGTGCCTAGTCTTACTGCAACTTGATATGCCATTTTTAGTTGATTTCCACAGGAGGCATGCCCTTTTCTAAAAAGAAATGGAGAACAGAAGGAATGTAGGACCTTGAAAGGCAGCCTGGTTTCTGGTTGAGCTAAGGTTTAAAACCCTGGCAACACAGTAGGGAGTCACCAGCAGGGGATAACCTGACAGGGGACATTAGGTGTTTTGCCTGGACCCCAGGCTCCTGACAAGAGGCTGCAGCTCTCCATAGGTCTGTGACCTTCAGTCATATAAGGGCAATGGCCCAAGCCTCTCCACAAGTAGAGATTTGGTTACATAGTCTCAAGACATTCCCAGTTTAATGAGGCACCTAGAGGCTTAGCCAATAAACTCCCCATCCCAGACACTCCTCCCTGCAAAAGGTATTTTAACCTCAGGACCGCTGCCCTGAAGTTGTGGGGTACGGTTTTACTCATCACCACTCTTGGCCATGACAATAAATGCCCTAGAACAATGGACTGTCTCTCTTCATTGGGATCCGCGATGGGGAAAGATGGTTCAGGCCTTCATCTAAAGAGCCAAGACTAATCTCCCACAGAAAGCCTCTCAGCGTTCCCAGCCAACGCCTCTACCAAACCAAGCCAGCTAGCTGGCCAAAAGCCAAAGACTTGGCCCTGGGTGGGACCCAGCCGGGCTCCTCCCACCTTTCCCCCTGGGCCCTGGGCTAGATCCAGACTGCCGGGCCCCCACTCTGTTCTCAGCTCTTCCATGGCATCCAACAGAACCTGGGATGCCCAAGAGCATGAGAACCAGAAGGAGCCGGCTCTGTGTAGTCCTTGGGACCACAGGCTGCTGGGGCGGTGTCCCTCAGCTTCTTACACCCCAACACCTGCCCGGGGTAAGCATGGTCAAACTTCCCACATCCTGCCTCTCTCAGAGGCCCAACCGAGCCCTAGGGTGGACACGGGGCTCCCTTCACCACCTATAACCCAACAGAAGGGAGTCATTGGGGAACACAGGGCAGAGAGGAAAAAGAGGAAACTGTAGTTGAGATGTAAAAAAGAAAGAAATCAAGAAGAAGAAAAAAAGAGAAAGAAAGGGTATTTATATAAAAATAATAAAATTCAACTTAGATAATAGAAAAGTGGTGAAACTGCATAACTTTTACTTTCTTCCTTTATCTAGAATATATTAGGTCATCATTAACTATAGTCATTATGCTGATCAGAGACATTTTGTGAGCCTATTCCTTCTGTCACAGGATTTAACAAACACTATTCTGCTTGGAAGACTTTTTTTTTCTTTTTTACTTTTTAGATTCTACATATGTGTGGTTCATGAGGTTTTTGTCTTTCCATACCTGGATTATACTACTTGACCTCTTTCTGTTTCACCCATGTTGTCAATTACTGAACGACTGTCTCTTCTTTAAAGGCATGAAGAGCATCATCCTTTGTACTCATATATTTCTTTATGCAGTCATATATTGGTGGTGGACAATAATACTAATTTTTCAATTTAACTATGATAAGATGCACATGGGAGCTCAGATGTCTCCTTGACATGCTGCATGTCTTTTGACTACACACCTAGGTGCAAAATTGCTGAATCTTTTCAGGAGGACTGCTTGCTTTCTAATGAGTTTAAACTCATCTAGCATTTTTGAAATTGAGACATTCTTTTCATATGCACAAGAAACAATTCCATAAAAATCAACCATATCACTTTTTGAGAAATGAAGTTTTAATACATATCTAAAGAAATGCAAATTTGTCATTAGTTTTACTGGTTTATAAATAAATGATTACATAGTAATATGCATCCTTATTAACCTGAATTCAAGATAGGATTCAGTTGAAAGAACATTATAGTACAAGATTAATTTCTGCTTTGTGTAGAGGGAGAACATGGGTTGAATGTCAGAAGACAATGATTCTGTGTCAAATGACTGCCTATGGAACATATATAGTTTATGTGAGATAGATTAATATTAAATAAGAAAAATAATATATTAAACCAGAAAACTTTTATAAATAGAAACTTGCATGTAAACAAAACAGCAATTTGAAATAATTAACTCATTTCACCATTCTTCATAGAATTGTGTCAGCTCTAAATGCTCTGTACAATGTGTCTAACTTAAGCATTTGTTTCTAGATAGTATTCCAGTATCATATTTACAATAGAACATAAATTTAAAAAGAAATAAATACAAAAGACAAATAGTGCATGTGCATTCATCACTCAGCTGTTCTTTGTAGATATTGTGCTAACTCAGAAGACACAGGAATAACCAGAACAGACATAGCACATGACCGCATGAAGCTCATTTCTTAGAAAATGTTCATTATTCAGTGAAATTTAGTATGCTGAATACTAAATAGAAATGTGTAAAAGATACTATAACAAGCATATACCAGAAACCTGAATAAAGCTTGAAAGCTACAGAGAAGGCAAAACAGTGATGTTGACACTGAGGAAATGGTAGGAGCTGAAAAGAAATAAGGTTGAGAACAGTGGCACCTTACTACTGAAAGTGTAAACCAAAACCAGAAAAATGCAGGCTTTATCACCCATACCCAGACATGTAGATTTTATCTGTAAGATGGGAAACCACTAAAGCATTGTCAGGGGAGATATGATCAACTATTTTCACATGTGGAAAAAATCAACTAAACTGCAAAATCAAAAGATAAGGAAACTTCAGTAAACTCTAAACTAATTGCGGGAAGATAAGTGGGCAAGTTCTAGAGAGGTTTGGAAGTATACTTCATTGTGAACTGCTCACTGAGTGTTCCTAAACGGAGCAATGGTGCACAGTCAGGATGTTCACTAATGCCCAGGTTTGTAATTAGAGTCAGTCAGCTATTATAGTCACTGAGGTTGCATAAGGTAGATAACATGATATCAGAGATGTGAGTCTTCACCATTGCTCTTCCTCGCCTCACTTCTTAATACTTTTCTTCTGTGGGCACACACATGCAGAGTGTGGTTATGTTTTCCTCTACTTTAGGAATGTCCACATGTGACCAATTGTTTTATATGTATTTCTAGACAGAGTGTTACAGGGAGAGCAGTGTTATGTTTCACATTTCATCAAACTTTTCAAGTAGAGGTACCCAGCAAGTAAATTAGGTACATGATCCCATGGTTTAATAGGCCTGAGGAAGAAACTCAGAAATCATAAGCTGGTACAGAACTGAGCCATAGAGGCAAATATTACTCAGGAGAAAGAAATCCGATTAGTCCCTGACTGATAAAGGATAGAAGGCCATGATGTGTAGTGGTGAATACAGGAGATCAGGTGACAGTGGTCTTAGCAAATCCAGGTATAGGAATTATAATTTGTCTGCTTTTCTGAATGTTGCTTCAAGACAAATATTTTTCTCTCTATCAAACCAGACAACTAATTGTACGTTGCTTTTAGGTTTAAACTTGTCACCTATGCAATCTCTGGCTCCATTTAAATTCTGACAACAAAGTATGTGGCTTTTTAATTTACAGAGTCTGGTGAAAAAACACAAAGTCCTGGCTTTCTAATCAAACATTACTAGTTTTAAAAAAGTCCTGAACAACTGTTTAGGTAACAGATACTTGAATTAGCCTTTAGAAAAATTTTTACGTTTTAATCAAGTTTGTATGAATTAGATGAGAATGTTGTATTTTGCACAGATTTACCCATATTTTTATTCATTCATGTTTCCAAAACCTTGTGTGATTAAAAACAAACAACAAAAATAAGACAAATTCCATGAGTTTCACGTAGTTGCAAAGTAAGAGTTTCTTTGGAGAGTAAAATATTCCATCCTGCTGGGAATATCTTTATGCATGGATAGAAATACCCCAAAATAGCTCCAGAAAGCCTCTGTTGCCTGAAACAGACCAACTGAGTCACTTGGAAGTGACATTCTACAACTGTTGAGCTACCTGCGGAGTATGCTCCAGATTCCTAGAAAATATATACTTTCACTTGTGCTATGTGGGCTTTGGTAGTGCATCTGCCTTTGATTCATTTCTGCTACTGTAAGCAACCTCTTCACCATATACTTATGAGTAACTCTGATAAAATCCATAGTTCCCCACACTGGTCTTTGGTGATATCCATACTTTCGTCTGTTATGGCTCACAACTGGGGCGAATATATATGTAGGGCCTCCTCAGGAAAAGTTTTGTCACATAACATTTATAGATGTGGATATTCAGAATTCGTTAAAGAAGATTTTAATTGGTTGAGTAAATTTAATTGGATAATAAGATGCTAGCATCCCTATAGTAAGGGGAATTTGGAGAAGAAATGTGTATATTCTAAGCTACATAAACTTTAATGGCACAACCAGTCTGCCAGTTAGTTTGTGTTGTGTGATCTGAGACTAACCAATAATAGAGAATAAATAAAATCAATATTTCATTTCTAGAAACTTCAGATACCAAGCTATTTTCAGGGCTGAGTGAATTAGGACAATTATACCAGCTCAGTGCTTTGGTGTCAAGAAAATCACTGAGTTGTTAAAAACAAATTCAGCTACTCTAGTGTTCTTACCACATTGTCACTGAATCAAAGCAATGGGGACAGCCCCTGTGATTTTCTGCCAAAGCCCTAGATCACTACATTGTCCGTTTGTCATCTCTTGCTCCTCTGGAGTTTGGCCTTGATGTTCTTTGAAACATTATTTCATTTGTACATGGACATCTCCAAGGAATACCCAGTGTGATTTGTCCTGGACCAGCAGCCCTAGTAGACAGCTTTGAGATTTCTAGCTGCTGCTGAGGCTACTCAGTCTCATGCTAAAGGATGTGGAGGAAAAGTTAGATCTTTATACCTAATGACTTATGGAAAAAGAATTTGCTCACCAGAATAATTACATGATGCAAGAATGACAGAAAATGTACTGGTAACATTACACTTTGATGATCACTTTAGATTATTTCTAGTCAAATGCATAGATATCTCAAATGGACACAGTAGTCCTTAGCCATTACTACTTTCATTTTTATTTGTTTAGTTTAATTACCCATTTGTTGATTTGCAGTTTTATTACTATGGTATTTAATTTCAACAAATATGTTTTTATTTATTTTTCATACTCTATTTACTTTTCAAATGTCTCCCCCTTTCCAGATCTCCCCTTTGGATCCTCCCCATACTCTCTCCCCTCCCCTGCCACTATGGGGGTATTCCCCCACCCACCCACCTACCCATCCACTCTCCTCTTCCCTCCTTGGCATTCTTCTATACTGGGGTATCTAACACCATCAGGCCCAAGGGCCTCTCCTTCCCCTGATGGCTAACAAGACCCTCCTCTGCCGCATATGTGGCCAGCACCATGGGTCCCTCCATACGTATTCTTTGGTTGGTGATTCAGTCTCCAGGAGTATAAAGGGGTCAGGCCATTCAACATTTATTTTTAAGTTTTGTATACTAGCCCACTGTCTGAGGTATAACTAGGAAATATTTTCTTTCATGCTCTTAACTCTGCTCATTGTTTCTTTTCTTGTATAGATGCTTCGTTTTCATGGAGTCTCATCTCTTGATATATGTGGTTAGTTCCTATTCTGCTTTTCTTCTGTTTAAAATAGTTCTTGTCAAACCTAGCATTTTGATGGGTATCTTTTTTGCTTGTTTTCTAACAGTTTCAATGTTTCTGAAAATTATTTTTTAATATCTGAGTTATAATTTTACCATTTCCTTGTTTCTCTTACTTCCCTTTAACTCCTTACATGAGCATTCTCTGTCCTCTCTCAAATCCATGGTTGCTATTTATTTAGTTGTTACACAAACACACACACATGATTAAAGATATATTAGATAAAAGATATGAGTCTATTTTTATTTTCTATAGGTAATCTATCAATTTTCCTGTGAGGTTATTAACTATAATAAACTCTGTATTTATTTGTACTTTAACAGAATTGGCCATTTTTCCCACTAACTGTTGCATGACAATAAGGGAGAGATTTCATTTATGTACACCAAGTAGTATAAACATATCTTGGTCTTTTTACTTGGCAACTAATGTTTTTATATTTAACATTTGTGTTTTGTTAGCTTTTCTATTGTCTAAAGAAGAATTGATAATTTGAATATGCTATTAAAGCAAATGCCTTATATATTAGAAATTCTCAAATTTAAAGTATAAAAATTGTCATTGGAAAAATATTTTAATTTTAAAAGCCATACTTTGTGAAGCCTAAATTGTCTTTATTTGTACAGGAAATCGTTAGGAATTTTTGGATGAGTACAATTTATGACACACACAGTATCTTCCTATTCTAAACATGTACAGGAAACAGGAGGGGGATTATTGATTCTATTTTATACCTAGGAAGAGGAGATGGAGGAGTGCTGGCCATATATTAATTGTGTCAATCATATCTGAATACAGGGTTCTCTCAGTGCGCCAGTGTCGTATCTCATGGCTACAAACTGAAATAGTGTGGACCTTGGGCAGTGGTTTTAGTTATGTGTCTGGCTAGGCATTGATAAAGGCAATTAGAAAAACTGGTTCATTTATGACCTTCAGACTCTAGCAATCTCATCTTTTATTTCTTGTTTTTTATTCAAACAGCAACTATTTGTGCTATAGGTTCTCTGGCAGCAAATAGCACAGGCCTACTACAAAACAGTTTGGAAAGAAAAAGTGTGTTTAAAGTATAATCCTTTTATTTCCCTAAAAGTTCATTACTTGAAACTTGTGTGCTGGGTATGATTCTGAACCTCTAACCATTTCCCAAAATTTCTTTCTGATTATAAAGTCTGCTGAACTCCATGGCATTAAATTTATCTATTTTTCAATTATATTGTCTGATACCATACACATAGTTTTAAACTTATTGGAAAAGAATCCTCCTGACCCAAACATTTCACGGTTATATTTATAATAATAACAAACGTAACTATTGTCCTATAACATGCTATAATACCTCTAATCAAAAAAAAATAGGTTTTGCTAATCCAACAGCAAATGAGTGTTATGGGCTTGAGTTCTTACTTGCTACTGATCTACATATTCAGAGTGATAAGGATTTCCCTTGCTTGTTTTCATGAAAGACTTCTACTGTAAAGTTTCGTCAATATGTATATGATTCAAACAAAAGGGCTTGAAGTTTGAACAAATTCAAGATACTAAATTATATATTTTATGTAGTTAACATATAGTTAAAAAGTGTTTTTAAAGTAGAAAATACACATTTCTTCTCCAAATTCCCCTTACTGTAGGGATGCTAGCATCTTATTATCAAATTAAATTTACTCAACCAATTAAAATCTTCTTTGAACGAATTCTGAATATCCACATCTATAAATGTTATGTGACAAAACTTTTAAATTTTAAATGCAAACTAAAACTACTTTGAGATAATACCATACCCTAGTCAGAATGGCTATCATCATCAAATCTGACAATAATTTTGGAGAATATGTGGAGAGAACCCATATTCACTGTTGATATGGGTGTAAATTAGTATAACCATTGTGAAAATCAGTTTGGATTATTTTTTTACAAAATTAAAAATAATTATCATATGAAAATAGCTATTCACTCTTGAGCATAGATGCACAGAACTACATTTCAATAAAATAGAAATATTTGCTTATTGTTGCTTACATCACTATAGGAAAAGTTTTGAATCAAGGTAATTGTCTATCAACAAATGAACAGATAATAAAATTTGGATGTTCACATACACACACACACACATATATTCAATAGATTCGGTTCTAAAAATTGAAGAAAATGGATGGGCGTAGATTGTATAATACTAAGTGAAGTCACCTCTCTCATCTATGTAGCCCATAATATATTTATATACATAAACAAATGTGGCTACAATATAACATGAAAAAAAGACAAGAGAGGCAAAGTATCAAGGGGAAAGGAAAGACTACATGCAGGAAATAGGCATGAATTATGAAATAAGCCAAAATGATAAGATTTTCTATTTCTAATTCTGCCATCCATTTGTTGTTTTTGATGATGGATAACTGCGTAAAATATATTCACTACTGATTGTATAAATTTTAATGTAATATCTCACAGTCTCCATTCCAAAAACTTATTTTGACTGTACAGAAATTTTAAAAATCAATTAAATGATTCCTAATGATATTCTACTATACTCATAGATGGGTGCCATCATCAGAGTCTTCCTCTGGCAGCAGATGGAAGCAGATGCAAAGTCTCACATTATGCAGACAGAGTGTCTAAATTCAAGGTCACTCTCAGGTTCCTCCCTAATGACTACAAACCCCTTTGAAGATGGGGCGGAAGGACTGTAGGAGTCAGAGGAGATGGAGAAAACCAGAAGAATATAGTCCACTGTATAAACTGAGCAGGGTTCAAATAGGCTCACAGATACTAAAGCTGCAATCAGGGCCTACATAGCCTTACACCAGGTCCTCTGAATATGGCTGTTAGCTTGGTGTTTTTGTAAGTTTACTAAAAGTGGGAGCAGGAATATCATTGACACTTTTGCTATCTATGGAGACTCTTCTCCCCCTATTGTGTTCTCCTGTCCGGCCTGGATAAGAGCATTCACTTGTCTTATTACATCTTGTTTTGTCTTGTTTGGCTCTCTCTTGGAGACCTGCTCTTTTCTGAAGTGAATATGAAGGGGAATGTGTCTTGAGGAGAGAGAAAGTTGGCAGGGACCAAGGAGGAATAAAAAACGTCATTGTGATATATGAAAGAAGAATTTATTTTCAATGAGAAAATAAAATAAATATTTTAAAATAGAAAAAAGTTCACTGACTTGTATAGACTTTCAGTCTGGATAATTTGAATTTGTGATGTTTTATTTATTTGCAAGTTTTTATATCAAAGTTTATAAATTTAAAAGTTATTTAAAAATAAAGAACAAAGGTAAATAAGAAAAAATGTTTAAGATGTGTTTAATTTACTATGTGATATGAAATGAAAATTTAAATCATAACAACCTGTCTTGCCATAAATGTCAATTTTCTCAGAATACAAAATAAGTATATAGTTTAAAATTTCAGTTATAATTTTCATGAGACTTTAGTCATATAAATTTATAGTTTTGAAACTAACCAAATAAAAACTTTGCTTCTCAATTTTATTTTGTTTCAGAAAGCTTTTGGATGTGAGACAATTATTTTGAAAGAATAAATTAAGAAGAAATAGCCTTTAAAAATCAACTAATTCCCCACTTTATTGGGTAATAAAATCTATTATCCTTGAAACCATTTCACTTAATTCTCACTTGTTCCTATATCCAATACTCTATTTTTGCTGAGTGAAATTTAATAAATCTCCTAGCTTAGGATTAAATTTTATTGTTTTATGAACTGTTAAATAGTGTTGTGTTCCTATAAAGCATAGTGCCCTGTCTCCCTAGACACATTTTCATTGCTATCCTGAAGCACAATTAAACAAACAAAAGAGATTTGGTTTTCACCCTGGAGTAACTTCCAAGTAGGTAAAAGAGATGAGCATCAGCAAGTCCTTTAGGTGCTAATAATGTGTTCTTAATAATTTATGCCTGCCTTCAAGTACATAATGTATGTTTAAAAGGTAAGGTATACCACAGATGATACATGAACATCCTCTCATGAACTCCATAATATACTGATGTAGGTTACATAGAAACATTCATGCACTGTCATAATTGGATAATACACTTATTTTTAGTGACAAAAATAAATTAACACTTACAATTCATATGGAAATTTAAAACAGGGACCTCTAAAGAATATAGGATAAAACATCATGGTGTTATAGTCATGTTCTTTTGGTAGCCAAGAATGGAAGTTCTTATAATAAAGCTCTATGTTTTCTATTTCCAGAAATCCATAGTTTTAAAAAAAATCTATATTAAAAGTCTTTAATACTACACCACGTAGAATATAATTTCTTCTAATGCTCTCTAGAATCATGTCCCATTTTTAAAAAGACAGTAGGAAGACAGGATTCGTTGACCAGGCATGATGTGTGCAAAGTTCTTCATCTCCTCTGAACTTGAGCGACTAAACAATGACACAGGACAATGATTCTATTGACTTCATCTTGATGGAAATTGGCAAAATTTAGTCACATCTTGAAAAATAATACACAGTGAGTACTTGGCAATACCAAACACGTGTGTGTGTGTGTGTGTGTGTGTGTATTTATATATATATGCCAAAAATGTACAAAATAACCAGGACACAACCCACAAGGCTCAAGAATGTTAACAAGCCAAAGGACCCAAGTAAGGATGCCTCAATCCCACTTGAAAGGGAGAAGCAAGCAGACATGGGGTGGGGAAGAAGGAAGAAGGGACTTGGGCAGGGAAGAGGACAGGGAGGGGAAGGGGGACACATGCTTAGGTTCCTCAAAGAACTGAGCGTCACTGAACTAGTGTATTTCCCATATTCATATGTTGAATAGTAAAGACTGGTTGATTGAGTCTCAAAAGTTTTTTTTCTTTCTTTCTTAACCTCAGAATCTAAATACCTTATATTTGTATGTTGATGGAAAATGTATCATAGGGCTTCAACAGTTATTAATTCAAAGGCATGAAAGCATGGTAACCCCTATCATGATATCAAGGACCACAAATATGTTTTCTTTTCTGCCTTTATGCCAACTCTAAAGGTCCCAATTTTAGGACTAGAGCCCAGATATTAGATATTTTAGAACATAGATATTTACAATATTTCAGAGTATCATTCTTCAATATTAAAAGCAAGCATGTATACTAAAATACTTTTGCATATATAAACATTCATTTGTCTTAGAAAATGAGAGGTTAAATTTGGTATATCAGCTAAAACAAAAGACTTTCAGGAAACCTAGAAAGTTAGACTAATTCAAGACTACTAACTGTTAGATCAAATCTATGCTTTACATCAGAAAACCAATTAAAAATACTTGTCTAATAAGCTATTATACCAGTGTACTTGAAATTGAGAATTTTTAGAGTACTAATTTTTAGAATTTTGGAGATGTTTTAGAGTGGGCTCTCTCTACCTCCAGATCAAGTGCTTCTCAGACTCTGTTTTGATGGAAACATAAAAACTGGTCAAGATGAATTTTTAGTGGGACAACTTCTGAGACTTATGTTTGGCACAAAGCAAATGAAGTATGAGAATCCTTTACACTGTTGTAAATGTTTATATTATAGATTATATATGTATATATTTATATATTTTACATATATACATTCATATATTTGTATGTCTTATGTATATTTGTAATATATAATGTATATTGCAAATGCAGACTGCTTTAAAAAAGTTATTTGGAAACTAATTATCCAAAGTTTTTTAGACTTTTGAGGAAAGACTATGCAATAAACTATGTTTGCCTTTGCCCAAATTGTTCATTTTTATTCTTGTTTGTTTTATCTTGATTCTAATTTGTTCTCTAAATATCCCAGTGTCTCCCTCAGTTTAATTAATTTTCTAACTACTCCCTTAGGGAAATTTACCTCTTCCCCTGGCCTCATCTGTGCTGTGCAGCAGCCATGCTAACAAGGGATGCCATTGTGCTGGTCTCAGATGTTATTATGAAACACAAAATCAGAGGGAGAGAAGTCTACATCTACTGGAAATGTCTTTCTTTATAAAACATTTCAAATGAAATGTCTACAGGCTCACTCTCAATAGACATTTTTCTCTATATATACATTTCCCTCTCAGATTAAAGTCTTAGTGTTCAACACATAATCAGAGAAATATAACTTCTTTTATACTGATGTTTCATAAATTGCTTTCCTCTGATGAAATGGATCACATAAATCAGTTTGACCAACAGGCCAGACATAGTTCTAAGAGAATAACATTCTTCACAATACTTAACAAATTTGGCATATTTCACCTTGATCTTATAGTGCTGCACCTCATAGTGTGCTGGTCCAAAAAGATGTAAGTCATCTTTCTACTGATTTTGCATAATGGGGAGATAGGATTTATTTTCTCCCATCATGTCTGCAAGAAAGAAAATCTTTAAATACTTGCTTGGAGTAGTCTAGGTAGAGAAACCTTCACTATGTCAACATGGATAAATCCAAATGATATAGTATATGAAAGAAGTCAGACACCAAAAGACAAATAAGATCTGACTGCTATGTGGAGTAAAAAAAAAATCCTTATCCAGTAGATAAAATGTATAGAACGGTAGTTGCAATGAAGGAGTGTGCTTTGTGGAAAGAGTGATAGGTAAAGAATATGTAATCTCAGGAAAAAGTTCAAGAGAGCTTGTAAATGACATGATGAGTTCAAATTATAATAATGCATTGTACCATTTAAAAATGTTGAGTGAATATCAGGTTACCAAAAGGATGACTTTGTTATTATTACCACATGTTAATAAGCTAGGTTTAGCCACCACACAATACATATGAATTTCATAGCAGCATGCTTTACATTGTCGGTACATACAAATATTTCTGTCAATTTAACAATCAAGAAATAAAAGTAAAAAAAAATGACAATTAGGAAGATTGGATACTAAGAATGGTTTAAGAAGTGACTTATACCAACACTGTAGTAAACTACTGTGACTTGAAAAGGATAGATTTCTATTTCTTGTTTCAGTTGGAATCCATTTTCCAGCCTGAACGAATATAAATAGAGTTTGCAAGGGTACATCAGTATGGATAAGTTCAAATGATTTCACACTGTGATGTATGAAAAATGACCTATGCAGTCTAATCTCTTTTCACTAGTCCCTTTCAATGTGTCACTGCCCTCATCATTTTATCTGTACAACTCAGCCCCAAAGTAGCCATGCCATCTTAGCTCAGAATCTTTGCTCCTGTTGTTCCTACAACATGCTCCCTTGCTCTTCACAGTTGAGTTCTCTGTTTCCTCAGGCCTGACCTCCTAGCTCCAGGAAGACTTTGTATATGCTATTTGGCACCATTCTACCTTTACAAGGCTGCTCATCATACTTTATGAACAAGACTGTGCCTTTGCCAGAGTCCTTCATGAGACTGAAGTGCTGTGAGCACAGGATCATGGCTCTTTTGTACCTTTATTCTTAGTTTACTAATTGGAAGGCAGACAACACAGAACTAAATTGTACCACATCTAAATCAGAAAATGGTTTGCTACCTAACTCATTTCCCATTTCTCTGCACACTTATTTTGTTTCCTTAAACATATTTGACACAGGATCACACTATAACTTAAGTAGTTATTCATCTTTCAAAATGGTTTGGCTTTGATACAAATTAAGGAACCATTTGGAGTTACATTACTTGTCTATTAAAAAACCTAAATAGTTATTGTTCTTCACTAAATGGTCATCTAATAACAAATTGTCAACCTTGAAAATACACAAATAAGTAAAATTACACAGACTGAACATATTGTATTTTATTTTTGAGGAAAATATATATACATATACATATATGTATCTAAGAACACTTAATGGACTAAGAGGGTAATGATTTAAAAGAAATAGCAAAGAGAGCATATGGGAGGGTTTGCAAGGAGAAAAGAAACTAAGAAAAATGTAATTATATCACAATCTTAAGAGATAAAATAAAATTTAAAAAGAAAAATATTAGGATTATGTCTATGTTAATTTTGGACAATATTATCCCATGTTAATAACAGTTGTAAAAGACTGAGAAAGTTTTACAATGAAATCCTAAACTCTGAATAATAAAAGAATATAAACTAATCATACACATTTGAGATAATCAATGCAGTATTGTCTATAGAAAGAAGAGTCTTCATTGAGATAAGAAGATGATGTAACATTAGTTCTCCAGTAATAAAGATAAACATCATTGACAAATTAATCTAAATTTAACATTATTTAACAACTTATATATAAAACCAACATTAAAACTTAAATGATAGTATGTGCAAACATTTTTAATTAATAAAATTTTAATGAACAGAAGACTACAACCAATATTATGAGACTACTTTAATTGTTTTCCAATTATTTTACTACATTCTAAAAATTAACAATCCACATTACCTTCTACAGTAGAAAGCAAAAGATATACCCTATTACAATGTCAGGAAACTAACTGTTACTATTCAGCAAAAACATCACACATTTTCTCTGGAGACCTTGTCCTTGTTCCTCCACCTTTGTCACAAAGCTTCCTCAATTTGCCTTGTTAATTTTTAAAAGTGAGACAAGAAAGGATGCTGAAGTGCCATATCTAGAAAGAAATCATTAACTTTTGTTGCATCTTTTCATAATGTTAGATGAAGTTCATTTTCCCCCAACAGTGACTTAAACTCATTTGTATTTTTATATAAAGGACATATCAAACTGTATTAAAATTGTTAAATAAAAATAAAATGACTTTTTATCTTAGAAAAAGAATGAAGGGACAGAAAAAATATAGAAGGCCGAAGATAAGAAGAAGAGTCGAGAACACCAAGTTTTAGGCCATTGCAAACATGTCCTATAGAAACTGCATTTGACTGTACTGGGCCTGTACAAAACTACTCTGTTATCACTAAATAATCAAGAAAGAGCCCAAAGGAGATTTCCCCATCATGTGGATTTATTGGCTGTTGATTTATTCTCAGTTATGTACCTTCTGGGGAAATCAATCAGGCTCTAATGGATAATGCCAAACCAATGGTTGTACACATGGCTCTGTTTAAATTCAGAAGAACATGAAATAAAGCTAAACAGAGTGAATGGGTTTTGTAGGGAGGAGGTGGATTGACTGAGGTGAAATAGAGATGAGTGAAGGTGGAGGCAAGAATTATCATTATGCCTTTTACATGTATGAAATTGTCAATTAATAAATTTAAGAACAGTTATGTGAGTACAGCAAAAAGTAGTTTATAATCAAGAGGTAAATAATAGCTTTATAATTTCCTATCTTGTGTAAAATATTCAATTTTGCTATGCTTCAAACAAAGAATTCTATGTCTGCCTAACAATGTAAGTTTTTCTTTCAACTTGCATTAAATGTTAAACATTTTTCCCACTGTGGGGATATAAGGAAATATTTTAAATTATAGTCAAATAATATATCTATGGAACAGGTTATAATAATAAGAGTTATTATAACAAATAAGTCTAATGTACAACACTGTATTCATAGTGTATTCTTAATGTTTATTATCATTATAATACATGATAGTGATGGTATTTGTGCCCTTAATTTCCAACTACTGACTCAAAAACAACAACAATGACAATAAAATGAATGTGCTTAAGATTAAATAAATAACAATAACCAGTGGGTGGCAATAGTAACCCATAACCAATGGACCTTATTTGGATTCTACATATAAATTTGCTATAAGGAAAAATATGAAACTTATGAGAAAATTTGTAATTATAATACTGTATAGTTCACAATGTGAAGTAATTCTTAATTAATTATTTGAGTACTCAGTTACGGGCCTTTTGATAATATATATATATCTTAATTTTTAGTAATATTTAGTACAGTAATTATAAATAAATGATGTACTTATTTTATATCAGAATAAACCATTAGCAGCTATTAATTTTTAATTAAAACAGAATCTCAGTGGTTTCTTTCCAATCTAGGTTGTGATTATGTTTTGTTCTTTTCCACCAAAATAGCACATGAAGATGAGACAACTTGAAATTCATTGTCATTTCTTTAAGAGAATATTTATAAATTATTTGCCATAGTGAATATAGAAAAGACATGAAAATTAAATGAAAAAGGGAACAATAGATTAAATAGCCAGTGGAATTTTATAAAAAAAGCATAAGAAGCATACTAATGTCTGCAAACTACTCCCAAAGCTATACCTAACATTTATCTCATAATCAACGATAACTTTTCCAAACTAGTAAAGTAGCAACTAAAAAAAAAAAAAACAACAAAAACAAATGTACAGCAATTGCATCCTTCTTCCTGAATGCTATTTCTTGCTATGTCATTGAAATAGTGATAAATCTTGTTATTATAACTTATTCCATAGATATATTCAATAGGCCTGCAGTTTTTTGTACCATTAATCAGTTAATTGCCCATAAAACAAATATTGGATGTTCCTCTGAGAATAGAAAGGGTTTCACCATGAGGTTTGATAGATATTCAATATTCTATAAATATTCAATAAATATTCCATAAATCACTGCATTCAATATATATTATATTATTGTGTGTTTTTAAACACTTTTATCCAGGTATCTGTGAGCTGGGTTAAATAAAAAAAGAAGCATTGCAGATACATCTCAAAATCTGGCAGCAAAATTTATTATGATTAAGAAATATGGGCTCCAATCTGTGAAACATGTTCAAGTACTAGCTCTGCCATTTCCCTGCTGTGTAACACTGAATAAACTGATCTCCTCAACAAATAATAAAAATCAAAATAAAGTAATTGAAGAGGGTCAGTATGAAGGTTACTTGTGTGCAGAGCATAATGACATGTCACAGAAGTTAGCACACACTTGTCTAGTGGGTGACAATTTTCATGTGTTGCACTTACGACAATCTAAGCAAGACTACAAACTAAGAAATATTGAGCAATTGCCTTGATTTAGTAATATTGCATGTTTGGTATGAAGGAAATGCAACTTTTCCTTATACAGTTTACATAAAAATAAAATAGTTGCATACAGTATGTCCAGCATTTTATATTAACAGGTGGACTGCCATGAAGAAATAGCAGGGAATGCCTAGTTGAATAAAACTACATGTCAGATTTGCCTCAGGGAACCAGGGACTGGTTCATGGCTGTATACAATTCATCCAACTCCTCATGTCTCAGTTTAAAAATTCATTTACTGCAAATAATTATTCTTCTGCAATGTATAAATTTAATTGTACATGTAAATTTATCTTCAACTCATCCTATTTATGAAATGGAAACATTATATAGGTAAATGTTAATTATATGTTATATAATATTACATATGTAAAATATAATATATAATAATATTAATTCTAATATCTATAATAGTTAGCTTAGTATAATTTAGCTTCACCAAGATTACCATTAATCTACTCTTTACTTGAACAACAGTTAACACATAAAATATAAATTTTTCATTTCTAGATAATTTCCAGAGTAGTTATGATGGTACATGTACACACAAAGAATTCATCTTTTCCCATTTGTTTTACAACCTTTAAGATAAGAAGTTGCTGACTTCAAAGTTGTCACTTATTTTGTCTACATGAGTAGTTTTCAATTTGCACCTTATATGTTCACATCATCCACTCATTTGTTATCCAACCAATATCCGCATTTGGTTGATAAACTTTCAGGAGAAATTCTAGCAGTCACAATGCCAAGTTTCTTGCCTGCCATCTATTTTTGACTTGGCAATATCTAAAATTCTCCTACAGAAACTCTGGCTGCTGTCCTCCCAATTGCATGCCTGCTGGCCACAGAACAAAGAAATACATAATTCTTGTATAATAAAATATGTTAATACAATGATATATCCTGAATTACACTTTTCTCTCCTTTATGACTTATGTTCGTAAGATTACTTAACACAAAGACAGAATTTCTCTTCATTTCCATCTACATTTAATTAGCAACAATGTACCCTTTCTATTTTCCCAATATTGATAAATGATGAGTCTCTAATATTAGTGTCTGCATTGTTGTTAAAAATATTATACATCTTAAGATTATTTTTGAAAGATAGTATTAGTATTGACTCAGTAAACTAAGAAGGTGCATATATTTAAATTACATGCTTCATATGGGGAGCACAAAAATTCCAGAAGATCCAATAAATCAAAACTTAATGAATCATGTGGGAAATTTCTGTTTCTGAAAGATAAATTGGTCATCTAATTGAATAATGCCTGTCATTCATTAAAGAGAGAACTGCATATAAAATAGACATTGCAGGCAGAGTCGTACTCCTGGAGCAGGTTACCACAACACCACAAACCTACTGTCAAATCTCACCACACTTGCTGACAAATGCTCGTGCTTGCTGGTGCATGAGGATATCATTGATGTCAGATAACAAATGAAACTCTTTTTAGAAGCTTTAATGACATATACAGAAAGCTAAACGGCTTCAGGTACAGAGGTGTTTAGAACACTTCTGCTGATTTAAGATATGATTAAAGAAAGGACAAAATAGTTAGCAGCTGTCTATATTGGTAGTGGAATAACTATGAGTTTAGTTCTCAAATTGGCAATTGTTGGCCTGGAATCATCTGTGACAGGGGAGAGTGATATTTCTCTAAAAAATCATTGATCTGATTCAGATGCGTTTAAAATGGCCCTATGAGGTAATAATAACAACAAGACTATGAAAGGCTAGTTATTTATATTGATATTATTTTTCAAAACTCAAAAGGGAAATACTACAATAATAAATGTTCCAAATAAGAAAGGAGATAAGAAACATGCAAAAGATCTTTGAATGGATTGCCTCCTGCATGATTATTTTAAAATATTTGGTTAAAGAAAAAGGGATTGGACTAAGAAATTATTTTTTTCTTTGTTTCAGTATAGATTTTGTAAGAGGCATAAAACTTAAACACCACCCAAAGAAAACTAAATTTTATCTTATAATTTTATGCTGAACATTTATTTATATATTACTGTATATTTATATCCTTTTCCAAAAGAACATCACTTAGCCTTTCTTTGTCCAGGTGGTTTCCCGTACAGCCTGTGGATGTCCAACACAATATCAGGCTTGAGTACGAGCAGTTTTGAGAGTGTTATCCAAAGTCTAACATTCGTGAATAATGCTTGATGGTGGCTCAGTATGATTATAGTTCACTCTGATAATTCTCCCTAAGTTACAATATTCTGTCTTTCATCTCTAAATGTGTGCTTCTAATTAGAATACTCTTGCCTTAAATAACAAGCTGACATTATGCCAACAAATTTTATCCAGCGTAATTATAAAACAGTCACTGAGGTAAATCTTAGAATGAGGCCAGGAAAAATGACATGCCCTTGTAGCAGCTCAGGAGGCTGAAGGAAGAACAGCTGAAAATTAAGAGCAGCCTGGAAACAAATAAACTCAGTATCATAAGAAAAAAAAAAAATCAGAGCTTTAGATTTTCTTTGCTTACATAAATAAACCTTAAAATATTTTTTCCTAGAACATAAAAAAGGGAACATAATCAGGTATTTGGGGGGAACAGGACTGAAACTCTGAGGGCCAGCAGAAATAATTGAAACAGGCAACCTTGGGAGGTAGGGGGACCCTCTTGAATGTACCAGAGACCTGGGGAGGAGAGAGACTGTCAGGACTCAAAGGGAGGAACCTTAGATGAAATGTCCTACAGTGGGGAGAGGGAACTTATAGAGTTGACCTCCAGTAGAAAGACAGGACATCAAGTGTAGGCATGAGTTTGCATCCCACAGTCAAAACTTTGGACCCATAATTGTTCCTGTATGAAAGAACTGCAGGGACACAAATGGAGAGGAGCCAGAGGGAAAGGAGGTCCAGTGACAGGCCCAAAGTAGGATCCAACTCAAGGGGAGATCCCAAGGCCTGACACTATTACTGATGCTATGGTGTGCTTACTAACAGGAGCCTAGCATGGGTGTCCTCTGAGAGGCCCAAAAAGGTGCTCAAAGAGTCAAATGCAGATACTTACACCCAACCAATGGACAGAAGCTGCTGACCCCTGTGGTTGAATTAGGGAAAACCTGGAAGAAGCTGAGAAGTAGGGTGACCTCATAGGAAGACCATCAGTCTCAACTAACCTGCACCCCCGAGATCTGTCAGAGCCATCAAACAGGCAGCATACACCAGCTGATAGGAGGCCCCCAACAGGTGTAAAGCAGTGGACTGCCTAGTCTAGACTCAGTGTGAGAAGATGCGCCTAAACCTCAAAAGACCTGAGGCCCATGGGAGTGAGGAGTGGAGTAGGGATGGGGGTGAGGGTGGGGACATCCTCTTGTATACATGGGGGTAGGTATGGGATGAAGAAGAATCAGAGGGCAGATTGGGAGGGGGATAAAGACTAGACTGTAAACAAAAGGTTAAAGAATACAAAAGTTATCTTTGCAAATTAATAAATATAATAGCACCTCTTTAGTTATAGGAGGAATTAAGTAAATATTGCGCAAAATTCAATAGTGTTCATTCATATTTAAAAGGAGTCAAAGAATTAAATAGTATTCATATTAAATAATTATATGAAATTACTATTATTAGTCTCAAGGATCCCTCATTTTTAAAGGTTTTTTGTTTGTTTGTTTGTTTGTTTTTTTAATTTTCAGTAAGAAAAAAATGGAGAAGTGATAGGACCTAACACACAAAGACATTTGCTAGCATCAATGCATCTTAGGATTGAATCAGGTACAACAGGCAGAATAAGAATGTATAGAATCGAGTTTTACTCCTGTTTGTTTTTCACATGTAAAAAAGCGAATATTTAGCAAATAAAGGAGCAGGGGAATGGAGAATCGACTGCTTTTTGAAATAAGTTTCCATGGTAGCAAGAAATTTTCATATAACATGATAAAATGGTCAAGCCTAGTTAGAGTCATACATTTGATTTTTGCTTGAATCATAGATATGTTCAGATAGTTATCATACATGCACACACACACACACATGCACACCAAACATACAATCAAAATCATCAAAATCAGAACTAGTTCCTTACTTATTAATCTTAGGTCTCTAAAGGAACACAGTGCTCACTAGTGAGTTTTAACAGTACAGAGAGGAGCTAGACAAATGGCGCAGTGCTTAAGGAGAGTCCACTGCTCTTGTGTATGATCTGAGTTCATTCCCAACCCCCATATCAGATGGAACTCTAGTTCCAGGGAAAACTGACACCTCTGACCTCCATGGGAATAAGCATACATGTACCTATACACACACATTCCCCCTCTCCCCAGCTCTCTTTTCAAAAAACAAAATGACATAACAGCACTGCTCTGGTATCACGTGATCCTGGGTTCAATCCTGGTTGTTGTGTCGGTTAACTGTTGATCTCATATTAACTGACTAAACAAAATTAGCACATAGTAATCTGTCAGCTCTGCTGCAATGATACTTTTATGAGGCAGTTTTGGTTCCTTTAATGGTATCTCTGGCTTTCAGAGTCATGAGATGCAGACATTATATTTGACATAAAGACTATTTTTATATGAAAATATTGGCTCTGCATATGAAAAGCAAATCACATGTGAACATGCTCATCTCACTATGATAGAATGTCCTCCAAAAGCGGCTACCATTAACCCTCTTCATAGGATTTTCCTGTTAACTCACTGCCTGAAGACAAACTGCCCATTCTCACTAGTACCCCCCTTACACACTTTCACACAGAGCCTAAGATAGAAAATGTATTTTCTTACAATGCCATTTGTATCTTTATTTCTATTCAGCCAGTTCCTTACCACAACATACTCCCATATGCTCACAGGCACATGTAACGAACATTTAACCTTTCTCCTGGTAATCAGGAAGTTAACTTAATTCTCCCCAAGAACTTAAACTTATAGAGTAGAGGAAAAGATGCCACCTTACAGTTGGAATTTGGAGGTACCTGTACCTAGATTTCCATGGAATAGTTGTGTGAAAACTTTTGTGATATATGATATATTCAAGTGGATTTTTATTATGTACATTGCTGCTTGACCCAACCCCCATTATTGTCTCTTGAATCATTTAAAAGTATTCCAGGAACTAGGCCATACTCTTGGCCAGAGAATATGATCAAGATTGAAATCAGTGCAATGAAAGGAACATCCCCCTGCAACCCAGAACATGTTCATATTCCCCAACATTATCTTCCTCAAATTATAGTATTTATCATTTCATTTTTTGTATTGTTTTATTTTTTTTTTTTTACCTGAAAAAGAAAACCATCAATCTCAATTAAGATAGAAGATCATTGGCTTAAACATAGGGTCAACTAGAAATATAGAAGAAAAATAGATATAAACATTAAGTTCTGTGTGTTAAATTTAGAAATAAAATAAATATAACTATTGTCCAAACACAGATCTCAGTGATTAAAAAAAGAGCATTAGATTTTGTTTTGTTTTTCTTAATTTCCTTTTCTATTTTAGTTACTTTTTGTGGCAGGTATTATGGAAACATTATAATGGGCATTGTTTTTACCATTTGCCACGGACTACATTAAGAGATTTGTATATGCCATCTCAATTAATTATTCCAGTGAACCAAGAACAGCCAATAGAATGCTGTTTCATAAACAAAGTCTTCTTCAAGGTCATTATGTGATTTAAGAAGGACAAGGTAGCATGGACGGCTGGATTTTGAGAGCAGAAACTGTTAACTGAACACCTTTTACCACAGAACATGCAGAGTAGACTCAAACTATATCGAATCTAGAGATGATGAAATGTGCATCATCAAATAGAAAATGAGACAAAGGATAGTGGAGTCCTCCTACAGAGTCGTAACGTTTGGGGAAGTACAAACTTGTGCCATTAGATGGTGTGCTGGCTAGTTTTGTGTGTCAACTTGACACAAGCTGGAGTTATCACAGAGAAAGGGAATTCAGTTGAAAAAAATGCCTCTATGAGATCCAGGTGTAAGGCATTTTCTCAATTTGTGATCAAAAGGGGAAGGGCCCCTTGTGAGTGGTACCATCTGTGGGCTGGTAGTCTTGGGTTTTATAACAAAGCAGGCTGAGCAAGCCAGGTGAAACAAGCAAGCCAATAAGAAACATCCCTCCATGGCCTCTGCATCAGCTCCTGCTTCCTGATCTGCTTGATTTCCAGTCCTGACTTCTTTTGGTGATGAACAGCAGAACGGAAGTGTAAGCTCAATAAATCCTTTCCTCCACAACTTGTATCTTGTTCATGATGTTTGTGCAGGAATAGAAACCCTGACTTAGATGGTGAACTATTAGAAAATAATCACTTAAAAACAAAGATTCCTTGGATCAAGAAATTGATAAAATGTATAGAAGAGTCATTGAGCAAAAACAAATGATTTGTTATGTTAGTCAGTTAAAAATCTCATAATAATTGGGGAAAACTTGTGGCAATCACCACCCATGCTTTCAGGATATCAACAGTGAACTTCAACATTATTCGATTGAGCTGTGCATACCCAGAAGTATTTCTGTCTGCCATATTTCACTTTTGAATTTTTTGATCTATATCCTTAAACTATAAATGCCCTGAACTCTATCATCTTTAATACGGGAATGTTTTGTTCCTTAGAGCATGAACATGCATAGTGTCCCTGAGTTAAACCTCCTTGGTCCCTTGGCTTAGGGAGATAATCGTATTGCCAGTAATATAGTGTACTTCTTCATTTCTTTGGCCAATAACTTTTTCCTCTCTTTACATCCTGCCTGTGCTTTTCATCTTTACCCTAATAACAATACTAACCTACTACCTATTGATACAGTATCACTATACTTTTTGTGTAGGCCATAATACACAGAGAATTCTGCTTAGTTTTTAGCCAAGCATGAGACACACTGGTGAACTACATTAAGTTTACTAGGACTGTAATAGGATCTATGTTCTCAAGCATATTTGATACAAACAAGCAGCAAACAACAAAAATACTGATAACCATTTTTGTTCAGCTCAAGGAAATCTGGGGAAACATAAAAATATCATCTATATGTTTGTCTAATGTTTCAAAAAGCAAACATTCTCATAAAATTTTTTCAAGATGATCCTACATTTAGTATTGTATCTTTCCATTAAAAAATCAGGAAATAAATAATGAAAGTATGGTAGTCTCATGTATTAAATGATTGGCCAAGTGTCCAGAAAGTCAGTCAATACAAAGCCTGAGCCTGCAACCAATTGTTATAACCCACTGTCTTCTCATTGGTCATCACGTTACAGTGTGTGCCATTCAAAGTTCTGTCAATTCTAAGTCCATAAAATGGCAGATATGCTTCAAGATAGAGTAAATAATGTGATAAGCAGAAATGAACAGCTTTAAATGAATATAGCCTCCAAAACCCAATGTATGGTATATGTGACTTGTTGATTCTTGAGTTTGTCAGTGGCAAAAATAGTACAGTGAAATCAACTGTGCATGATAGCCCATTTGAAGTTATAAATACTCTATCCATTTGAGATGCTTGACATATTCAAAAGCATCTAACTATGACTGTGGCATTTTGTAAACAGTCAAGAGCCAGAAATAATTTAATCAGGTAAATAATATATCAGCCTCTAGCCTTAATTGGCAGATTCACAGACAGTCTTTCAGTGAATGATAAGTATCTGTGCAAAGGGAAAGGGAGCTTTTACACTATTTGTCATGCAGAATGCTTTACTTGAAAGGTGTTAGAACATCTGCCCTGTTCCCTCTCCTACCACAGTCCCATTTCTAATCCTCAACAGCACGTATCACCACCAGCCATATAGCATGTCATATTTATTTATCATATGCCTCCTACCTCTAGAACTGTAATTATCTACAGGATGAAATTCTGCCATTTGTTGACATTTAGTACTGCCTGTGGACAACCCTATGAGCATTAGCAGCACCTACTCGGGAGATGCCACATCTGCTGTCGTAAAATGTGCATTGTATAGAAAGTCACATTCCCACATGGATTATCTTGCCCCATATGTATATATGTTTGTGTGTGTGTGTGTGTGTGTGTGTGTGTGTGTGTGTGTGTATGTGTGTGTAGTCCAGATGGTGAAGAAACTTGCTTCATAATTAAAGGTCTGGAAACTTAGATTGTCTTTTACACTGGATAATTTTCTACCACATGTGAATGGATGGATGGTGTCAGTGTCAGAGAACAAAGAAGCCAGATGCTCAATATCTGTGAAAATAGGTCAGGTAAGAATACTAAACAATTCTCAGGGACAGGTACAATGTTAAAAATTCCCTATAGTTTCTAAGCACATATCCTGTTCAAAGTAAAAACAACAAAACAAAACAAAATTGGCATTGTGGTTGTGTTATTAGTTTCTTGATTTTTAAAATACTTTAATATAATTGTGAAAATACTTAAAATGTGAGATAATTTTAATAGAAGATGTGTACATACATTTACATACACATACAGTATCATTTAATATTAAACCTATAATGTTGGGATAATATTCCAGATCTTTTTCACAATTTAACTCTATGTTTCATAGAAGAAGGCTTGTCCAAACTCACTAAAGAAAAGAAGAAGAACAAGATATACATCTATATTTTTGTAGAATACAAATTTGTAGATAATTGTTTTCTCATTTCTCTTAGAGCTTATTTAACTATTAGCATCCTAAATATCCTGGTGGGAAAATATATTGATGGTTAATACATTTGGCATGACTTGATTTTTGAGCAACCTTTTTTTCCAGTGAAGCATACCAGTCAGAACTTATTTCAGCACTTTTTACTTCATTTTAATAGTCATCTTGGAAAATAAAGAATTCTATTTATCAGTAGAAAAAGATAGTTAAAGCCTCATAGATATCTAATAACCTTGAGTTCATACTGCAACCCTTTTGTCTCCCTTGCAGCTACGTCTAGAATAGGGTTTTCAATGTGATTTGTGTGTGTGGTTGTGTGTGTGTGTGTGTGTTTATGTGTGTGGTTTCCTTTTGAGACAGAGTCTTACTATACTGTCTAGGCCAGCTTTGATCCCACTCTGTATTCCAGAATGACGTTCAGCTTGTGCTTCTTTTTCCCGAAACCTGTCTGGAGTAGCTGAGATCATAGGCTTGCTCTACCACGCCTGGCTTAAAATACATACTCGCATTTCATATATCAGATAAGTAACATTCTCATAGTAGCACAAAAGTACACACATACATTCTAATTTAGGTCCTTTACTTGGGTTTCACGGACTACTGATTTGCTATTCAATATTATTTGTGCCCTACTGGACACTGAATCCAAGGCCACAAGCATGTGAAACATATGCTCTACCAGAGTCATAACCCCAGACCTATCCTTCACTTTACGCAATCAAAACTACTATCAAAATAGTATTTTGTTTTTGTTTTTTTTTTACCACTACTACAGTTCTTAGACACACATATGAGAAAGAGCATCAGTATATCTAAATTCTGTATATGCAAGTTGTAGTTTTGTTTAATGAAGCTATGAGCTAATGAAAGATTAACTAGTTTATCCTTATTTAATATTTGAAGAGCCTCTAAATCTGTAAATGACATTTCACTTATTAGAGTTTATAGATATAAAAAACTTAAAGCCATTTACAATAAATTATAAACAATTATGTGAACATCAACTTAATTGTCAACTAAGTGTTGTTCATAAAATATATCTCTGCTGCCTCTAACCATCAAACAGACAACACCATCTTCTCTAACTCTGGCTATGAAAAAAATCATTAAAGGTGAAATGACAAAAATGCGCAAGTATTATATTTCTGATCAAATATTTTCAGAAAAACAATATGAGAAATAGAATATATCACTCTGGGGTTGATTTTTCATATTTGGCGATGAGATATGGCAGTACTGTCTCTCTCTCTCTCTCTCTCTTTCTTTTTTCCCATTCTGTTTTCTTCTCTTCCTTCATCCTTTCCTTCAAACCCACCTCGATCCTCTCTTCTTTCCTTTGCTGTTATATTTCAGTGATGGCCAAATTCTACTGAAGACAGAAAATGCTACCCTGCATTTTGCTCAGCCCTTTTTGATGGTAGAGGCTGTAATCCGAAAGGCTAAGGGATGGCCTTTCTCAGGAACAGCTTCCCTACTCTGACCTCTCCTGCTCTGCTGTCAGTAGAACCCTACTATCCCCACCCTAGGGGGATTCATTTTCTCCAAGGTACATCACAGAATCTAGGATTACACTATTTTAAAAAGTCCCTAAAGCCTAACCATAAAGGTCACTTTCTCATTCTCTCCTGTTCCTTGAAAACTGTTAGTCCAGAAGAGTCATTCCTTATTCTCTGGAGGAAGGAATGTTTCAAAGACTAAAATGTCCAGATAGACAGTCTATCCTGGGTTTCCCCATTGTTGAGTCCCATAAAATCTAAACACAAAAATTGTCTCCCTTTGTCTTCTAGTTTTCCTTTCTGACAGTTCCCAGGTCACACAAAATATTCATTAAATAGGACATGTTTCTTTCCCTTTTCACCTTGAGTTTTGTTATAGGAATGTTGTTTAAAGCCTAATGATACAAAAGGGTTTTCCAGTACTACGACTCATTATTTCAGGGCCAGACAATTCTGTGAAATGATAATTAACAAGCAAATGTTTCATTCAGCTAATAAAGACACAAGCTGAAATATATGTAAAAATGCCATTAAATAGAAATCTATTCATATATGAAATATCCAACCTACTTGTAGTAAGTCAAACATACACTATAATTTCATAATTACTACTCTTTACTTACTGCTCAGAACAATCAAAGAATTTCAATTATTTCAAGGCAGTAAAATGAATGTTTAAGAATGGCTTTGTATAAATCTGAATGACAGTGCCTATGTATAATAATAAAGTGCATATGTATAAATAATACATGTGAAGATAGACACATAAATTAGATTATATACATACATATGTATGTACATATGTACATACATACATAGATGCATAGAATAAAATAGAAATGTGGAAACCACATATTTTCCTAATAAATGTATAATCATGGATGCTGGTACATGTTACTGATGCTAAATAGTTTTTACTTTAATGAGCCATTTTAAATGAAACGGTTGCCTGCAATTAGACATCTGCAATCCAAGGAAAGCTAGCCTACTCTGTATTCTGGCTGACAGAATTACAGAGTATTTCTCTGCAGGACAATGAAGAGAAAGGATAATTGTAATTATAACATATACATCTTTAGTGCTGTATGGTTGGAAGAGTGTGCAAAACAAGCCTTGCAGATATATTTAATTGCACAATGCTAATAAATGGTTGTCAAAAAAGAGTTGCTTTTAATGCATCTGTATTGCATTAGCAATATTACCATGCAATATTCACAAGGCACCTATGTCAATGAGCATGAAAAGTAATGGAAAGTGACTCACTTTACTTAGGCCTCCACTATGTGGGGTCACAACAAAGGGTTGAGATGACTGCCATTATGCTATTCTTGATTTGGTGACAATTTCAACTACTCTTCAAATAGCTGGATGAATATCAACAGTGTTATACTTATCACAGATGACTCAATCAGCAGTAGGTCCACAATTCTCATGACTTAGTGTACAGATTACTACTCTCTTGTTATAAACGAGAAATTGCAGCCTAAGACAAGTAATTTGTGCAAGCCAACATAGCAAATGTATATAACTGGTTATCAGAGTGTTAAGCTGTGTCTCATTTACGTTAAAACCCTTGCTCTTTTTATTACTGTTTTAGTTCATTTCTTTCCTACTTTTTGAAAACAACATTTTTATTAGAAATGTGGGTATATTTATGCCATTGTACTTTGTGATTCTAGCAAACTGGTTTGCTGCTGCACTCACCCTTTTCAAAATATACAATACTGTATTGTTTATATAATTAAATGAAGATGTCAAATATGTCTAGTGGCACTACATACTTCATAATCTGAGCTATTATTTTTATTTAGTTGTTGATTGTATATAAATTACTTAATTTTTATGTGTTTGGTATATATGAGGAGATAACAATATTAATTTGAAATATCATTGTTTGCCTTCCAGCTTAGAATCCTCTAAGCACCTCCACTCATATTTTTTGTTCTTTGGTTTTATTTTGTTATTTTTTTATAATAAAATTTAATTGTTAGAAAATTTTACAGAAATGTTCTATATAGCAGGAAAAATCAATACAATACTTCTAATGAACAGTTTACCAACAAGAACCAAAGTATAAATTATGCATAAAATTTTATCTAGTAAATTTATTTCTAGGACTTTATGTTGACAAAGATATGTATATACTGTGAATATCTATCACAATGTTATACACAATGGTGAATTATGAGAAACATGTCAAAATTAAATACAGAATTAATAAATTATTAAATTTCTTGTAGACATTTCTCTGATAATTAAAATGCTATTTTTAGGTTAAAACTTTAGAAGCCAATATTATCATCATCTTATACTTTCACATTATAAATATGATTAAAATAAATTAAATCACTTTGTAAAAACATTATGCAATTGGAAGTTATTTCTAACAGATCAACTCTTACAGTTTTATAGGCCATTCATATTTTCTCCTTTGAAATGACAAAGGAAAGTTGACTTCAGTCAATACAGCACACATAACGTAATCTCATAAATCACACATTTAACGTTACTTGTTTTCAGTAGACTTTGAAAACCTTATTACTGTCACACTCAACTAGAAATAAGTTTACCACTCCTGACTAAATTCAGGGAAAATAAATACTAGCCTTCTAAAATATACAGGATTCACCTCCCTAATGTGAACATAAAATTCAAATACCTCCAATTATCTCCCTTGAAGATATGTTAGCTTCACTCTGAGCAAAGAGCAACATTCCTTTGCCTTTCCCAAGGCCATTACACTGAGATTTATCAGATACCTATAGCACTTGCTGAAGTTACCCCTTAAATATTTCTAGTTCTATAGTGACTATTTCTGTAAAAAATGAAGTATGGGATTTTTTTTTGGGACATTTAAGTTTTTCTAATAGTCAAACCACAGATGTAGAAAATAAAAGAATTCAAAGTATTATCAACAAATAAAATTGTACCAGTGGACTTTGGTAAAATTCTATAAAATTATAATCATTTCATTTATAATCACTGTTTAAGAATGCTTTACAAAAGAATCCCTTGAGTCCTATCTATCCTTCTGAATGTGTCACTTACCTTAACTGTGCCATATTTTTGTATTTTAAAATTATTATTATTATTCTTATTATTCTTATTATTATTATACTGCCTGCAATTTTTAGATGTCCAGAATTGAGAGTTCATTTTGGTAGATTTTTCCTTTGACCAATATGAAGTGTCCTTCCTTATCTTTTTTTGATAACTTATGATGGTAAGTTGATTTTATTCGGTATTAGAGTGGCTATTCCAGATTGTTTTTTGGAACCATCTGCTTGCAAAATTGTTTTCCAACCTTTTACTCTGAGGTAGTGTCTGCTTTCACTGAGGTGCATTTCCTGTATGTGGCAAAACGCTATGTCCTGTTTATGTATCCAGTCTGTCATTCTATGGCTTTTTATTGGGGAATTGAGTCCATTGATGTAAAGATATATTAAGGAAAAATGGTTGTTACTTCCTGTTATTTTTGTTGTTAGACATGGTATTATGTTTGTGTGGCTGTCTTCTATTGGGTTTGTTGAAAGATTACTACTACACCCAGCAAACTCTCAATTACCATAGACAGAGAAAACAAGGTATTCCATGACAAAGCCAAATTAACACAATATCTTTCTACAAATCTAGCCCTACAAAGGATAATAGATTGAAAACACCAACACAAGGAGGGAAACTACACCCTAGAAAAAGCATGAAAGTAATCTTTCAACAAACCCAAAAGAAGCCACACAAACATAATACCACCTCTAACAACAAAAATAACTGGAAGTAAATAGTCACTTTCCCTTTTTGTTCTTTGAAACAGTCTCACTGTGTACTATAGGCAGGGCTTGAACCTCATGGCTCTATCATCTACCAAGCACTGTAACTATAGCATGTATATGAGGACATTGTTTTCAAATACAATATTTCTTCATGTGAGCAGGCAATTGAGACAATTAATTCACAACCATATGAATATGGTTCATTTTGGGTTAGGTTTGATTGATTAGATTCTGTTTTGCATTTGCCTCCTTGCACATATGATTCAAACACAAATAGATAACCGCCAATTACTAATGGTCCCCATCTTCACTTCATGCATTTAAATGCTCACATCTCAGTAGCCACATTCCCACTCCAATCTTTCCTTCACATTCTCACTTTCTCTTCACTGGTCTATGTTGTGATCTGTGCACAGTGTGGTGTGCACAATTTTAAATAAGTCTACTGCACTCCCAAGGAAAAAAATAATTGGACAGAAAATCATTTAAAGATAAAAAAAAAAAGGTTGAAAGAAATGAGTGACAAGAGAGGTGTCAATTATAAACAGCCTGCCAGCATATGGAAGCAGAGGAGCTGGTAGTAGAGCTGGCTGCCCACATGAATCCTTCACATATCCTGACATCATAGGATTTTATGTAGGCCAAGATGATCAGACACAACTGCACTGTGCTTTATTCATTAAAATAAAGTGGCTTTTTGTCGTTGTTTTTATTGTTGTTGGTTTTTTCCCAAATGTCCTGTTCTATTTTCTTGTAGTTATATTTAACCTAAAATTTTAGGTGCATTCCATTTCTTCAGATTTTATGACCAACATTTTATCAAAACAGAGAGCATATAAATGTGAGCTGTACATCTTATTCTGATAGTCATGTTTGGGGAAATTCATGTATTGAAATGTGAAACTAAGCTTAATTCAAATAATAAATACCTGAGCAATTGTGAAAATAGGAAAATGAGTTAATAAAAATTAACTGTAAATTTTACCACAAGATAACAATCTGAGAAATATAAAAGGTTAGATAGTACAAAGAGACACAGTTAAATAAAATATTGTTTAAAATTATAATTTGTGACAGTGTTAAGAAATATGTAATAGATTAATTTTTGGTTTAATTCAAGCCACATGTATAAAAATGAAAAATACACTGTTACTTGTCATTCTTTGTGACCTAATTCTTAAGTTATAGATACATTAAAAAAAAATATTAAGAACTACATGTTTTTATTACAATACACACATGCACTCACTGTCTTTCATCTTTTATGTATATAAGACAAGAAATATGACCAAGGAAAAGACAATCATTCCCATAAAATACTAAACTTGGCATAATTCATTGACCCTTCCAGTGCGTTACTCACACATGCAGTCATCATTACTTAGTTTTGACAGTATGTTAAAATGAATGTATCACCTGATTCCTACCCATATAAATTCCTTCCCTATTTTTAGGCACTCCAGCTTAGTGTGCCTCTCAAAAGTTTAGCTCCTATCAAAATCACAAATGTTGAGGGTCTGTGTTAACATAATTCATCCCTGTTTGTATGTCCATTTATACAAGTTTCCTACCCAAATAAGACTTTAACCAACTCATGCATTCAAATTTATCGTGAACATAAAAGTTTCAATTAAATTATGATTCATTTAAAAGCATTCCTTAGCTTATTAGAAACCTCTGATATAATTGTTTGAATCAACAGATTCTATCTTTTCACTAGGAAGGCTTGATTCTTTTAGTAATCATACAGACTAATCAAGCATTGGCATTTTTCTTAAAGATTTTCTCTGGACACTGTTTGCATAAGGGGTAATCTAATACATAGGGATTAATTTTCAAGTTTTTTTAACAAAATAAAATTTCAAAACTTTTATAATGGCAAGCCTAGTACTGTCAAATATTGCAGCATTTCCTCATTAATGAAAAATGCAGTAATACTTTATTTAATTAACTGTTTGAGTTTAAAGGATCATTCCTTAGTTAACTTCAATAAAAATGGGTTCTGTAAAAATCACCATGCACATCCACTGTGAAAAGCAAAGAAAATATATCATTTATTGTAAGATTCATTATATACAATATATTAGTATATTCATTAACATATATGTATATGTATAATCTTTGGACAGCCAGTAACTAGTGAAATAATACTTCTTTGCCATATGTCTAGAGATCTGAGAGCTTATAAGCATTGAAGGTTAAAGTCATACCTATATTCCTATAAAGATAAAGGAATAATGCTAAAGTAACAATGTACTTAAAAAAGTAGTCACCAAGCCTTCCTATGCTAAAGCTGTCTATAGAACAACATAAATATTCTATGTTTTCTGAGTAGTCTATCCATAAACATGAAAAGAAAGGGAAGGAACAATGGTGTAATTATATTATAAAATAAGAATTAAAAGATAATTTAAAAATGGCTATTAAAAAGAAGATAGAGAGGTGGTTCAGTGGGTAACAGCACTGGCTATTCTTTCACAGGACTCAGGTTCAATTCTCAGCACCCACATAGTGGCTCACAACTGCCTGCAACTCCAGTTTCATAGTAATTCTGAATGCACTAGGCATGTATGTGCTAGCCAGACATATATGCAGGCTAAAAATCTATACATGTAGCATAAATAAATAAACATATACATATAAATACATTGTAAAAGTGGTATGCTTTTTAATTCTTTTACTTCAAAGTGTACATTCAAGTTATTTTCAAGAATAGTTAGAAGTTAATAATAAGCATATGATACATAATTCTGAAAGATCTTTTAGCAAATAACATGAAATATCAACTTTAAAATCAATACTTCCTGCTTGAACCAATTTGGCTTTCTCTGTTTAATTCCACTGTTGGTGTGTTTTTTTTAAGTCATATAAATTTTACACTATTTCCTTAGTGTTTTGGCTTTGATATTTCAAATAAAATATTCGGCAACTTTTCTTTGAGAACCCCATACCCCCAGGCTCAGGTGTGTCTTCCCCCAGGCTACAGTGTGTCTTTCTTTCTGAGTGCCTTTCTTTCTCTGAATGCTAGCACTTAAAATCAAAATTATTGATGTGACTAGCTGATGTTAGACTTCTCAGTTGTGATCAGAGTCCAACTGCTCTTACTCTGTAAATAGGTTACTTACTCTGTAAGTACAGGTCACTACAGTGTGCTGCCAATGCACCAACAGCTATGGTGAATTTTCTAAGGCAGGCAGTTGTAAAATATTTCTGAAAGCAACCCATTTTCAAGTCCCTGGCAACTGGTTTATTAGAAAACATGCTGGTAGTTGTTTCACAATCTTTTCATTTTTTTTTTTTTTTGGTATTTCTGAAGTATTTTTGTCCCAGATGTTGCAATGAATAAATTTTTCATTTTGTCAACATGACTCACAACTGATTTCTGTAATGTCTTTAAGAGAATGATGAACGCTTTTGTACTTGTCTCTGTGAAAATTTTACTTCTTCATTCAGTCTCTCTGGAACCATAAACTTGGGAACAAAAGGATTGTTTCACACCTGTTCTTCTCCATCAGTGGGTTCTGCAGTAGGTGGCTGTATTTTATACACTTGAAGTAGAGAGTACGCTGAGTTCATTTTACTAAAAGGGACCAGACAAAACTTTCTACATAACTAGCATCAAGATGCAGTTTCAGAACACATTGCTTTCAAGGCAGGAGGATGAATCCATATAAGAGCCTGCACGTTAAAAGAGCTGGCAGTCAAGGCTATGTCCTCACTGCAAATTATTCTCTACAGACAACTTCTTAATTCACTGGTTCTTTCAGGTTTCATGTTTTTGTTTGTTTGTTTGTTTGTTGTGCTTTTTGTTATCTGTCAACTTTGATATCAGATGCCTAATATTTGACTCTGGTACGGCCTTATTTATTTCCTTAAATTGGAACACAGGACTTTCGTCCTCTTTACTATCACATTCCATTTCATTATTTCAGTCACATTATTTCTAATAATAATCAATTCTAATCGAGGTTTCAATACTAGAATATATCCTCCTAATATGTATCACAGGAGTACTACCTGTCTGAGAGGTGGTAAGATTCTGCAGTGGAGGTAGAAATACATTCGGAGCCATTGCTGTAATCTCATTATGGAGGAGGAACTGAAAGGAAACAACTAAAATGTAGATGTAATAATAATAGCTAAACCATACTTGATCTACTTAAATATACACTATATAATATAAACATATTCAATAAAATATTAACATTGTTCAATTGCCCCATGTGGCTAATGAACATATTGAGGTGCAGGTGAATTACAACCAAATTTCTAGTGTTTATGTAGATTTAAAGTATATCTACAAAGAAATAAAGCTACAAAAAAACAAGCAGAAATATTTAGTTCCCTGAAAATCATAGATTTCATAGAAATTTTGAAGTTACTAATTTTTGAGAATTCACTTATTTTTATATATGTATGTGAGTGTTTTATCTGCATGTACATGTGTACCATGTGTTTACAATGCCCACAGCTATCAGTAGAGGGCAAAAGATCCTTGGAAACTAGTGGTGTTGACATTTGAGTAACAAAGTAGGTGCTAGAAATCAAAGCCAGTTCCTCAGCAAGAGCAGTCAGTGCTTTTAACCACTGAGCCATTTTCAAGCCCCTGGAAGTTATTTCTTTAAATGTGTACCATAGATGACATATATGTCATGTGTTTTAGATAACACACAAAGTGATATAAGAATATCAGAACTCCTTGTATATATTGGATATTAGCCCTCTATCAGATGTAGGATTGGTAAAGATCTTTTCCAAGTCTGTTGGTTGCTGTTTTGTGCTATTGACTGTGTCCTTTGCCTAGCAGAAGCTTGGCAATTTTATGAGGTCCTATTTGTTGATTCTTGATCTTAGAGCATAAACCATTGGTGTTCTGTTCAGGAACTTTTCCCCCGTGCCCAGGTGTTCCGGACTTTTCCCCACTTTCTCTTCTATTAAATTCAGTGTATCTGGTTTTATGTGGAGGTTCTTGATCCACTTGGACTTGACCTTTGTACAGGGAGATAGAAATGGATCAATTTGCATTCTCATACATGTTGACCACCAGTTAAACCAGCACCATTTGTTGAAAATGCTGTCTTATTTCCATTGGATGGTTTTAGCTCCATTGTCAAAGATCAAGTGACCTTAAGTGTGTGGGTTCAATTCTGGGTCTCTAATTCTATCCCATTGATCTACCTGCCTGTCATGTACCAATACCATGAAGTTTTTATCACTACTACTCTGTAGTACAGCTTGAGGTCAGCGATGCCGATTCCCCGAGAAGTTCTTCTGTTGTTGAGAATAATTTTTGCTATCTAGGATTTTTTGTTATTCCAAAGGAATTTGAGAATTGCTCTTTCTAAGTCTATGAAGAATTGAGTTGGAATTTTGATGGAGATAGCATTTAATCTGTAGATTCCTTTTGGCAGGATGACCATTTTTACTATATTAATGTGCCAATCCGTGAACATGGGAGATCTTTTCATCTTCTGATGTCTTCTTCAATTTCTTTCTTCAGAGACTTGAATTTGTTGTCATACAGATATTTCACTTGTTTGATTAGAGTCACACCAAGATACTTTATATTGTTTGTGACTATTGTGAAGGGTGTCATTTCTCTAATATCTTTTTCAAACTGTTTATCCTTCAAGTATAAGAAAGCCAATATAAACAAAGAACTCAAGAAGTTAGACTCCAGAGATCCAAATAACCCTATCAAAAAAAAAAAAAAAAAAAAAAGAGGGGGAAGAGAGCTAAACAGAGAATTCTCAACTGAGGAAACTCGAATGGCCGAGAAGCACCTAAAGAAATGTTCCACATCCTTAGTCATCAGGGAAATGCAAATCAAAACAACCCTGAGATTCCCCCTCACACCAGTCAGAATGGCGAAGATCAAACACTCAGGTGACAACAGATGCTGGCAAGGATGTGGAGAAAGAGGAACGCTCCTCCATTGCTGGTGGGATTGCAAGCTGGTACAACCACTCTTGAGATCAGTTTGGTGGACCCTCAGAAAAATGGACATAATACTACCTGAGGACCCAGCTATTCCACTCCTGAGTATATACTCAGAAGATGTTCCAACATATAATAAGGACACATGCTCCACTATGTTCATACCAGCCATATTTCTAATAGCCAGAAGCTGTAAACAACCCAGATGTCCCTCAACCGAGGAATGGATACAGAAAATGTGGTACATTTACACAATGGAATACTACTCAGCTATTAAAAACAATGACTTCATGAAATTCTTAGGCAAATGGATGGAACTTGAAAATATCAGTCTGAGTGAGGTAACTCAGTCACAAAAGAACAAACACAGTATGTACTCACTAATAAGTGGATATTGGCCCAAAATTTTGGAATACCCAAGATTCATTTCAGAGCAACCATTGGACTGAGCTTGGGGTCCCAGATGGAGGAGTTGGAGGAGGGACTGAAGGAGCTGATTGAGTTTGCAGCCCCATGGGGAGAGCAACAGTGTCAACTGGCCTGACCCCCTGGTGCTCCAGGAGCTTGGACCACCAACCAAATAATACACATGGAGGGGCCCATGGTGCTAGCCACATATGTTGCAGAGGAGGGCCTTGTTGGCCACCAGTGGAAGGCGAGGCCCTTGGGACTGAGGGTGTTAGATGCCACAGTATAGGACAATGCCAGGGAGGGAAGTTGGGAGTGGGTGGGTGGGTGGATGGGAAAATACCCTCATAGAGGCAGGGGGAGTGGGATAGGAGCTTTCCAATGGGGAGACCTGGAAAGGGGAAAACATTTGAAATGTAAATAAAGTATAAAAAATAGGGAAATAAATATAATAAAATTTTCAATGTTTCAGGTAAAAAGCATGGCAGGTACATGAGAATAAAGGATTTAAAAATGGTCTCAAAGGGGAAAAATATCAGAATTCCATAACAGGTTAATTAAATATATAAACATAAATGCAACTTGTATAAAGAATGGAAGATAAAAAAAAGACAAAGAAAAACCCACACTGGACAACATATTCCATAAAGAAGAAAACATGCAATGGGAGTAAACAGAGGAGTTTCTGAACTGTGTATTGCTGTAAATATTAAACTTTAAAATACAGGGTATTCACAAACTTTGACACAACAAGAGAAACAACAATCAACAAATCAAAACATCCTAGTTACCTACAGATTAAAAGAAGTGGCCCAATTCAAAGAACAGCAAATTATTCAAAATATATCTCCATGAAAAGCAAAGACCTTATCTAAAAGCTTAAACCTTTGCATTTAGTTTTGTCAGTATAATTGCTCTATTACTTTCTGATTCAGTTAATAAAGTTTGACAAAATCAGTATTTTTAAGGTGCAGGATTGTAGCCATTAATATACCAAACATAAGTGCTAATTTTCTGTCTTTCAGAGTGCTGTTTTCTATTTTGAAATTTTTAACATGAAGTCAATTCCATCATCTACAAAATAAAGAAGAAAATGAGCTGGATTTTAGTTATATTTTAGTAGTGTACAGTAACTTTGCCTGAAACCCCTTTACTTGCTAGCATGTTAGGAGTTTGTTTTTGTGTTTTAGATAGAGCTACATGAAAAGGAACATTTTCTATCTAAGCAGGTCTTCAATGACCAAATTATTATCTGTAGTCCAATTTTCAGAAACACATTAAGTTAGATGTGCGAGGGAGAAAAGGATGTTAGTAAGCACATGCAAACGTCTGGATTAGAATGGTTCATGAGAGAAATCCATTACCACAGTTGCAGCTTTCAAGATCACAATGGTCTCACAGTTGCATTTTTAAAAAATCTTAATTGAGTGTAGCTGTATTAGATGAATAGAATATTTATTCAAGAAGGAAACATGGTTTAATATATAGCTGGCAGACTGTTTATGTATCATCTTAAGGGCCCTGGACTTGCTCCCCAATACATCATAAAGTCAGAAATTTTGTGTCATACAACTATAAACCAAGCACCAAAGACAGGGCTAGAAGTTCAAGATCATCCTTAGCTATGGAAGGAGCTGAGGGTATCCTAAGAAACATGATACTTTGTCTCAAACACAAAAATAAGAAACAAATAACTATTGCGTCTAAACAAATGACACAAGATATAAAAGTATATTTAGCAATATAGTATTGGGGCATAAAATACAAAGGTGAGAAAAGTAATTGTTAAGAAACGTTTTAACTGGTATATGTTAAAGTTTGACCTGCAAAGCTTGGATATAGTCACTCATACTGGGAGCTTATAATGATACAGTGTCCATTTCTGTAGCTATAACGTAGCTCCCTAGAGGATGGATTAAATGGGAAAGGACAAGGAAAGAAAATTTCATTCCCCAACAAGAACAAAAGCAAAACATCTCTTTTGAAAGGATAATTGAATCAATTCCATTTATGTCTACTGCCAAACTTTGTGTTGTTTCCATGCCCTCTCTTTTCTTTCTGAAAAATGTAATATCTCAAAAACATCAAAATATTCCATGCATCTCTGTGAAATGAAAATATAGAGGAGTGCCATAACACAGAAGCGCTAGGAGGAGAGTGAATGGACTAATAAATGGGACATCATCTGTTTTCAGGTTTCACTTAACCATCATTGCCTTTCCCCAGAGAGTCTTCATATGGTAGAAGGGGTCTTAATCACTTCCTGTGCTGGTACAAAAACACCATGCATTTAGTATAACTATTCACATCATAATTTTCAATCACTTCCTACAGAAATTCCAACTAAATCCTACGGTTTTTCCCCCCAGCCCAGCATTTAACTGCCCACTAAACTCCAAATATGTGATGGATTTGTTCTATAGGTTATTAAAGGTTTGGGGGGTGAGGGGAGAGAAGGATTTATTTTGGTTCATCGTTTAAGAGGTACATTAAGTCATAGAAGGTAGAATTCAGGGTGGAAATAACATTCAGGTGGGATTCTTCTTATCTGGGAAGACCAGGAAGCAAAGGGTAGCATATGCTGGCACTCTCCCACTCCTCTATCCAGTTTTATTTACTTTTTAAATTGAGGCTCATTTGATGACACATAGTCACATAGTTACCCTTTCTCCCAACACACACCTTTTTCTCCTTTTCCTATTGGGTGGTAGTGCTTTGGTATACATCATATGGACATTAGTAGGTACCGTAAAATCAAATGAGGTTATGTATGTTGCTTGCTTAGCAGTGAAAGTGAAGTCTGTTAAAAAGTGTTCTGCTTTAGCTGCTGTAGAGTTAATCAAACAGTAACCAATGGGCCTGCCCAGAATAGTCTTCATTGTTTCTCGGGACAGCTGCTACTGGATTCAGGAAATTTGCCATGTAACAAATTAAAAATGCTTAGGATAATTGTGTAGTCATGAAAAGAAAGACCTTGCAGCATTTTAGAGAGTACATTTGTATGGCTTCTTTAGATCAGAATTAAGTTGAAAAGAAAAACATCATAAGAAATGTTCTTTGGAAACATTGTGAGAAAACAGTGGATTTGAGTGGCAGGATGAAGTTATTGAGGGAAAACACAATGAATGCATCATTAAGCTTACAATGCAAATATTAAATAATTGTAGAAATTTCATCAAGTTGGTAATATGACTATCTTACTGGACAAATGATATAATTCAGTAATCACTCTCTTTAAAGCATAAAAACAATGGAATATATTTGAATCTGACAAAAGGGATTCCCCAACTGTTTATGCGTTAGCAATTTGCTCTCCAGTATGATAGTGTTAGTAGGTTTAAGCAGTAAGAGACAAGTTTACTTCATGGGTCTTACCTACATCCTCTGCATATATGTTACATTTGTGTAGTTTGTTCTTCTTGTGGTACTCCTATTGTGGTATTCCAGACTGGAGGCTGTCTTTTACTCTTTTGCCAGCTTTTTGGATTATTTTATTCCTATTAGATTGCCTTATTCAGCCTCACAATATAGGTGAAGGTGCCTATTCTTAATGCATAGAAGGTGCCTATTCTATATGGCATGTTTGGTTGATATACCTGGGAGGCCTGCTCTTTTCTAAAGGAAGGGAGAGAAGTGGATGAAGACGGGGCCTGGAAGAGTGGATGGAGGGGAAACCATGGTCAAGATGTAATATATGAGAGAAAAATAAATGAATTTTAAAAGAAAAAAAAAACAGGCTTAAGGGACAGTGGTTACATCAGTGTATGATACCCTTGAAAGAAATTCTGGTTTCCAATAACCTGTTAATTACATGAGAGGACATTGTCACAAAAGGAGAAGGTTTGCCTACTAAGTCTTCCTGGTTGCCTTCCTGTTACATGTCAAATAATCTGTCCTTTCTATTCCTACAGTTTTCCTCTTCTCTGTGTTATGATACAGCTAGTGAGACAGTTTGGTCCATCTATCAACTACAATGATCAGTCATAGAAATGTCCTTACTTTATTTAATAAAAATCCTTGTTTTGTTGTTACCTAAACAAAAAATGGACTAATAAGACAACAGGATTCAAACTCTGTCTTTATTGAAGATCACAAAATAAATGTCACATAAAGTATTCACTTCTAGGAAAACCCAGAACAGGACTCTAAAAATCTTTCTGTGTGCCTGTTTGTCTGAATAAACACAGCTAATCTGTTCCTAAGTCCCCTCCCTGCACTGAAGAGAATAGACTTGTCAACATAATAACAAACTCATCTCACAAGAGCTTCCCATGACATGCTAGAAAGGACACAGGGTACATGAGAGAGCGCTGGATGAATCTGAGCTCTGAAATGCATGATCATTTCAACTATAAAGAGTAGTGCAATTTGCAGTGCTTACTTACATTATTTAATTGCTGGTGGAATAACAATACACAGTAATGGAAAAACCAAATGTTTATCATTTTCTTTTTTATGAGTTACTTGTCAATATTTTTATGCTTATAGTAAAATGCTCTTACATTTTTTACCATAATATTATATCTGGCATTAAGTTGTTTCCTACCAGCTTTATAATATAAATATGCCCCAAATACTATAATATCTAGAATGCAGCAAATATAATTTCTAAGAACACCTAGAGTATGACTAGTGAGTTTGCCAGTAGCAGTGTTAAATCTTGCTGGTCTTCTCAGATAGATCAGTATTATTTTATTTCAAAAAATGAAACATACTAATAAAAGATGTGAATTAAAATGTAATGTTTGTGACATGAAGAAGATAGTGATGCCTGGCAAAATATTATGAGCAACAGGAAAATTGATATCTTATTAATAAACATATTTATATACTTGAGGTGAACGCTAATAAAATTTAACATGGTACTGTGTGATTTATAGTAAATTGTGATTAATAAAACTGGATAGCAATGTTCAGAGGTAATGAGAAGGCTTCCCCAAACATATACAAAAAGAGTATTTATTTATAACTTATAAAAACTTGCTCATTAAAGTCATAAACATAGTTTTAGAGAATTAAAATGGATAAGAGATATGCCCTTAATATTTTGTTATATATCGTTTTATAAACATATATATATATATATATATGTTAATATTTAATTGAAGGGGTAGCTTTAGCCAATTGAATTGTATTACAGGTAACAATTTTCTTTTTTTAAAAAAGATTTATTCCCACCAGCAATGGAGGAGTGTTCCCCTTTCTCCACATCCTTGCCAACATCTGCTGTCACCTGAGTTTCTGATCTTAACCATTCTGACTGGTGTGAGGTGGAATCTCAGGGTTGTTTTGATTTGTATTTCCCTGATGACTAAGGATGTTGAGCATTTCTTTAGGTGCTTCTCAGCCATTCAAGTTTCCTCAGTTGAGAATTCTCTGTTTAGCTCACTTCCCCATTTTTTGATAGGGTTATTTGGATCTCTGGAGTATAGGTTCTTGAGTTCTTTTTATACCTTGGATATTAGCCCTTCATTGGACGTAGAATTGGTAAAGATCTTTTCCCAATCTGTAGGTTGCTATTTTGTCCTATTTACAGTGTCCTTTGCCTTACAGAAGCTTTGTAATTTTATGAAGTCCCATTTGTCAATTCTTGATCTTAGAGCACAAGCTATTGGTGTTCTGTTCAGGAACTTTTCCCCTGTGCCCATGTTTTCGAGGCTTTTCCCCACTTTCTCTTCTATTAGATTCAGTGTATCTGGTTTTATGTGGAGGTCCTTGATCTACTTGGACTTGAGCTTTGTACAGGGAGATAGGAATGGATCAATTCGCAATATTCTACATGTAGATCGCCAGTTGAACCAGCACCATTTGTTGAAGATGCTGTCTTTTTTTCCACTGGATGGTTTTAGCTCCTTTGTCAAAGATCAAGTGACCATAAGTGAGAATGCAAGCTGATACAACCTCTCTGGAAATCAGTTTGGAGGGCCTTCAGAAAAATGAACATACTACTACCTGAGGACCCAGCTATTCCACTCCTGGGCATATACCCAGAAGATGCTCCAACATGTAATAAAGACATATGCTCAACTGTGTTCATAGCAGCCATATTTATAATAGCCAGAAACTGGAAATAACCCAGATGTCCCTCAACAGAGGAATGGATACAGAAAATGTGGTACATTTACACAATGAAATACTACTCAGCTATTAAAAACAACGACTTTATGAAATTTGCAGGCAAATGGATGGAACTTCAAAATATCATCCTGAGCTAGGTAACGTAGTCACAAAGAATGAACAGGGTATGTACTCACTGTTAAGTGGCTATTAGCCCAAAAGTTCAAAATACCCAAAAGTCACTCCGCAGCAACAGTAGGGCTAAATGTGAGGTCCCAGATGGAGGGCTTAGAGAAGGGACTGAAAGAGCTGAGGGAATTTGCAGCCCCATGGATGGAGCAACAGTGGCAATTGGTATGACCCCTCGATACTCCTGGAGACTGATCCACCAATCAAAGAATACACATGGAGGGACCCATGGTGCTGGCCACATATGTGGCAGAGGAGGGTCTTGTGAGCCATCAGGGGGAGGAGAGGCCCTTGGGCCTGATGGTGTTAGATCCCCCAGTATAGGAGAATGCCAAGGAGGGAAGACCAGAGTGGATGGGTGGGTGGGTGGGGGAATACCCCCATAGTGGCAGGGGGAGGGGGGAGGGAATGGGGATGTTCCAAAGGGGAGATCTGGAATGGGGGAAACATTTGTAAATAAAGTATGAAAAAAATAATTAAAATTTTTTTAAAAAAGATGTATTTATTGTATCTACATGAATACACTGTAACTGTTTTCAGACACACCAGAAGAGAGCATTGGATCGCATTCCAGGTGGTTGTAAGCCACCATGTGGTTGCTGGGAACTGATCTCAGGACCTGTGGAAGAGCAGTTAGTGCTCTTAACCTCTGAGCCATCTCTCCAGCACGCAGGTAACACTTTTCTAAGAAGAAATGTCACCATATATTGCTAGAACTGGTTTCCTCACAATCAAAAGTGTCATATGTATGTTTAGACTCATAAATTCATCAGTATTAGATATTTAAGCTTGAATATATTTGTTTCCAATTAAGAGAACATCTCAGTTCTCTAAAACATGACAAGACACACAACTCTTTTTCTTCTGTTTCTCTGTGTCTCTTTCTCTGTCTTTGTCTCCATCTCTCTCTCTCTCTCTCTCTCTCTCTCTCTCTCTCTCTCTCTCTCTGTGTATGTGTGTGTGTGTTCATAATTTAAAAGTTATTATGAGTGAAAGATAAACCCTGAGAGGTAGATTCATTTCCCAGGGAAGTCCCAGAGACTCTGATTTTTCATTCTCTTGGTTTTGAAGTCACTTGTTCCCCTCCTGGATCTCTTTTGCCTACCTCATTCACAAGGATTTCTAAATCATTAAAAAAAAAAAAAGCAGAAAAAACCAACTGCTTTCCATTCTTCTTTCAAAACCTTCATAAAGCTACTTAATTAGATGGAAGTAAGGTGCTAATTTACTAAGGGGAAAAGATCATTTGCATATCAATTTACACACTTTTCCTCCAAGTATTTATAATTAGGGAGCAATCATCAAGCATTTGAAAGCTGATGTGAAGGAAACGTAATTCCTGTGGAGTGGATGGAGGCAGTGAAGAAGGTAGAGGAAAGGGCCAGCACAAAAGCCAAGTGCCTCCAAGTGGCACATTTAATTTAACCTTTGGAAATATCACCTTATTAGCCAAAAATGGGAATAATTGTGCATACTGTAAATCTTTCATAGGCAGAGATTTCATTCCATAGAAATAATTTCACAGTACCTTATATTGTTAATGGCTCACTACAAAGAAATTCCTTAGGTCAGTGAAGTTGGCAGAAAACTATTTTAAACCTCCTTTTGCTTACAATTCCACTATAAACAGAAACAGTATATATACTCCCAAAGTACAAAGGAAACCTCAACGTGATCAAACTATTTAAGATATCAAGCAAACAATTACCAAAAAACAGGGACTACAATTACTATTTCCTCAGTGTGTGTATGCACAAGTGTGTGTGTGTGTGTGTGAGAGAGCGAGAGAGCGAGAGAGAGAGAGAGAGAGAGAGAGAGAGAGAGAGAGAGAGAGATGCCAGACAGAAGGGGTCCTCTTCCATTACCTTGTTTCTGTTTTCAGGAGACAAGGTATATTCTTCAGTCTAAGTATGAAGCCTAAGCCTTCAGTATGTGTTTTCTTGGCCAGTCCAGAAGCCAGCAAGGCCCAGAAATAGATCATCCTGTCTTAAACACCTTAGAAGCTGGAGTTACAAGCAGTCTTGGAGTAAACAGATTATTACATGGAATCTGAGATCTAAATTTGTTCCTCATCATAGTGTGGCAAGTAATCTCAATCACGTTCATCTCTCTAGGACCTAAATTACTACTTTAGTAACAAATATCATTGTGCCATTTTGACGGTCTTAATCATTCAGATAGCACAGACATCAAGAGCCTCCGGTAGCTATTTCCGTTTCATTATTATATACTATACCTTTGCTCAGTAAGGCCCACTTGTACTGAGGGGAAAGAATTTAACTGGCTCCAAGTGTATAACTTAGCATCATCTCCCCACTGCCCAACCACCAAGTTTACTTCTCTTCTGTCTCCTTTCTTTTATCAGTTTGGATATTATTAATCAATTTTCAGATAAGGAAAAATACAGGTTTAAAAACATGAAGTAACAGGGCAACTACCTTTCAAATTAGTTTCTGTCTTATTTTTTTATATCCTTGTGCTGGCAAGAAAGATGGAGTACAAAGCCTATAAAGGCAGGAAGAAGAAAAGAAGGCTACATACAGGGTACAGTGAAGGGAGGGAAGACTGGCATAAAGTATTGAATCACAGGGATTGGATTTCACCACTCCTTTCAAGCATTTCCATCAGACACTCTATTTTTTATCTTTGATTTAACAACTATTTTGTTATTGAACATACAAACATAAACCTCTTATTGATGGTTAAGAAAACAATGATGACAAGAGCATTTTATTTTAGTGGTTTATAAACTAGAGTTAGAAACAACATCAAGGTAGATTTCTCATGCAATATCTAGTAAATCATCATTTGATTTTTTTCTCCTAGCTTTTCCTACAGTGTTTCCTTTATTTGCGAGTCTTTTGGTAATATATCACATAATTCTACTTCATAATGTATAATTAAGAACACAACATGAAAACATACATATACCTTATAATTTTATGGGCAGTTGTTTAAATTGTATTATATTCGTGAATTAACAAAAGGCATGAGTTTGATAGGTAAGTTCATACAGATATAAAGTAAACTAAACTAGTAGTTTTCTACGTGTGTGTGTGTGTGTGTGTGTGTGTGTGTTTGTGTGTTATGCATCACTAGGGCTTTGCACAAGTCAGAAATATCCATTTCTTGAATGAGGCTTCCTCTTCAGCTCCCACTTGAGTCTCAAGCCTTTTAAGTGGGCCTTATTTATATCATACCAGTTCCTAGACTGTATTTTTACAATCATAGATTCCTTCTAGACATGCATTTTGTAACTTGAGTGACATTTATTTAATTTGGTCCAGACTACCTATAAATACACTCAATTGTTTTGTCTTTATAAATTACATGCTTTCCAAAAATGTAATTCAATGTAAAAATATCCATGAAGTTCTCCAAAATAATTAGATATTAAGAAGGGATATGCAAATGTTTATGAAACACTTAGGAATTTCCTTCAAATAAAAATGGGTTCTCTTACTTATTATTTTTGTTGTTGTTTAAATTCATTTTATATTAAATACATTCTGATTCTGTAAATTAATTTAATAAGATTTTAAAAATAATTTTATAGTAAATATTGTATAGTCAGCCAAGCTTTAACTTAGTATTCATAATATTTATATGCTTTACACATTATTTTAGTACATTTGCTTAGGAAATAATTACCATTTAATCTTGGAAACACTTCAGATGACTTTACAACTATTTGTGATAATCCCTAAAGTGGACTCTGACAAAAAAAGTTGAAGAGTAATGCAGAAAACAGTTATTAAGAGAGAATCTCATGCAGTCAAGAAATGCTGAGAGTAGGAGAAATAGTCATCTGTAAAGAATATCCAGTGCAAAATTGTCAGTTCTGGAATCATAAGCCAACAATTGAAAAACAGAAGCCATGAGTGCGAGAGAAAGCAAGAGGGCTGGAGAGATGACAGTGGTTAATAGAGGGAGAGAAAGGAGAGGTACATTTGAAGAGTTGGAGGGAAGAAGGGAAGGGAGAAGTAATATTTTAATTTTTAAGTGTAAAAATTATTAAAGAATAAAATTTGGCATGATTTTTATAGAATGTACCAAGAATAAAAATTAAGGTTTTTTTTTCAATATTTTAAGCTCTCAAAGGCTAATTGAACAATGTTCTTACAGATCTGAGGGTGGGAACAAGAGAGAGCATTGGAACACCTGTGACTTTTAAGGAACCATGTGAATCAAGTATGAAACGGCTCATTTACTCCTGCTTACTAATGGTCCATCACATAGAATTCACAAAAACTTTCTTGGAAATTATTTCCAATCATTATAAAATTTATGAAGTAATTCATTTAATTTTAATATTGAAAGTATGACTCACATTCTAATTTTTCATGTACAAATTTTTTGACCTCCTACTATGAAGATAGTTTAACAACTTTCAATTCATAGAATGGTATCTGTGTGTAGACAATAATTCTAGTGTTTTACCAAGTCTGGGGATAGACTATTGCAATGAACCTTCATTCCAAATGGCTCTTAAAAACAACAAATGAGAAGATGACTCTAACATAACTGATGATTTTCTTTGTATCTCAATAATAAAAAGGAGGGGAAAGTGTGTTTGTCTAAGAAAGACATTTTATTTTTAAAGATATTCTCATTTGAATAGTAAAAGTTTAAATTTTTAACTGTCTTTAAAGTAACCAAAACAATGTTCAAGCCAAGGCAGGGGTTTGGTATTACATCCGTGACACTTTGGATTTTCCAATGCAGAGGATGAAGAGACAATAACCAGTTAAGTCTTTTATTTCAGAACAGAGCAAAGTTTTTCTTTTGATTTTGAAAACACAACATAATTACATCATTTCCCCTTCCCATTTCCTTCCTCTAAGCCCTTCCATGTAGTAGGTTTTGTCTAATGCCTCTTGTATTACATTAATTTAGGTCCCCAAAATTGCATGGTAATCCACATATCCACATGCAAGACAGTGAAGAACCCTGACCCCAGTTGGTTTGGATTGGTAAACAAAGTTGCCAGCAGCTAATGGCTGGGCAGAACAGACAGAGGTGAGACTTTTAGGATTCCCGGGCAAGGGACCTAGGAAGGAGGAAGAAGAAGGAGAGCCAGCATGCCGGGAGAAGACAGAAGAGAGGAGACACTGTGGCTGAGAAGGTGTGTGTCAGATAGCTTAGCCCCTTAGCTGCCCTGTAGGAGCCAGAGTGGCCCCAAGAGGGTTGCCTGACTGGGTCTTGGGCAGCAAAGATGTAACATAGATTTTAGTAAATAATGAGTTGGGAATATTGGAGGGAGGTGGATTAGCCATGCGGAGGTTAGGAAGCGGCCCAGCCATTGAGTTGTTTAAGGCATATAAAAATATAAAGGCTGTGTACATGTGTTTTTCATCCAGGAACCAAGAACATTGGAGCGGGTAGCATGGAACATGCTGTGGTCAATAATGAGTAATTTAAATGGGTACTGCTAAAATTCCATATATCACTCCTTTCTTACTTTCCATCCACGGCTCCCCATTTTTAGTTAATTGCTATTGTATGGTGTGCTCTTTCATGGGGAAGACTGTTTCTCCCACACTCAACATTCCTTAGTTGCCTGTAGTTTTTACTGTAGGTTTGACACCACAGAACAATTTGATAGACAATGTTTCAAAAGTCATATTCATCATGGGTTTAACCATGGTTTATTTCTAACCAGGTTCATAATATACATATAAATATAAAATACCCATACAGAAATAGATAGATGATAGATAGATAGATTATGATCCTGGTGTGTGTGTGTGTGTGTGTGTGTGTGTGTGTGTGCATATAAATTGCATACACTGACTGTCAAAAAGATAATTTTACATTAACATAGAAGTTAGCAAGAAAATCGCTGGTTGTACAGTTTTCCTGAGAAGAAAGATGAATGAAGAATTAAAAGCAACCTGGAGATAAAGAACATTATTTGCAGCATCTTTCCTGGGTATCTCATACAAACCTCATAGGAATATGATTAGCCTTTCTTCTTTTTGATAAACATACTTTTGTGGAGCTTATTTTGTTTCAGTGAAACAGACGTGAGAAATTACGTAGTTATATGTTTGCAAATAGAGAAGTACTTGGACTTGGTTCTTCAATGAACCCATCACCTGAAGGAAATTAGAACATAGTGTTGTCAAGGAGAAAAGTACCATTTAATCAGGCCTTAAGGAAGCTGCATTCGTGGGAGATATAAAACTTACAGGAGAAAAGGTCAGGAGAGTTTTTCATGCATACAAATCAGTAATGATGACAGGCATCATGCCACTTAGTGAATTAATGGTGTAATTTTTCTTTTTAACATGCACTGTTCTCACAACCTAAAAGACAGTAGCTGTGGCCTTTGCCCACAATTCCTCCCAAATTCTTTAACCTTTTGACAAATTTCCAGTACTAAAAGGGAAAATATGAAAGCTCTTTTATTTTGTTCTCATCTAAATTTTATTAAATATTTTAGTGCTATGCTTTTTGCTTAGAAACCCAACTAATACTGGAGTAAACAGGGCTATTCTTTTGAAAAACTGATTTATAGGAAAAAAAAACATTTCAGCATTTTGAGGTCAAATTGTAAATATATGGTTGTGTTCTTTTAAAATGTGCATTTTAAAACATATATCAGTCTTTTGCCTCAAGTCAAATTGGGAACTTTAAACAAATTCTGATGTGCTGTTGAAGACTGAATTAAGTAAAAAGTAGATAGTAAAACTGCTTGACCTGAGAATGTTGTGTCCCTTCTGGGGAATGAGACACCATGTTAAGTCTATGATTATGTAAATAGTGTAAAATTTCACTAACAACAACAATGTCCAGCTACTGGAAAGTAAGATGGTTACTAAGAAATTCACTCTCTTTTTAAATTTTATTTATTTACATTTCAAATGTTGTCCCCCTTCCACCCCCCTTCAATAGCCCCATCACCCCTCCCATTCACCTCTAAGAGGGTGCTCCTTCTACCCACTCACCCACTCCCACCTCACCCTTCTAGCACCCCCTTCTCTGGAGCATAAAGTCTCCACAGGACCAAGCACACCCCTTTCACTGAGGCCAGAAAAGACAGTCCTCTGCTACATATGTAGTGGGGTACAAGGACAGGCCCATGCCTGCTTTTTGATTGGTGGTTTAGTCTCTCGGAGCTCTAAGAGGGTCTGGTAAGTTGACACTGTTGTTCTTCCTATGGCATTGCAATCCCCTTCACCTCCTTCAGTCCTTCCTTAACTCTTCCATAAGGGACCCCAAGCTCAGTGCAATGGTTTTCTGTAACTATCTACATCTGGCTCATTCAGGTGCTGGTTGAGTCTCTCAGAGAATAGCCATGACAGGCTCCATCTGCAAGCACCACATGGCATCTGCAATAGTGTTGGGGTTTGGTGCATGCACATGTGATGGATCCCAGGTTGGGGAGGTCTCTGAATGGCCTTACCTTCATTCTTGGTTCCATTTTTGTCCCTGCATTTTCTTTAGACAGGAATAATTCTGTGTCAAAATTTTTTAGATAGGTGGGTGGCCCCATCCCTCCACTGGGGCCTTGTCTATCTACTGGATATGTTTTCTTCAGGTTCTTCTAGAAAAATTTTATTTGGCTTTTTCACTCTGGCATGTAAAGACTACTAGGTCTTTAGATAGATAGACAAATGATAGATAGATAGATAGATAGATAGATAGATAGATAGATAGAAAGATAGATAGATAGAATCGTTTATGAGAAAATTAACATTTTTACATTCTTACCTTCACCTTCTTTGGTAAGTAATTTATGTCTATATGAAAAATACCATCAGGAAAATCACTTTAATGCACATATCAATTACTGAGAATCATGTTATAAATCAGATTAGATTTACAAGAGAGATTATGTATTTCTCTATTAATATTCATTTATCTGAGTATAGAACTTCACATGTATCACAGAGGTTCTGCATGATCACAAAGATCAATAATCATCAAGACTACCAGAAAACTGTTCATATGCTGAGAAGGTAATTATAATTTTTCTATGATTTCATTCATTATATTTTAGTAAAGTTTCTAGAGTCAAATTTTTGCTTAGCTACAAGTTTACTTAGTCATCTGGAGACAATTTAACCAATGAAAAAGGTCATTTGTGGTTATCATTTAGTAATTGAAGTAAATTTGAACATAAAATAAATATAATTTGAGTATTTACTGCAAGGAACTATTAACAAAAATAACTATGATAAACTGTCTTCTTAGATGTGAGGTACAACACTGCATTAATATTTTTAAGAGAAAAATCTCATTTTTAATGCTTTTGCTAATGGTTAATTCTTTGTAAGTATAGAGCAAATGAAATACAATAATTTTTTCCTTTATGATTCTTTATGATCAAAACATAAGTATTCTCTGTTGATGTTATAATTTGCAACAACTTTCCTTTTTAGAATTAGTATTTTAAAAATAACAATGTATTTCTATAATATTTGTCCCATCTTGCAAGTCCACTGAGATCCATCTCCCTTGCCCTACTCACCTAACTTTGTGTCCTTTTCTTTTTTAAAACAAATAAAAATAAATCAGGTATTAGCTCTGAGTCCTAACACATGTGTGTTTTATTTGGAATACTCCTCTATACTTTTTTATGAATTTACATTAAGTCAATAGTTGTATTGAAAACTATATTATCATCAAAGCACAAACAAAATATTTTTTGATTCAGAATGATTTATCATTTGTTTCCCAGGTAAGTGGAATATAGGTAAGGACAAAAGCTATTTAAACACAATTCTCTTAATGAAAATTATTACATCATGCAGTTTATTTATATTGTGACTCCATAATCAGGAATGACACACATAGCATATGGCCATGAATATTACTCTTTAGATTTCATATTAAATTTATCAAATTTTTTGTATCTCAAATCATGGAATCAAATTCAAGACACAGATGGACACAACATACATTTGGAGTGGCTTTTAAGTATTTTTGGATGAATTTTTTCTATTTTGGCAAAGTGTTTACTATATAGTGAGTGGCTTCTATGACTATGTTAGATATGTTTTGAAGAATGTTACTTTGCTAAATTATTCTGAAACTCAATTACCTTCTAAAAATTTTCAATCTGTCAATGTTTAAAATAGTAAATATTAGCTATGTTTATAAGTATGATTATAAAAGTAAACATAAAGAAGTATGCTTTTCCCTTGTCAATTATAACCCTATAAATTTCTGTCACTACATAAAATTCTGGTGAATCTGACAGTCATCAAGTTATCAAGTACTCTTTGAAAAACTTCCAAAAGTGACACTGGTAAGCTACTATCCACTGCCCAGGGTTATCAATAAATACCAGTGGGCACCAAAACCAAGTTAAGAGAAACAGTGAAATAATTTCTTTATATAACAATTATCCCAAAGCTAAGAAACCAAATATCAATACACTTACATAAAACGTTTGAAAACTACAACGTAGCAACATAACACCTGCAACACCAGCACTTGGTAAGGAAAAGCAGGAAGATAAGAAGTTGGAAGCCAACCTCAACTACATGACATATGAGAGATCAGCTTATGCTCCTTGAGATCTGGTTCCAAAACCAAATCAACCAAACAACCAAGCAAAACCAAACAATTCGCCAAACGAACAAAAGAGAACCTTTTTTTTAGTGCTTTCCCCAATGGTTTTACTTTCCCCATAAAATATAGCAACATTTACACTCAGATTCTTTTTTATTTTCTTCTGGATTTCTAGTTTGGAAACATAATTCAAGCCTATATTTGTATCAGTAACAGTTCCCAAGAAATATTAAAGAGTATTGTAAACATTTTCTCATATCTCTTATTTCACACCCTTATATCAAGAGCAAAGGAATTCAACAAGAATCTCTCAAGGTTTTTTGTGATAGAACTGAAACCATTAACTAATTGATTAAATGAGTTAATACTGGGCTACAGTGGTGAGCAAGTCCTTTGAGGTCCCTGCTTTCTCAGTTCTTCAATAGGAAAGAGAACCTGTAGTTCATAAATGCACAAACAAAAAGGCTATGAGGATAATAAAATAGGTAACAAGTAGATATCTCAAAGAGAGTGCTTAAGCATGGATGATTCTCAAGATAAGGAATAATGTGAGCAAGGAGACAGAGCAGCAAGGATGGATGTGGAGACAAAGGAGGAGAAATGATGCCTATCTAGACACACTATAAATGGAAGAGAAGAAACATTTTGAAATATTTGAGTAAAGTATCTGAGGTGGGTGTCTTTCTTGTATTAAAAAAAATATAAAATAATAGAAATAATTCTTTATAATAAAATGTGCACCTCTCAGGTAAGGAAGTAGTGAATTGTCTGAAATATATTAAATAGTAGTTCTATGATACTTCTTTATACTTTCTAGGAAAATAGAAAGTATCTATGTTGGGTTTTTTGTTTGTTCATTTGTTTCTTTTTCTTTAAAGACATTACTTAACTCACAGATTCTATAATTATTAGGATAGTAAGTTCAAGTATCTGGGATTTTTAAGAAGAGTCATTCACAAATTCTCTATCTGTTGCATTTATTTACAACTCACCAAAAACTGCCTTCATCCTAAGGGCCTCTGAGTATAAGGGGTTTCTTATACTCATTTCTTTCCTCCATGGTTCATGATTAGATTTAAAGTGTGTGTGTGTGTGTGTGTGTGTGTGTGTGTATGCTTGAAGTACCATTTCAACCTGTCCATCAATGTTCATGACATCTGTAGATGGAGCCCCATTAAGGAGTATATTAAGACCATGCTGGCCGGGCAGTGGTGGCACACGCCTTTAATCCCAGCACTTGGGAGGCAGAGACAGGCGTATTTTGAGGCCAGCCTGGGCTACAGAGTGAGTTCCAGGACAGCCAGGGCTACACCTTTAAATGTTTTCAATGATTGAGTCCCTACAGACTGCCTTATCATGGTTACTATAACATTGCAAAGCTTTCCTTTGAAAAGCATCTAATATTGCAGGTTGTATGTGGGCACCTGAGCAGCCAAAAGACTCAAAGTATAGTGAGATATTCTCAGGACTACAAAACTGGGTGAGTATAAGCTCTACCTGTGAGCAACGGATCTTTCAAATATTTTATACAGCTTAGTTATTATATAGATTTTATTTTATTTTGATCCTTAGTTTTAAATTTTGCTCAAAAACACCTAACAATATGTTATAACATAACAATATTATAACAATATAATAATAAGGTAATAAAGGTCACAGAGTCCTCTCACTCTTCACTTAAGCTAGAGATGCCAGAATAGGATGAGTTTTCATATACACAGCACTAATACTCCAAAATGCTACTATAAGGACAGTCACACTTTTTTCTTCACTATCACACTTTGAATTATACCTGTTTGTCCCATTTGACTGATAAAATAATACCAGGTCACATCAGCATCCAAAAGCCCACATGTAGTGAACTGTCATCATAACCCCAGACCTAAATTTGAGACATCACTAGATAAATTATGGCTTTCTTGTTTTCCCAGAAGAAGAAATTTTCAATGCATTGTTTCTGAAAAAACTTCATACCTAGGATCTATCAGTGGGCTCTTATTAGTTGCATCATATTTAAAGTCATTCTGGTTCATTCAACCCAAAATCAAAGCTATCTCACTGTAGTATTGTACTTGGGAGTTTGTTGTATGAACTTTTGCCTCTCAGGATATAATCCCCATAGGCTAAGATAAGCTTTCCTGGACTGACACTGTCAGGACTGTCTTCATAACCACAAAATTATTGTATATTTCACTATTTTAGTCAAGCTCCTATGAGAGAGGAACTGAACATTTAATGGCAAAAATTCTCTGCCTTCTATCACAAAGAAGTAGCAGATGATTATGTGCCATCTTCAACCCATGCCAAAACCTGAGGTGATAAGAGACTTGCCAAGAGTCAGAAGCAGAAGTTTGAACCCTGAAAGCCCGTTACTACTAGACCTATCAGCTTAAATACTGAGATTTTGCAAGGCCCAGCTACTCAGCTGGAAGGGAGACACAAGCTTAGCCACCTACTTATTCAAAGGAAATTTCTATCACTTCAATTGTAAGCAATGTTTCCTTTTAGTGCCTGGAGAAAATGAAATAAAGGGACTAAGGTAGCATGATTTGAGGATAACAACCTATACATGCACAGATAAAGTAGTAATTTTTTACATTGTATATGATGAGCCGCATAAACTTTAAAAATGTATTAGCCATTGCTTTTATTTTTCTTCTTGATTTTAATAGTGTTAAAATAGAAAAACAATAAGTAAGACAAAGCAAGCAAAAAAACAGAACAAGGCAAAACTCTCCTGGTTAAGTAAGCTGAATGTCTGTCCTGGGTTGAGACCCACGATTCCAGTTGAGTCAAGTTTTTCAATTTCTCAATAAATCATGTCTCAATAGGTGCCCTCTTAAGTACTGCTAAGGCAATAGGCAGAACAATTAGTACTTTAATGAGATACTGTACTTTTCCTTTCCAAAATTCCTACAAATTAGTTCAGTAGCTTACTAGGCCACAGTGATGTAGCTTCCTAAGTCAGCCTGGTTTTGTTAATATTCTCCATCTCTTTACTTAGAGAAAACAAATGTCACTATATATTGACTCATTGCCCCTTTCTATGTATCAGGATAGTGACAGCTGAATTCAACCAACACTTTTTCTTCAAATGTCAAGTGTGTCATCAATCCACAAAATGTTCTATGCTTCTATAGAATACTCACTTCCCACTTTCCAGGAACATATTTTCACTTCTATTTCCTCTTAAACATTTGTCACTCTGCACAGGTGGATTAAGTCTACAGCCAGAAGCCAGAGATATTAAGTGAACTTACCAGGTATGGAACATCTTGATATATTTTCAGTAGGAAAGTCCAGATATAGGCCTATATCCATGTTTCCTTAGTTTCTCCAAATCTTGTGGTATCTATGATATTCATGGTAGTTATGGTACTCAAGAATGTATGACTTTAAAATGGAGTCCGTGGCCCCTTCATGTGGCTTGTGTAATGGGATTCCTTTCTGAGTTTTGAAACTCACCATAAAAGGTGGGCTTTTAAACAGACACAGCAAGGATGGCAAATGTTTTCCTCCTATATTGGAATATCATTGACTCAAGCTGTTGACCCTATATGAACCTAAACTAGACTTTATAGTTTACAAATGAAGAGAGTCATATAAATATACCATTTTCTATAGATATTCATTATTGTAATATTCAATTGACTGTAGCTACTCAGTTACTTTTCTTACTAAGCTGTAAACTATTCAGGGGTGTGTGTGTGTGTGTGTGTGTGTGTGTGTTATACGTATGTGTTCCTCTTTTCTGCACATAATCTGCTTTCGCATATTTTATATAATTATTTACAAAATGAGAAAATATAAACAGTACACAAAACCTTTTTTAAAGGATTGACTTGGTACCATTTCAGCATCTGGGCTGTTTAATAATTTTACTTTTCTCTTCTGGTTCAATTTGGTCACAGGGTATTCTGAAGATTAATGAATAAAATATTTATGAGTTCTTTTAGAAAGGCAAATGAAAGATCAACATAATATTTCCTCTCTGAATAATAAAGCAAAAGAATTCCTAATATCCCTTAGGCAAATTCACCTAAAACTCCTCATTTCATTTTGTCTGAAATATTCTTTTGATTTATTAATGTGGATTTAAAGTGCGCTGGTCTGAGCACAGTTTGGAAATTAAAGCATCAAAGTAGAACCTTCCACATTTCTTAAAACTATATCACAAACATACATAGACTATATTTTTTTTAAATTAGGCTTCTCAAATTCCATTTATTATTCATGTTTATTTACTCACTTATTACTGGAGGATTAAAGTAAGCAACTATGTATGTTTTTGTGGTAGAAACGATGCATTTACATTCATATTCATTTGTAATACTGTACAAATAGAGTATCAAGACTCTGAGAATAATGAAGTTTACTCTGAGCAGAAACAGCACAGATAGCATTTGGCTTCTACTAAATTGATGCCTTTTATGGAGAAGTCACTACGTGCCAGATACCACCTTTGAGCTGTATAAATACGACATATTTAATATGGAGATTTACAGTATGATCCAGTCATTACATTTCCATTGGATAGATGAAATGACTGAGGCTCTGCAACACTAAAAAGTTAATGGAAGTTTAGAGAGAATGTAATTGCAGACTTTGGTTTTTATGGCCAGATTTTGGTCAGAGAATAATTGCACTAAGACAGAAGTGCAATATATTTATAGACATACAACAGGCTTACAATATCTAAGTGAAACTCTATGTTTTAATCTTGTGTTTAATACGAAGTGACTAGACATTTAGAAAAAGAAATGTCACATACCTTCTTCACAACGGTGTATTTAAACTGAATTACAGAGTGGTTTTGTGCTAATAAATAAATTGAAATTGCTGAAGTTGGACATGGTTTTTGAAGTAGTAGATTCAAGTTCAATGCACAATATGTCTAAAATGCACAATATGTCTAAGAAATCTTGATAAGAATTCTTAATTAATCCAATAAAACACATAGACACAGACATCTCAATGTTATTGCATATTGAAGAAAATAAAGAACACAATGATGTACTATAGTACATTATGTCACAATTTGTACATAAGTAAATGCTGGATAAAAATAAGCCATACCAAAATAATTTAAAAACACTAAGTGATTTTCTAACATTTCATGTTAGATACTTATTTATTTATTTATTGTTTATTTTGGGACATTCACAAAGTATGTAACTTCAATTTGACAAATGTGTCTCAAGACATTAAAGTGACTAAAGTAACAGGATAATGAGATTTGGAAATAGTACTCCTGTATTGATTTATCATCTTCTTGTGATCTGATTTTAAGGTATATTGGAAGAACCGTGAAGAATACTCTACATAACTATGCCACAAGGAAGATTCTAGATCACAAACTTAGTAACTTCCCCCGTCTTCCAGCAGTTGTCCATATATCTACCTCTTAAAATTTGCTACCCCAAATTCACATTCTGTAAGATCAAATTTTCATTTTCTTGTTATTTTTCTACAAATTACTGTTCTTGTGTACAAGCAAGTCCACTAATCCTTCGAGCTATTTGTCTGTGAGTTCTGTACATTGTATGCATATTGTGATCACTGTTAAACTACTTTCTTTGTCAGTTTTTCTTTACCAGTTAATCAATAAGATCCCAGACAAGGATCCCAAATTGGGTAGGAAAAAAACCATTGCTTTTTTTTTTCCCTTGTAATTTTAAGTAGAAAGGAAAGAAAATGAAAAACAGCAAATTGGGATGCTGAACAAAATTATAAGTAGGATCTGCTTACCTTTTATCATTCTAGATTCCATAATCTTCAGCAATATTTCGAAAATATTTTTTGCCCTTAAATATGCAACATGACTATTGTAACAGAGCACTGTAATAACCATTATATTTTTTTACATAAGGAACAAATCACTTAAAACAAAAACTCATCTCTTCTCAACTGTAGATAAATTCTGATTATCTAATCTGCCAGTGAACAAAGGCAATTAGATGTAATAATAAATACTAATGATACAATGTAGGTGTTTAGGTCATCTCGGTTTTTCATTATCAGATTTAACTTTCAGTTTGGACCATCTGAGAAATCAATAGATTTCATGAGGATATATTGCTGCTCTATTTTTTATGCTGCATATTTCATGTCACTAGATCAATCTTCTGTAAGGATAATGAAGGAAGGCTGTGTTTATCACTTCATTACACACTATAAAATATCTCATACAAATTTTCTGTCATGTTTGACTATATTGCTGACTTCAAGGTCTTTTTCTTGTCATGATGACAAGAATAAAACCAACAGTTATAAAATATATATTAATAAATCTTTTAAACAAACTAAGAAGTTAGAAAATACCTGGAACAAAACTTTCTGTGGTAAAATTTCTTGTCAAAATTTTAAATGCAGTCTTCCCATAGGCCTCAGTGCATAGGCTAGCCCAAATGGAGTCACTTACCTACATGATTGTACCCAGCATTTAAGCAGCTAGATACAGTCACAGAAATAGTTGGTTGTTTCCTATTATTTCATTTGTTTGTGTTTCATTTTGGATTTGCTTTCTCAATGTATCATATTGTAATGTCTGAATAATTAGAATTAAGACTCTGCTTTGATAATACATAAGTAGTCTGAAGTAGCCTGTTGTGCTGGCTAGTCTTATGTCAACTTGACACACAAAGGAGAGTTAGCTGAACAGCGGGAACCTCAAATAAGAGATTTCCTCTATAATATTTGTCAGTAAGACATTTTCTTAATTACTGATTAATGGGGGATGATCCAATCCATTGTAGGTGATGTCATCACTAGGCCGATGGTCCTAGGTTCTTGAAAGCAGGCTGAGCAAGGTGTAGGGAGCAAGCCTATAAGTAGCAACCTTTCTTGGCCTCTGAATCAGCCCCTGAATCCAGGTTCCTATCCTGTTTGATTTCTTGTCCTGAGTTCCCTTGATGATTGTCAGTGACATAGAAGTGTAAACCAAATAAATCCTTTCTCCCCAACTTGCTGTTTCTTTCAGTGTTTCATTGAAGAAACAGACACCCTAAGACACCAAAGGTTAACTAATCAGAGGTTTTTGTTTGTTTCCCATTGCATGGCTCCTTAATTGCACTTTACAGGTCTACTGCTGAACTGTTGCTAGGCAGGATCCCATATCTTCTTTTGTAGAATATAAGCCATTCGTTCTAATCAATTCCAAATTAAAGTCAATTAATTATATATTGAACCATTGTAATATTTTTGTTAACCTTGATTATTGCTTGTTTTTAATATCATGGAAAACAATAAGTTTCTATAAAATAAATTGTTGAAAGAAGGGAATCAGATAAAAGAAACAAACACAAAATTGTGAGACTGTAAACAATCAGAGCTAAATGTGCCAAGAAAGATAGGAGATGGGGTCGTCTACTATTTCAAGTCTTTCACATTGCATATTCATACAAACATTGTCTTCCCAAACATATAAAATTGTTGTAAGAAATTATAATTAAATTAAAATTTTGTCACTTTTAAACATTTATATTCTGGGGGGTTTGTGCATGTGACATTTTTCAGCTTTTTCAAAAAGCCTTTAGTGATTGCAAAAAGTCACTTAATTTGATCTATTGTACAGAAAATCCTTGTTAACAGTCTCCATTTAATTGGGAATTTTAATCTTAATTTTTATTACATTGATGAAAGACAGCTACAGCTAATTAAAATGAGTAGACATAAGCAAGGGTAGGTAGCAATTCGAATAAAAAATAAACGTCTTCTCATGTACTGCTTTTTTGTGTGCTTTCTCTTTCTTCTGACTCTACTCTCTCAAACTTTGGTACAGTGATATCCTTGTGCAGTTAATGCTGTGAGTCCTGTAGAGGAAATGTCTATCTTTAAGAGAATTAAATAATAAAAAGAAATTTAAAATCATTTCGTTTCAGACCCTGGGACAAGCTACAGAGGTGCATATTTTACATATCAAAACAGTCCTGGCCTCTAGATTATCCCAGCATCCCTCAGTCCCTTCCTGGCATACCAAGGCACCACCAACCCTAAACTTTCTAGCCCAGAGGGTGGTCTGCCCTTCTTCCAGAGGCTTTTCCTTATATAATCCAGACATTTTCTCTCTCTCTCTCTCTCTCTCTCTCTCTCTCTCTCTCTCTCTCTCTTCCCTTTCCCCTTTCCCCTTTCCCCTTCCCCTTCTCCTTCCCCTTCCCCTTCCCCTTCCCCTTCCCCTTCCCCTTCCCTTCTTTCTTTCTGCTTCTTTCTGCCTGGGTTCTTTCTCTCTTTCTCTCCTCACTCACTTATGGGTCTTTTCTTTCTCTCCCCATGGCAACTTCCCTGGCCTCAATTCAAAAACAGCTTCCCCGTAAACCTGCCTTCAATACACTGTAATCTGTCTTAAACTGTCTTATTTCAACAGTGGAGAAGTAACCTACCAAAAAAGTCTTGGCTTGTTACTGAAGAAATGTTTTTTTACCATTTGAACTTGAACTCAAACCCACCACTCTGGTGAACATTCACAGAAGTTTCTGTACCAAAATGAGCAAAATGAGCAAAATGAGTATGAAAAAAATACTTGGGCCTCAGCGGTGGCATTATCTAGTTTCTGTTCCCTAAACTAAACCCCTTAATCTATTGGAAAAGGGTATGAAAACAAACAGAAGCATTAGAGTTAAATTTGTCTCCATGATGTTCCCTCCTTTCAGATAACTCTAGTTTGTGTGCCAAGTTGACAGCATATCAGCCTACTTCAAGCTACTTATGTCTCTATGATCAAAGCAGAGAATTGTCTTTATTCTAATTATTCAGACAGATGACAATATGATGTGTTCAGAAAGCAAAGGAAAAACAAAACATATTCAAAATGATTGCATAGTTAATCATATGTAAAGTACATAAAGGAAGGATTACATTTACACAGTATCGGGACAATTCAACTAATTCAAAAGGCAACTAGATCATCTCAAATTTATTGTACCGTAGGAGTGTGGTTTGAAAAGTGTGGGAAGAAAAGTATACCGTTGACAAATTTTATAACATTGAGTGACCCATGGGTGCATTCTCACTAGTATTTGTGGGCAAACTGGGATTAATGGCCAGGTTTCCTAAGTTCTATCTAGACTATTAGAAATTTTAATCAAAGTGTTTCTACCGGATTTAGTTATATTAAATGAAATTACTATAAATTCAACAAATAAATAATAATAAAACCATCATAAACCAATGTGTCTAACCTATAGTAACTGCTCAAAGTGAATTTTCAATTGAGGGTAATTCTTCATTGATTGCAGGAGAATGCTGCACAGACACTGAGGGAAATGACAACTAATTATACACTGAAGGACCGTGATGGTTTTGCAGGGAGCAACATCCACAATTGGAGAAGCACAAACAAATGTGATCCTTTAACAGAGAATGAAAAACAGAGTACTGCAGCTAGAGCTCATGTCTGGGAAGCTAAGAGCTTCCAAGTTCCTATATGTGGTCATACCTATCGATGATAAGACCAGTGCTTACACTAGAAGAAAGTAAAACTGCAGAAATGGTCTTGCATTTAGTAGTCATTTAGATAAATAATTGTTACCCTAGAATGACAATTAAGATGCTAACTCATCCAGAAGAAAAAAAGTATGAATCCAATTTATTGTTTCCTTTTATAGTTCTGACATAAAGAATGTAGAAGTCTAACATTATGATCTTACGAGGTGGCAAATGACTATCATACTGATAATGACAGGCCTTCTTTCAAGGACTAAGAACTTTGCTGATAATTCTATTTTCATGGACTCATGAGGGGCAGGGAGAGAAAAAGAAATACATAAACACTGTGATCTCATGAGGGAGGAATGCCAATGCCATATTGCCAGCCTATAATTCCTCTTTCCTTTTCTGATTCATGTCATCGTAATTTCCTGGTTCTATTCATCCTGGAGGAAAATGAGTGTTGCTTTCCTCTCCTACATGTATAATGACTTACCATAAAAAATCTGCTTGAGAGAATAAGTATTAATATAAGGCATCAGTATATTGATTTTAATCCATATCTAACAGAGAATTTTTTTTAAAAAAATCAATTGTGTTTTATATGAATAACTACTCTTGCATACTTAATATCTTTTGGGCAGGGATATATTAAAGTACTTGACTAGTAACCACAAGACATTGGATTTGATCCTCAGCACACTCAAATTTGTATGTTTTTTTATATTATAATAATGAAAATACTGCTTGTATTTATGTATTTCTCAACTTTCCAACATGAAGATTGGGAAAAAACAGCCTGTTTTAGGGTAATAACCACTTAACAGTGAGTACATACCATGTTCATTCTTTTGTGACTGTGTTACCTGGCTCAGAATGATGTTTTCAAGATCCATCCATTTGTCTATGAATTTCATGAAGTCATTGTTTTTAATAGCTGAGTAGTATTCCATTCTGTAAATGTACCACATTTTCTGTATCCATTCCTCTGTGGAGGGACATCTGAGTTGTTTCCAGCTTCTGGCTATTATAAATATGGCTGCTATGAACATAGTGGAACATGTGTTTTTATTATATGCTGGAGCATCTTCTGAGTGCTCCAACATATAATGCCCAGGAGTGGAATAGCTGACTCCTCAGGTAGTATTATGTCCAATTTTCTGAGGGTCCACCAAACTGATTTCCAGAGAGGTTGTAACAATTTGCATTCCCACCAGCAATGGAGGAGTGTTCCTCTTTCTCCACATCCTTGCCAACATCTGCTGTCACCTGAGTTTTTGATCTTAACCATTCTGACTGGTGTGAGGTGGAATCTCAGGGTTGTTTTGATTTGCATTTCCCTGATGACTAAGGATGTTGAACATTTCTTTAGGTGCTTCTCGGCCATTCGAGTTTCTTCAGTTGAGAAATCTCTATTTAGCTCACTTCCCCATTTTTTGATAGGGTTATTTGTATCTCTGGAGTCTAGGTTCTTAAGTTCTTTGTATACATTGGATATTAGCCCTCTATCAGATGTAGGATTGGTAAAGATCTTTTCCCAATCTGTAGGTTGCCATTTTGCCCTAATTACAGTGTCCTTTGCCTTACAGAAGCTTTGTAATTTTATGAGGTCCCATCTGTCAATTCTTGACCTTAGAGAAAAAGCCATTGGTGTTCTGTTCAAGAACATTTCCCCTGTGCCCAAGTGTTCGAGAATCTTCCCTACTTTCTCTTCTATTAGATTCAGTGTATCTGGTTTTACACCGATCCACTTGGACTTGAGCTTTGTGCAGGGAGATAGGAATGGATCAATTCTCAATCTTCTACATGTAGACCGCCAGTTGATCCAGCACCATTTGATGAAGATGCTGTCTTTTTTCCACTGTATGGTTTTAGCTCCTTTGTCGAAAATCAAGTGACCATATGTGTGTGGATTCATTTCTGGGTCTTCGATTCTATTCCATTGACCAATCTGCCTGTCACTGTACCAATACCATGCAGTTTTTATCACTACTGCTCTGTAGTACAGCTTGAGGTCAGGGAGGCTGATTCCCTCAGAAGACCTTTTATTTTGAGGATAGTTTTTGTGATCCTGGGTTTTTTGTTATTCCATATGAATTTGAGAATTGCTCTTTCTAGATCTACAAAGAATTGAGTTGGGATTTTGATGGGGATAGCATTGAATCTGTATATTGCTTTTAGCAGGATGGCCATTTCAACTATGTTAATCCTGCCGATTTATGAGCATGGGAGATCTTTCCATCTTCTGAGGTCTTCTTCGATTTCTCTCTTCAGAAACTTGAAGTTCTTGTCATACAGATCTTTCACTTGTTTGGTTAGAGTCACACCAAGATATTTTATATTGTTTGTGACTATTGTGAAGGGTGTTATTTCCCTAATTTCTTTCTCAGTCTGTTTATCCTTCGAGTATAGGAAGGCTACTGATTTGCTTGAGTTAATTTTGTATCCAGCCACTTTGCTGAAGTTGTTTATCAGCTGTAGCAGATCTCTGGTGGAGTTTTTCAGGTCACTTAAGTATACCATCGTATCATCCGCAAATAGTGATATTTTGATTTCTTCCTTTCCAATTTGTATCCCTTTGATTTTCTTTTGTTGCCTGATTGCTCTAGCTAGAACTTCAAGTACTATGTTGAATAGATAGGGAGAGAGAGGGCAGCCTTGTCTAGTCCCTGATTTTAGTAGGATTGCTTCGAGTTTCTCTCCATTTAGTTTGATGTTGGCCACTGGTTTGCTGTATATTGCTTTTACTAAGTTTAGGTATGCTCCTTGAATTCCTGATCTTTCCAAGACTTTTCTCATGAAGGGATGTTGAATTTTGTCAAATGCTTTTTCAGCATCTAACGAGATGACCATGTGGTTTTTTTCTTTGAGTTTGTTTATGTAGTGGATTACATTAATGGATTTCCAGATATTGAACCATCCCTGCCTCCCTGAGATGAAGCCTACTTGATCATGGTGAATGACTATCTTGATGTGTTCTTGGATTCGGTCTGCAAGAATTTTATTGAGTATTTTTGCATCGATATTCATAAAGGAAATTGGTCTGAAGTTTTCTTTTACTGTTGGGTCTTTGTGGGGCTTTGGTATCACTGTAATTGTGGCCTCATAGAATGAATTGGGTAGTGTTCCTTCTGTTTCTATTTTATGGAATAGCTTGAAGAGTATTGGTATTAGGTCTTCTTTGATGGTCTGATAGAATTCTGCACTGAACCCATCTGGTCCTGGGCTTTTTTTGGTTGGGAGACTCTTAATGACTGCTTCTATTTCTTTAGGAGTTATGGGACTGTTTAGATGGTTTATCTGATCCTGATTTAACTTTGATAATTGGTATCTGTCTAGAAACTTGTCCATTTCCTCCAGATGTTCCAGTTTTGTTGCATATAGGCTTTTGTAATAGGATCTGATGATTTTTTTAATTTCCTCAGAGTCTGTTGTTATATCTCCATTTTCATTAAAATACTTTCATCTTAAGTTATTTAAGGATTCTTCTTTTGATAAACAACCTCAAATTTATTTTATACCAAAATCAAATGAATTGAATCACTCAACTGTTGCTTTATGTTTAAAGGAGTAAAAATTTCCTCACAGTATTTTCTTAAGATTAAAAGTAAAAGATACTTTTAAGTTCCAGAAGTTATTTTTTATGATTAGAACTACAGAAGCATTTTGCAATATTATACTCATGGTGTATAAATAATAACTGCATTTATTTCACTCCATACAAATTATGGTTACCAAATATTGTAATTTGGGGAAATCAAATTTCTCTTGGTTTTATTCCAACTTTGCAAGCATGCTTTGCAGCCTCATTGAAGGAATTAATGGGAACATATCATCATAATAGAAAATTATTTTGTAGATAGAAGTATACAGCATGTTTACAAATTTTATGTTTAGTTTAGTACTCATAAAAATCAGTTGGTGATGACCTATGAGATGTAGTTAATACCCAAGTTTTTAATATTTTTAAAATTATAGCAATAATTTTATGTATAAAAGCACTCAATGATAATTCAAGCATTTATAACTCATATATGTTTGGCAAATATCCTCCATGGCCTAAGGAAAATCAGAGTCACATTAGGCTGCTGAGAAAAAAAAGGACAAAAATTTTAACTAATCTGACTGAGTAGGTGGGATCTCAAGTACTCATCAATTTACAAAAGACAACAGAAAGAAAATTAAATACAAATATCTACATATATTTTGTGCTATTTTCCCAGTGAAATAACACTATCTTTGATAGAGTAGAGTACATAAAAATAATTAAATGCGACTTTTAAAAGCCTATCTGGTTTTGTGGTATGTATTATTTAACACTCTAATTAAACCAATTTAAATGATTATGTGCCAGATTAGATATTCATTATAGCATGTGTATCAACAATTAAATTTACACAAGACTGGACTCTTTCAAAGTTTATTCATATTACATTTTCTAGGATTTGACTATGAATATGTGAATATTGACTAGATATGAATCTTAGAATGAGTGAGATTGAGGTAGGTTTTTTGTTATATAAATGCTTATGTAATAGATGATATTAACAACTATCAAGATAAAAGCAAGGATATTAGGAGCACTGAAATGAACATTCTATCTTGTTACAATTTTGTTCTACATATGGTACTAAGTGAATATAATGATGTCCCCACACTTAGTGAGTGATTCTTCTATGCCTTTGGTGTTATTTTGGTGTAAATGAGAGTGTAAATATGTCACTTAATTTTGGAACAAAATCCAGAAATTAAGGTGTGTGAAATTTCTGAATGCTTTTGAAAGCACTCCAAGTAAACAAGACAAGAGTCGTTGGACCTTGGTTTCTTAAAACAGAGAGTGGTTCTTGAAAACGGTTTTCAAGCTTTTCCTAGGTGCAACATATAGGAGTCAGCTTACTTTTTATTATTCATTATTGCTTGATGTTGTTTTCCCATTAAATATTTAAACTATCCTTTATATGCCTGCATGAAAAAAATTGTTTTTCCACATGTGGCTTCTCATAGAGATTGTATACAGTTTGTACTAAAGAGATCTTTCCTTGTGTGATCTTTACTAACCCTCAGAGTATAAACTGTCTGAGGCCCTGAATATATTTGACTATTGTGTGAGTCTGCCTCATTTATGAGCTTCATTCTTCCAGGTCCCACCACTGCTAGAGAAGTGACAAGTGGCGCCTGAACAGGGACCTGAAGCCAACTATGAGATAAGATAATGGGAACCTTCGTAGGCAGAGGTGAATGAAAATAATGGGACAGAAACCGGGAAAACTTTGCCTTATGTTGAACTAGTGCATCTTTAAAAAAGGGGGTGGGAGGAGGAATACAACATTAAAGGCAAAATTAGAATGCTTGCAAGTTGCTTATGATTATAATCCCTGATTTCCAGAAAAGAACATCTAGATAAAAAAGGTGGTATAGACTCTGAAATTATATTGAGAAGGCATATAAACAAGGGGGAGAGATCCTTGTGCAAATTTGGGTTACCTGGGCATTGCTTTGGACTGCTAGCAAGATACAGAAGGAAGATAAGGATGGTATCTTATCAGGAAGACTCGGCTAAGTTCGTGGAATAAAAATAAACTGGATGATATGATCAAACCTTAAAATTATTAAATAATGCAAAATTTTTTTTCTCTAGTCAGGCATAATTAAAAGTAAAAACAGTACTACTGACAACTATGTTATGGATGAATCCATCAGCCTTCTTACTGAAGCCTCCTTTAGATATGTGTTTTCCATTGCCTAAATATGATGATCCTGAAGCATGTGGTGGGGAATTTGATAGTAAATATAATCTTGAATCCTCTCAATTTTTCAATGAGGACTTAGAAGAGCCTATGAAAAGGCTTACTTTATAGCCTAGAAAAATGAGGGCAGAGCAGGGAAAAGTAATTCATTTACCAATTCCTCCTCAGCCTCATAAGCTTGGAGTTTCCAGTACTATTTCAAAAACATTTTTAAAAATGTTTATTAGGATTAGACATGAATATAATAAAAAACTTTATAAAGATTTGCATTTCCTATGTACCACTGCCCCATATTGTTATAAAAGTCTTTCTTTGGTGATAGCAATAATATACAAGGTTTGTCGTTTAATTTTTATATAATTGTTAATATGGTTCTTAGCCCTTCCCAATTTCTTCAGTGAAAATGTGGCCTATAAAAAAGTTCAAAAACTAAGACTAGGAGTAATCCTGGAAATGTCACATATAAAATGCTGACGGGTACTGGTAGATGAATATCAACAGATTATCAGTTGCATGATATACATCCTTCAGCCATCGTACATGTTGTGGTTGTGGATATGTATACTTGGATGAAAATTGATAAGGGATCTGTCTACCAGTGTAATTATATTAAATTTATACAAGGTCACTCTGAGCCTTATGGAGATTTCATAGGAAGATTCAACAATGGTATCAAGAAACAAGTAAAAGGGAAAATAAAGTCAATAGTTATTATTAAAACAGCTGGCTTTTGGTAATTCCAATGAAAATTGTCAAGAAATAGTCAGACCAGAAAGAGAGGGGGCAGGCAGAGAGAGAAAGACCAGAAGGCAGTGAGGAAGTATTATGGATTTATGAAATTTTGTAGAAATGTGGAGACCAACAAACAGAGCTGTTCACAGACACATGTCAGCAAAATGTTTCAATTGTGGCTGATATGGCCACAAAGAAACTTGGAAAATTATTCTTATAAACAAATGAATGCTTAGAATCAGTGAGATCCTGGCTTACGCCCTAAATTCAAGAAAGGAAAACAATGAGCTAAGGAATGCCAATCTAAATATGATAAGGCTGGCAATTGATTGCTTAGCAAAAATAACAATACCAGTCAACCATTCGGAAAATGATTGCTCCCCCTCCCCAAGCCCTTTAAAATAAGAGAGTTTAAATCCAATAACCATAACATTTGTGCCACCTTCTGATTGCAAATCGATTTAATCTTTTATTACAAGCTGTGACTCAAGGAAGTGCTACTATTGATATTCCTTGTCCTAAAAATATTGTCATTACCTGTCTTCAATGTCTTTTTAAGTTACACACAGGATATTGGGGACCTATGCTGCCTGTAACAGTTGACTTTTATTGGGTCTCAGTAGGTTATTCATGAAAAAAATTGTCCATACAGGAGTCATTAATGAAGATTATATAGGAAAAACGGGCAGTCATGATTACTGTGCCCCGCTGATTAGCAATTTAAAGCAGGAGAAAAATTGCACACTTATCATTTTTGCTTTGTGTAGCCACTTCACAAAATATGTGCTTCACAAGGAAGTATTTGTCTGCAGCTTTAAGTATTTTATTAAAGGAATGTAATAAACCACTATTGGATTTTAAATAGCAGAAAAAATTTTACAGGATTAAGTGATTCTGAAGCTTATGTTTCTGTTATAACAATAGAAGAACGACCCTCCAAATGTCCTGCAATGAAGGTAAATTCAACCCTAAATGATTAGGAACTGTGAGCTCTAAGAAAACAAAGTGCCACAAAATTATAGTGCATGGGTATAGGAAGGCAAAATGGCAGTCCTAGAGCCTCATGCTACCAATGTTCCAATAAATCTCTGGGGAAGAGACTTTCTACAAGGTAATGCAGAGGACTATATCTCCACCTCTCATGCTACCTACTCTTCACAAATACATTGACTAATGAGAAGAATGGGATATCAAAAAAGAGAGAAAGGAAAGAAGAAAAGTTGCAAAATATTATTGAACCTATATTCCCACAAGGACCAAACCATAAACATGAATTGGGGTTTTCATAGGAGCCACTGAAAAGATTCCATCTGTAAAACCTAGAATCTGTAGGAATCTAATCTAAGGCTGTCTGGACACATCAATGGCCTCTTTTAAAGAAATGTTCAAGGCTCTTCACCAGTTATTCAGTGAGAAGTTGGAGAATGGGCATAAATGACTCTCGTTTTCATACTGGGATTCTCTTGATTTTTTTTTTTAAATTAAAAATAAATCTGTAAAATGGAGATTGTTGATTGACTTACAGAATGTTAATGCCACCAAGTGGCCATTGGGAGGTTTACAGCCTGTTTCACCTATCTTCACAACTATTCCTAAAGTTTAGCCTTGAACTTGATGTCAATGGGCTGTATTATCTTAATGCATGAAAACTTTCCTACTGTGTGTCAACACCATGTAGGAAAGATTTTAGAGTCTGTAAGATAGGCCTTTCCTACTTGACATATGGTAGACTCATATTATTCATTATATGGATGATAGACTGTTAGCCACTTCTAAAGATGAAGAGCTATAATCCAAATATTATATGACTCAGGATATGATATATAAAAATGAGCTTATTATTGAACCTAAAAAGGGTACAAAAAAATAAGATATTGTGCAATATTTGAGACAACTAGTAGCTAGAGCAACTTTTAACACACATACACATACTCATGCCCTCATACACACACACATGCATGGAGGCATGTGTGTACACACATACAAATTCCATTAAACAAGACAAGTTAAAAATACTTAACCACTTTCAGAAGTTACTAGGGAATATTAATAGGCTATGTCCTACTTTAGGAATTCCTAATTATGCGTTAACCAACCACTTTAAAACTCTAGAAGGAGAGACAGTATCAAACAGTCCTTGTAGATCATCTTGAAAGGAAAAAAAAAAGACTAGGCCTATTTGACTCCAGAATAAAGAAGTCATTAGTGTAGTCTGTGTATCCTTCCCTTCCTTTACCCTTACTTATTTGCCCCACTAAATTTTCTCCTACTGGTGTTAAAGAACACTAGCAAAAGTCTCTGGAATGAACTTATTTACACCTTAAGGGCCATAAAATACTAAGTTCTTACCTTACTCTTCTTGTTCAATTAGTAAATCATGGGAAGACCTGATGTTAACAATTATAGGGATTTGATTCTTGATGTATTATATTGACCTTAATTAACAACAGTCTGTAAGAGCATCACAGAACTTTATGGATTTTCAAATTTCATTTTTAGATTACTATGTAAGGATAGGAAATCATCTTTCATATGATACACTATGGGATTTGCTAGTATGAAGTGAATTAGTGATTACAAAAATTACCAAACCTTCTTACATTTCACAGGTAATACTTATTTTTTTGGATGACTCATCTATGGGTATAAGAGAGTTTCATGGTCCAGATAACCATTAGTTTATAAAGACTCCTTTTTTCTCACTCCAATGGTTGGAACTGGCTGCTTTGATTCATCTATTATGGTTAATTCATAAACCCTTAAATATTGTGTTAGATGCTGCTTATGTTATAGGATTAATTAAATCAATAGAATCCACTTTAATTTTGTTTTTCTATTATCCTCCCCTTTCTACAGGAGCTACAACATGTACCAAATATTCACATACAACTTTAGTTTATTACTCATACTGTGCCTATCTAGCCTCCCTTGTTTTATTGCAGAAGTAAATAATACAGATGATCCATTAACCTAACTTATTTTTACTACTCCAGAATAGGAACATCAATACATACACATTAATGCTCATATACTTCATATTCCAGTTGAACGAGAGAGACAAGTTGTGCAGGAATGCCCATTTGTGCTTCCATACATTGTCATAATCATATAGATGGACTTAATCCCAGAGATAAAAAATTAGCAAAGTATGACAAGTGCTGTCAGCCCCTTTTGTGCCTCAGTGGCTACACCTGAATGTTTGAATTAATACATATTCTTAATTTCATTCATTCATTCATAGAATGCTCTTGCAATTCTCTTATACTAACTTTTGTTCTTACATGAGTGTATGCTTCCATAAAAATGGACAATGAACCAGCTATGATAGGAAAAAATTTAAAATTTCTCTAAAGAATGAAATAATAATCGTATTACAGGTGTTATATAAGAGCACACAGAACATTTGCACAGCAACAACTAAAACATAGGAACAGGGGAGCACCAGGGAATCTTCTTGTTCTTTCCTTTTTTAATTTTAATTTATCAATATCGCCTCAAGTTATTATATGTTCAAAAGCTCAAAAACCTTTATTGATAGGACATTCTGAACCACTTTCAAGCTAGCCCTACGTACTTTAAGCATCTGTCATTGCAGAAGGACTTACTGAAATAATACAGATCCCTTTTCAGCTCATTCAGCCCTAGGCCATCAAGGACAAAAGCAGAGGGTGAAGGGAGAGTGGGAGTCACCACAAAGATAGAGAACCTTCAGCTAAAGGGCAAAAGGAGATATCAACCATATCATCAGATTTCAAATCTGACCACCTAGGGCCATGTTAAGGCTCTATGCAGCAAGAGAGAAGTTACTTTACTAAGGACTCAAGTTTATGCCTTAATCTTGAGACCATAATAGACTCATTCATCCATCTGAGGAAGAACCAACACTTAATTTATTTTTTTGGGGGGGGTGGGGATTTGAATCACTTCCATTTTCATGGGACATCATAACATTTGTATTCCTATTGGAGATAAATATGTACTTACTTTCTACAAAATAATAAAACTATAATCACATGTGTCTCTTTTCAAACTATTCTCTAGATTTTTCTGATCAATATAATAATAAAACTAATAGTAACGGGCATTGTTTAGATCTCTGTTTTGGTTGCAGAATATAATAACAAATAATGCTTTCACTAGTCTAACATCTTTCATTATGTTTATAATTCGATTGCTTATATGATATGTATGTATGAAATGACAATTAATTTTTTCTGTAATATATCAAACCAAACCCGCTTTGGGTATTTTGCAATTAGAAAATAAAAAATAAGGGGGGAGGAATGTCAGAGGGTGGTTAAGGGGGGAGGAATGTCAGAGCATGGCTATGGGAGTCGGAATGTCCGAACACGGTTGGTCAATGGAGTCCTGTTAAGAGAATTCTGAGTGCTTGTAAGAAGACTCCAAGAAAGAAGACAAGACTCTTGTGACCTCAGTTTCTTCAAAACACAGAATTGTTCATGGAATGTGTTTCCATACTTCTCCAAGGTGTAGCATACAAAAGTGATTTTTTTTTTAGATTACTTACTATTGATGGCTGTTGTTATTGAATTAAATGTTTAAACCCCTATATGTAATTTTTTGGCATCTGTGGCTTGTCCATGTGATTGTATACAGTTTGAACTCATGACAACTTTGCTCATGAGACATTCTTTAACTCTTAGAGTATAAATTGTCTAAGGCACTGTAAATTTAGCTATCACATTAGACTTTAGACTGAATCTTTTATCAGCTCCATTCTCCATGGCCTCCACTCCTATAGAGCACTGGCCGCATAAAGCTAATAGAATTATTTACAATAGGACCTCTGATATTATCTATTTCCTATCAAAACATCAAATTACTGTATACACCCAGGTGGTTTAACAATATATGCAATAGTACTTAGAAACACTCAAAGCGATTTTTAAAATAGTTATTCATACCGTCATAAATCCATCCAGCAAACCTGAGTCAGGTTTTGGAGGTGCCTGTAATCGTTCCATAGACCACTTCTCGATGATGGAAGAGACTTGGGTATTCTCTGTATTCAGTATTCTGAACCCTGTCATATTTACGCCACTGTATCTGTAGGGCTCCACATCAAGAGCAAAGAGGTCCTGAAACAAAAATTTTCTTATGTCACCAAAAGTAGATTTTATCAACAAACTTACAATACTGAACTTGTCACTTCTGATTTTCATTAGGATACTTCCATCACTGTATCTCAAGATACGCAGAACATTACAAATCACTTAATCCAAATCAACTATCCTTAAGTTTATACAATGTGTTTGCTTTGTACAGAAACACAAGTGTATTGATTACATCATAATTTATCCAGCAGAATAATAGACCTTTCTGCAATATACATTTACTATTTCTATAATATTTTATTTGTTAAGGATGTCTTGACATGTATTTTATGCAATGGTATTTTCTTGGCTCTATTTCCTGCCCTCTTAGTCACATTTTAGTTTTGTTTTTTCTAGTTTCTTTTGCTCTTCTTGTTTTTACTTGGAGAAGCCCATTATGAAGTAAGGCTGTAACTAGTAATAACTATATGAAAGGTAATAAAAACCCATTAACATTACTGATATTGTTGCTTGTAGAAACTTTGCACTTTGTTTTCTATACCCCATCTGGAGTTACACCATAATGAATATTTTTTCTATTGTCCTCTCAAATCTACATCATGAAAATCCTTATTCTGTATGATAATTTTCCTGGGAGACACAGGCAAAAGCTATCAAGGAAGTCGAACGCCCTTATACGGACACAAAGTATGTGAGACTTCCATCCACTTTCTCACACTTCTTTCAACTCTTCCCGGACAGTCTGAGATGCTAGGCACATGAATGTCACTAATTCTCTGTACATTTTGCTTATTGTTTGCACTGCTAAACCTTCCAGAGAGCAGACATAAAATTCAGTGAAAAGAAACTGGCATTGTCCTGAGTTGTATTCTGGACTGCAGAGTAATTGTTACACTTTTAGTATTCAGTTTATATGATATGACTAAAAGATATATCTTTTACTCAAAATGCAAATAATTAATATATGGCAATATATACCAAAGGAAAACAGTTAAAATGGTAAGCAAAATTGGAGTTAAAAAGAAACAAGCCAGTTGGTAATTTTTATGGTGAATGATATTTCATACAGTAAATGGGATCTGATTTGTAATGTGAATCAAACCACTGAACACAATATCCAGAGGTTTAGCATCCTGAATATTTTAAGATGAAAGAAAGTGAATAGTGTAAAGGACAGCTACCCTCTGACTTTCTCTCAATTTTCTCTCCTAGAGTGGGCTATAAAAGAATTGCTTTGGTCTACATCCTTTAAAAAATACTCATAAGAGCATTTATTTTTCTCTACCACACACTATTTCACTGTTGGGGCAGCACTTCCAGACAAAGAACAGTGCAGAATGCAGAAACTCCTGGTTACTCCATAATTACTGAATGTTTGGTGCTAAACAGGACATTTATAGAACCTCTTCTAAGTCTCAGAAAACATAAAGGAAGAGAGAGCTAAAAGAATAGAATGTGTAGATGGAATAAAAGCTTATGAAAATATTCACTTCAAGGTATGGCACAGGCATTGCAAACAATATCGCTGCAACAACCGTTACACTGGGCCTGCATTAAGACTCCACCTGTCAACAACCAATAATGAGCAGGGAAATGGGCCTCCGGTTAATCCATTGGCGATTGATAGAATTTAAGGGATTGTTTGTAGTTGTTTTCCAAACACTTAGCTGGCCAAAGCTCCAGTGGGTATTCTAAAATCACTGGCACTCAAATGATCCTAATTAAAATTCACAGGCCACATAACAAAACAGGAAGACAGAAACAGGGAAAAGAGACCTGCATACAAGATGTCAGGGCATTACAGTGGTAGGAAAAGATAAGGTGATAGAAAGAAGAAACAGAATGCATGATAAATGCTTGTGAAACTTTCCAAGATGATAGCTAATCAATAACAAAGATGTGAAGGGATGGTCTTCCCTCTAGAAGATTGCTGCCCAATACTTGAAAGTTCCTAAGATTTAGAAGAATCTGAATAAAGAGATTTTGTTAAATTTTATCTAATTTTACTATTGTTAGGATATGCCATATTTTTGTACAATCATATTTACAAACAGTTATCTATTCTTCAGCAAACCACAACATAAAAAGAAAAATCTCCCTCTCCCTATAACCACCATGTCAGCAATAATTTACAAGCAATCAATATATACACTTTTGCTTGGTTATCCTATCTTTTTTTTTCTTAAATGTGTCTCTACCATGTACTCTGTAAAATAAAGAAAGTCGTCCACCTATATGCCTGCCTTTAAAAAATGACTAGGATATTGATGATGCCAAGGGCATTCAAAATTTGAGTAGGAGTAAAAGAGAGAAGACATAAAACATGATCTTTTGCTAGAGATTGGCTGAAATCATTTTTATTGCAAAACAGAATTTATAAAGGGGAATCTGACCAAAGAAGATGGGAAAGTTGGGTTAGAATTAAAGAAGTAGAGAAGTAAAGTAGTTTGTGTTATAACTACCTTAAAATAATTATTTTATACATTCTGAAGTATGAGACTTGATTTTTCTTAAAATTTTACAATTATGTTAAATCATATTGCAATAGCTTTATGTAGAACTGCATGATAAGGTGAGATAATGCCTCCATCTTCCCCTTTCTACTTCCAAGTTTCTTATAAACTGTAAAATTTGTCAAGGAAGATGTGATATAGTGACACAGTAGAGCCAGTCTTGTTGTTTGTACACAACATAAGGCCTGTTGTGTTTAGAATGTTGCCTGGAGTAATTATTGTCCTCAGAGAAAGATACTGAGACAACTGGATTTTAATAACAATCCCCAAAGCAAGGAAAGAAAGTTCAACAGTTTGAACAATGAACAAGAACATTGATTGAACTGTTCATCAACAAAATAGAAAAACCAATGCTGCTGTAGAAACTACAGAGGAAAGCCAAGTAGAATTTTAGGGATTATCTAATAATAATAATTATTATTCCTAAAGTTTAGAATGAAGTCAAATAGTAATTGACATGGAAAATAATAAATAAATTTTTAAATGTCTTGAATTAATATTAATATCACAATATTTAGAATTAGACTGTAATAACCATAAATATTAAACACATGTATTTTGTCATTTTTAAGCAAAGGCGATAATTGATCATTAAAGTTATGACAATCTAAAGGCAAAAGGAAAACAGAATAGAGGCTGAAAATTGAACATGGAAAAGAAAGGATTAGTGAAAAAGATGGAACTGTACTTCACAGGAGAAATCAGACCTATTAATTGTATGGATAAAGAAATACAAGTTAAACACAGCCTCATTATATACACATATAATCCTAGCACTCATGAGAAACAGGTAGGATTGCAAGTTCAAAACCATCCTGGACTACATCTCAGTAGAACAAAAGAAAAAAGGAAGGTGAGGAGGGAGGGAGGGAGGGAGGGAGGCGGAGAGAGAGAGAGAGAGAGAGAGAGAGAGAGACAGAGAGAGAGAGAGAGAGAGCCCCAGGGGGGAGAAAAAAAACAAAGTAGGGAGGGGTGTTAGGTAAAAACCACTCATAAAAAAGTAAAGACAGATTTTCATGCATAATAAAGAAAATAAGTATTTAAAGACAAATATAAAGGAAACGTGCAATTTGCTAACTGAGAATTAAAGCAAGCTAACATAAAAATATTAAAATGTTTATGACTTAAACATAGAAAATCCTTAATCAACTGAGAGGACAATTTGCAAAGCCTGATTTTCAAAAACACAAATTCAAACATAAAACTAGACAATAAACAAGTACATGGCTCCAGTGGCATGTGTAGCAGAGGATGGCCTTGTCACACATCAGTGGGAGAAGAGGCCCTTGGTCCTGTGAAGGCTTGATGCCCCAGTGTAGGGGAATCCAAGAGCAGGGAGGCAGGAGTTGGTGGTTGGGTAGGTGAGCACCCTCACAGAAGCAGGGGGAGGGCAGATAGAATAAGAAGTTTCCGGGTGGGACCAGGAAAGGAGATAACATTTGATTTTTTTTTTTTTTTTTCGAGAAAGGGTTTCTCTGTATAGCCTTGGCTGTCCTGAACTCACTCTGTAGACCAGGCTGGCCTCAAACTCAGAAATCCGCCTGCCTCTGCCTCCTGAGAACATTTGAAATGTAAATAAAGAAAATATCCCAAAAAACAAAAAAGAAAAAAAGAAAAAGAAAAGAAAGATAAAGAACTGTAGGTGAAAGGTGGTGGGGGGGAAGGGAGGAGGGAAAGAGAGCTTCAATCGGGATGTAATTTACTAGAGAAGAATGAAGAAAAGATACAGAAGAGTTAAGTGAAAAACCACAGAGGTGTAGCAAGACCAACAGTCACCAGGTGAACATGTGTGTGTGTGGTTCATGAGAGAGTGGTGGCGCTTTTGAGCATAAGAACTCTGAAGAAAATATCGAATAAGTGGGACCACATATGTACTGATGTACACTAGTTCTTTCTCCCTTCTGTTCATCCTTTGTTCCTTCCTTCCTTTGTACCTGCCTTCCTTTGCCTGTTGAAATATAAACTTGTAGTAAATACTACCTGCTACAAATAAGATAGCATTTTATATATAGCTTCAAAAATAGTAAACAAACACTAAGCAAAGTTTTCATAACTAATATTCTGAATACCATGATAATTTATCAATAGGAGAATAATGTATCTTAAAGCATGAGTCCTTAGATCCTAATTTTCTCTTGCTAAATGGTGTCTTTAATCAGGTGTCTCTTATTTTTGAAAAATAAATATGGATTGTGATTTTTTTCAGGAGAAAGAAACTGTAAAAAAAATAACCACAAGAACAATAACAAAAACAAACAAAAAAGAGCAGAGATAATAGCATAAGTCATTGTGGTTGCATAATATGATGAATTTCTTAGCAAGCTAATTTCAAATCCATTATGCTTTGAAAGTTTCTGAGGTCACATAAAACAGACAAACAATATTTTCAATTAATATTTGAAATGATATTACTTCAAAATCATCAGCTTCCTCCTAAGAGATATTCTGTCTCATAATTCCTTCCAGGAATTATGGAATCAAAATAAGATAAAGCACAAAGTACAAATTCATTATATCACTTCTCACTCAACAACACAGTTCTACCCTTTTTAAGAGTTGGGATAATAAATTCTGCAGTATTATTTTAATGTTTTAGTAAATCACTTACCAGAGTCGTAAATATATAGTGATAGTATTCTGTCATCATTCCCATAGCTAATGCCTAAGAAGTAAAGAATTAAAAGAAATAAAAAGATTAACATTGAAGGTATACATAATGTGAAATATATTATTTTAGTATAACATGATAAAAGAGTACAATTTGATGAACAATTAACGTCAATTATTCCTGGTACCTAATATGGAAACATATTGTGCTTTACCCATTAGTAAAAAAAAAAATAGTTGTTATTGGAGAAATTGTTAACTAATATTTGTAGCATCACGGCTATTCCTTGAATGTTTGCAATTGTAAGGCTTATAGCATTGCATTTTAACGACATTAAAGTGGAAAGTAGAGTGTACGTTCCATATATTTCTCATATACTCAATACAAATAACCTAGTGTGATACATGCTTTTATTTGATTAGCTTCATTGAGTGATTAGAAGAAAGAGCAGCAAAGAACAGTGCAAAGAACATTTTCCCCAGCACCTTTGACATGATGGTAACATTAAGGAAATGTAAATCATAACTTTAAAAAGAATATGGGTAATTAGCAGAATATTTTAAGCTTTGTTCAAAGATCGGATGAACATTAGTTCTCTTTCCTTTTTTATAATACTTATTAATTTTTGACTGTCAATGATCTTAGATCAAGTTCTTTTTGTATTGAAATTTACAGTGATGAGAAATGTGCCTGTCATTTTCCATCTCACAGAAGTAAGAGAAATGAATAATAACTGACAGAGAACCAAAAATCCATGCAGTTGTAGGCTGAAAGAAAGCCTCCTACTTTGAGCTCCTAGCTGAAAGTAAGTATTCGCATCTAATAGTCTCCCCCAGACTACTAACTATGCAAAAATCATTTGCTAAGTAGCTTTCTCAGCTAGAATTTGTGTGTAATGAACAAGAATGCTTAATAGACATAGGTAGGCATTCGCCAATTAAATTGAATAAAATTTATAATTTATAACATGAGTCACTGAGTGAAGAAAAACAGCCACTTCAAAAATTAGAACATATATAATAATCAATTAATGACTGGCAAAATCAAACACAGGAAAGAATTAATAACAAATCTATAACTTTACAATGCCTGGTTATCTTAAGCAAAATAAAAGCATATTTTTCTTATTAAACATTTACATTAAATATTGCAGTAGTGAATGTTGCTGATGAAATGTGCAGGAGTCTTCTCATTTCCATGATCAATTGAGGAAAGTGCAATATTATACATGTTTCTAAAAGTATTAGCTCAAAATGTAAAGAAATAGATAAATTAAAAATAAGGGATAAATAAAAAATGAGTTGCACAAATAAAAATACCATTAATACCCCTAAAGTATACCAGAAGTTAAATTAAATATATTGAATAGTTTAATTTCTATTAAAAATTTTATATAGTAAGCTCAACTATTATATGCAATGACAGAAAACGAGGGTCTATACCTGACTAAAAGACAAACTGGAGACACTCAATGTGATAACAAAGTTATTTGACTCAATGGCTGCACGAGAAACACGTTTGAGAAACTGTCTAGGCTTACTGCAGAGATTTTAATAATACAATGAGTTTAACCTGTAAAGGGAATGGGAATCACATTACTGGTCTGGAAAGTATAAGTGCTGGCAGAAGGAAGTGTGTCCTTATAAGAAAAAGTCAGTAGTGGTCCCATTCCCTACCAGAGATTTAAAAACAAAAAAGAACAGAGCAGAAAAGAAGAGAAGAGAAAAGAAAAGAAAGAAAAAGAGAAAACAAGAAAAGAGCATCTTGGCCCAATCCAAATCCAGCTTAAATCTGTAACACAGTTCAATGTTTAGCAGCCAGAGCCTGGGATCTTGTGGTCTCTATTAACTACGATTCTTAACTTCCTTCTAATCACCACAAGCTAATGGTATTCAATTTTGGACTTTTTCCTATATATTTATTCATGCCATTTTATAAAAGTATATATTGGATATTCTCAAAGGTGTTTACTCTTTTAAAAAAAAAATCTAAGAATTCTAAAACAAATATTCCCTTTGCCTTCATAAATTGTAACTCCTAGTATTTGGGACAGCATGTGAAACTGTGCTGGGGTACTATGGATGAGAGCTGAACTCAGTAAGGAAGTAAGACTGGGCTTGTTTCTGACATGAGTGTTCTACTGGAGCAATGGATTTCTTCTTATTATCTTGAAGAGACGTCTATAGCAATAACTGGAGTAGTTTATGCCTTTATTTGACATTTTCCCAAACTTGGATTTTGAGACAAGAATCAACAATAAACTATATTATTTAAAAATAAGCACTAATCTGGTAACCTCAGAAAGCTAAACAAGAGGATTATTATCTCAAAAGATTATTTTAGTGGCCACTCACTCTCTATCTTCTTTTAACTACACATCAATGTATCTTCCCACAGCTCAAACTACATAAAAGGGAAAATATCTGTATATTCTTACGTACGAATATTATTTAGGAAGCCTTAAAAATACACTGTGACATACATTATATTTTTATGAAAACAAAAGGTTATTTGTTTAAAATAAAACTCTTAAGAATTTTCAGTATTAAACTGATTATTTTGTCATCTAGGTGTATAATTTACAAGCAATTTATTCTGGTAGTTAGGTTCAGACATAACAATGCTCATATTTAACAAAAGTGAAGGTGGTAATATATAGTTACATTAATATTGATTTTAATTTATAACTTGCTGTTGTGGGTATACTTGCATCAGCTTTTATATTTACTTCAAGATGAAGGTTTATATTTCACATTCTCTGATCTGAACTTTGAAGTCCTTGATCATGGTGTCCTTATATGATAGAAAGTCCTCGTGAGTGTTTTTTACTGTTTTCTTCAGAGTGTCTTGGCTCTGCCCTAGAGAATCCTCTGTCAGAAATCTGAATAGATGTGGAATTATCTGCTGCTAAGGAATGGCCATCGATTAAAGCACTTCAGCTTACCTTGGAGTTACCCTAATCAGCCCTGAGCTCCATTCACTTTGAAAGTTTTCAGACAAAAATCCTGCTTCAAATTCTATGTTCCTCAGTGTTTTATAAAACTGTACTTAGGTTGAATAAATGTTTAAAAATTTTAAGAAAACAAGGTAAAACTAACTGAGGCCACCATTCTGTGGTTTTCCCTAATACTTGTTCTTAGATGAAGCACTCTTTCTGAAAGCTCATCTACTTTTCTATTCAGTCTGAATGGTATATCTTTGGTAGTCTACAGCAGCCAAGGTGGACAAAACTCAGAAGCACACACACTATCACATCACACCACAACAAATCACATCCTGTGCTAGTTGGCTTTTCATTATTTCTATAAACACAAATATGCAACACAATTTGGTGAAGGAAAGGGTTCGTTAGACTTTTGCTTTTGAACAGTGGTCCTCAACCTGTGGTTCATAACTTTTTCAGGGGAGTTGAAAGACCTTTTCATAGGAATCAGCTAAGACCATTAGAAAACACAGATATTTACATTATGATTCATAACAGTAGCCAAATTACATTTATGAAGTATCAAAGAAAATAATTCTCTGGTTAAGGGTCACCACACCACGAGGAACTGTATAAAAGAACTGCACCATTTGGAAGGTTGAGAACCACTGCCTTAGAGACATATTCCATCACTGAGGGATGTAAGAGAAGGAACTATGTCAGGAATCAAAGCAAACACCATGAAGACAGAGTGCTTCCTGTGGTCTCTGGCTTAGTCCCAGGTAGCTTTCTTATACAACTTAGGATCACCTGCCCAGGATTGGCACCAGCCACAGTTGGCTAGGCTCTATCACAAATCAAGAAAATGCTTCACAGACCAGTCTGATGGAGGCAATTCCCTGAGTATATTTAAATATTATTTCATAAGGAAACGTATAAAATAATAGATATACCCAATAGAAGGCAGGATACACACTCTATTATTAGAGGTTTCCACACTGCAAGAAAAACTCGCTCTATTGCTTGCTTGCCCAGAGCACAGATGCAAGTCCTTTGCTGTCTCACAAGAAAGGAAAAGCTTTCTTTCTACACGTGATCAAGGCTTCCTTGAAAATTATGTGAAAAATCTTCACTTGAGCTTTTAGTGTTTGTCCCATCGTTACATTCATACTTAAACAAACAAAAATCAACATCGAGCATAATCTTCATACACTTTATTGCCCACATATAAAGCTAGAGCACTGTCCAAATCAATGAACTATTTCACTGTATTAAAACCAACACTTATACTGGAATGTTGGACAAGCGTGTGCTTAATAAACTAACCATGTTACAGCAAGCATTTGTTATTGGTTGTTATATTTAATGAAATAAAATCTGTCCTCTGGATCTCCATAACTCTCCACTACAGATATTTTATCCTATGTTTAAAGGCTTTAACACAATGTGCTAATTTACCCAAACTACCATCATGTCAGCCCGATATTTTATAAGATTAAAAGACAAAAACAAAGATTTGAGTTCAAATCCACATTCTACAACTCAGTAAGTGCTGGGCATTCTGCATTTATTCTTCAGTACCAGTCCCTGATTTATAAGAGAGACTTGCTAAATAATTCCTACTCTCTAGATTGCAATTAGGACTATACAGTGTTTGCATAATGATATTTTACTGACAAACCAATGGATTTTGCAATGTCCTTTTTCAGTACGCAAGGCTCTATTATGCAATGAATACTGAGAACGAACATCATCAATGGGCTACTGATTTTTCTGCTTTGCCATTGCTAGTACATGCTTCTCAAGTCACCAAGTCTCTCTGAGATTAGACGTAAGGCACCAATTAGACACAGGCTGAATTTGCTTCTTAGTATAGTTTTTATCCTACTGGCTTAATATATTTTTCATGGACTCTTTTTTTCCCCTGATCCTAAATCTGCATTAAAGACCTTCAATATTTATTTCTCCTACAACAAATTTACTGAAAGCAATTGTCAGCTTTTCTATCCATTATATCAAGATGATTTCTCTGACTTTTTACTTAAGTAACTCTAAAATATTACCTTTAAAACACAGTGTAAAACTTTTTAGAGGGAACTAAGAATTTAAGTAATGTCAAGTTTACCTGCTTTAAAATGCCCGCTGCCATCTCATGGCTACAGTCGAAGATCACGTGGAACTCTTTGCCTCTTTTCATCTCCTTCAGCAATGGCTTTGCATCTTTTGTATCCGCTGGCAACTGACGAATTTTAAGTCGAAGATTGTACCTTGATGGAGCTTTGATGAGCTCTTGCAAGCGAATGAGACCTTTAATAAAAGAGAGGAAGCAAATCAGAGTAGCTCATAGGATCGTGAAACTTAAGTATGATGTGCGATTTTTTTGGTCACATGTAGGTACTTAGTGCCAGGGCCCTAGCAGTGAAATGCCTTTCTTTTTATCTATTTATTTTTAAACAGCGTCTTACTATGTCATATAGCATGGCCTGAAACTTACTATGTAGTGCAAGCTGGCCATGAATTCCCAGTGATCCTCCTGCACCAGCCTCATTAATTAGTATAACATTGTGATGTAAATATTAACAATGCATATAACTTCAGATATTAATGAATTCAACATTCTCTTAGACAAACATTTTTCAATTATGGCTCAAAATATACCAAATCACTGATCTATTTTAGTTGGTCATGAATTTTATTTTATTATTTTAAAATAAAATTGTTATTTATTGACTTAAAAAATTTTCAAGTACAGAAACACATTTAATATTTGATACACAAAACCCCGCTCCTTAAAAAAAAAAAAAAAAATTCACAGGTTAAAATGCATGATTGAAATTCTTTGTGGTGTGGATCAAGTCAAGAAATTTCCTCCTATGTTTCATTTCTCATATCTGCAATAAACACCTATATATTTCTTTCCCTGCATTTCTACTTCCTACGAAGAACTACTTAATGAAAATTAGTACAGTATTAGGACAAGGAAAGATTGGTAAATAACTAATGTGTTTCATTTTTTCTCTCCCTTCTCTACATATTTGCACATTATTATAATTATATTTGGTCACGGGGATGGAGACAAACTCCACAACTAAAAATCTACTGTGTATTTTCAAGGAGTCTGCTAGCTCATGAGAATAAAACCACAATTTATTATTTTAAACAATAATAAATATTTTAAAATGTTCTTCTTTGTCATCAATGAATTATGATCATATGACAATATTATAGATAATTTTGGAGATACAAACAATTACTAAAAATGTAAAGTGATAATAAAGCAAAATAAGTAAGAATTACTTGTTTAAATTTCCTGTTTTTTTTTTTTACCTAAATGTCTACCCTCTTCATAAATTTACATAAATTCAATAAAGTCAGATACTAACCTTGGCAGGGCAAAATAAGAAAGTTACTCAGCCTATTATTCTACAAGATTTTGTCATAATTAAATGCCAAAGATGAGTATTGAGTTTGGATCTGAATTCAGCAATCTATGATCTCTGTATCTTTTTGCAAGGCTCTGAGTTCTCTGTAATAGGATCACAGTGTCTATGAATTAACATACAAAGCACAAAAAGAAACTTGCCTAAATTGGTCTTCAGTAAATGACAATTTACCACTGTTGTTATACTGGCCAACATAGGGAAAATATCATACATTTTAAGTAGGTTATTAGAAGATATTTTGACGCTGATTTGGGCAGAAAACCTAATTTCAAAAGTTTAGAGGACACTTTGGGAGATTAATGTGTTCACAAAAAAAAAAGGAGCTATCAAGTTACAGATTAACTCAACAGTTTGTATTGAAAAAGCTCAACTGAGTTAGAAATAGACATTTTCACAAGAATAGTACTTGCAGGGCTCATCCTAAATATAAAGCCTGCCAAGTATTTTCAAGTCTTTAAAGAGCTCATGTGGATAGTTCATTGAGCCATCAGGTACAATAAATGTTTACCTATTCTTCTCACACATATACATCCCTGCTGGTATTAATGGAACAGGCTTCAGTTTGCCAGCTTCCCTGGGGAATGTTATTGAAGAGGGAAAAAAATAAATCGCCAATGTTAGGAGGAGCTGCCGTCTTCTATGTGGGAATCTCAGTGAAATGTTGTCTCCAATTATTCCTTTGACATGTGTTTTGTGCATGAGTTCTGTATGGAAGATACTTTCATAGATAAATATAATCATTGACATAATGGTTTTAATCTGTCTTTAGATGCACCTGATAGTGATGACGAAAGCACTTCTGTACAAATGTAGTTTTCATTTGCTTTCCATCTTGAAATACTTGAACAAAAATGGCTCACTATATCCTTAAGAAAGAGGGAATCTAGAAAGCAGTTCAAAAGTCAAGTGGAATGATGGTTTTATAGCCTTGCTCTCCTTCAACGTCTACGTCAGGTGGCTGGAGTGAGTCCTCTTGTAGATTCTATGCCGTCAATTGCTCTATCGCATGCTATAATTTCTCATTGTCCCATATGTCTGTTCAGTTCCCTTGCCTTTTCTTTTCCCCAGTGTTTTAACAGGGATTCCTCACTGAATTCCAGTATTTAGACTATTGTGGATAAATGGGAAAGGTTTAACAAATTAGTTTCTAATGCATTCAAGACATCAAGAGAATGAATATTTTCCTACTTATTGTATGGGAAACATTTCATAGCATTCCATTAATACACTTGATGCTATGCATTTTTATTTCATTGTGTTTTATTTATTTGTTTGTTTGTTTTAGATTATAATATAATTACATCATTCCCCCTATTTTCACCCCTCCAAACCCTCTTATATACCCTGCCTTTCTTTCAAATTCATAGACTCTTCTTTCATCATATGTTGTTTCATACATATATGTGTACATATATATGCATGCATATATAATTGCAGCCTAAACATGAGCTGAAGATTTACAAGAGTAGGCATGCTAACTTTGGGAGCTAATGAATGCTGCACATGGGAAAGGCTTCCCCAATTATTTAATTTTTATTGTAGATACTCATTGTGCATGTTACTTTGTTCCGGAAGGGCCATTCAAACAAATACTGTGCCATAAACTATCTCACCCAACCATCATGTCACCCTACCTTCCAGGTAGGGTGAAGATTTTCTCCAAAAGAAAATGAAATTAAACCTTAGCAAAATCTATAATTATAAAATTAGCTATGTGTTTCCATTTGTGCATTGCTATTCATTACTCTACCTAGCACACATGCCCTTCCCTTTGCGGTTTATGGCATGGTAATGGGCTAGTTTTAATTTTTTCTTAAAAGATGATCTTACACAAACCTATCATATGCAAGCAAATGCTTTCTTATAAGGATTCTATAAAATCTATAAGATTTTTAAGATCATTTTTTCTTTGCCTAGGAGAAAGTGCTCCAAAGCACTTGGAGCAGCTTACATATAATCCTACTTTAAATTCAACAGGTGATAATGGAAAAGAAGCACTGCAATACATCTATTAGATTTAATAAGGGGCACCATCATTTCACTAAATATGTGCTTCATACAAATAGTTTGCAAACAACATTTCAGAAATATTGTTTAGTTAACAAATCTGGCAACCAATTATTTAATAGCAGAATAAATTTGTAACTCCTTAAACCAGACTTTTAATTAAATACTCCTTTTCCCCTAATATAATTAGTTTATACGTTGATAATAAAAAGAAACACTGCACAAATGGGTTTCTAAAATCTAACAAAAAAGAGCTTACTGCAATTACCTCTTTATTTGATAAATGAGGAACATCCTGTTACCTCTAATCTATCACTATGTGCATATTGTTGTTCCTTTTAAAACTTTTTATATTCTCCTTTAATCCTACAGTGGCTGAAACCAAGATTTTCTTTATCACTTAGGGACAAAGTTCTGAACTGCTCTTTTCAGACATTGCCATCAATTTAGCTTTTAAGGAGAATCCAGAAGGATCCATTTATACACACTCCAGTTGGCATTATCCTTTACAGAGATCAATCACACCACAGCTCAGGTAGGCTCATGCTCCCCTAACCCCAGGAAGGGAGTCCCCATCTTCCTCCTACACCCAGGAACTATTTCAGCAGCCAAATGAACTAGAGTTTTGCCACCTGGCTAAATACACAGACCTATTTATCACTTTGGTTAATGTGGTCTTCATGCATGCTAAGTAAGACTCCCACTAAATGTATTTTAGAGTTAGCAATGTGAAATATGACTTTTCTGGATTCAGTGTTTCATCATCACCCCTTTGTTTAAACTAAGAAAAAAATAATAATACATGAAGAGCCAAAACATTTTATTTTGATGGGTTATTTTTATTAGAAATTTTTTGGCTAAATAGTTGTTTCAAAACAAACTGAATATTCTATGTACACCTATAAAATATCTTTTAACATAAGTTAAAATATTTGAATATATATATATATATATATATATATATATATATATATATACACACACACACACACCTACACACATTTTATCAATCATTCATTATTTCCTTGTGGATGAAATATTTATATTCAATGCATACAACATAAAAAATAACTAACTAGTACACTTTTTATAAGTTTCTAACTTCCAAATGTAAGTCTTGCTCAACTGTTTCCTCAAACCACAGATATCTAATTCCCCTTTCATTACTGGCATTTGTGATTTTTTTCTATTGGCTCCTATAAGGTAATACCTAAGACTGCATAATATCCTGCCTAATAGGAACATTTTAACTTAAGTAGATTCCTTGGGCCAACATGGGAGAGCATAATGATGTATTGGGGATGGGATGCTTTGAGTCATTTTATATTAGCTCAGTCCATAGAGTGTTTGAAGAGCATTTCAGCGCAATAAATTGTCATTCATGTCTATAGAATCAAGTCCAAATACATATATTTGGAGATTATGTAAATTCTCAGCTTCTATGGTTGGCAATACCACATGAACACTTTTATAGACAATTGCCTAGAAAATGAACATTATCCATAAACACTATGTGAGAAGAAACTGGGAGCTTGGGATTTGGTCTTCCTTTAGATTCGGCCATAGGTGCCTCTGATATGGGCTAATATTAATCAGAATGTTTTAGTTGTCATGAATTGTAACAGTTAGTTTCAGGGAACTTGTGAGTAATACCAAATTTGAGAATGACCTTCAGCATGCGTGAAATTACAAGTTCTGACATAAATTAGACCCATCACAGAGGCCCCTGGATTTTGAATATGTTGCAAATACAAGGGTTAGGCAGGAGGATATTGAATTCCAGAACAATGGTATATCTCACGCTGATGTCTGGTAGATAAATGCACACTTCCACTGCTTGCTCCATCTAGGATATTGAAAAAATAACCTTTATATCTACATGTAAAAACCAATGATGTATTCTCAGACTGCTCTATTTCTGACACATATCATATCTCTCTTTCTAGCAAATTCTTTCACAGTTATTTAAAATATTTCCAGAAAATGACTGACCCAGATATTCTTGAAACACACATTACATCTAACTTTGGTTATTTATTATGAAAGATTCTTAAATAACCTTTGTACCTGCTCTCATCCAGCAATAGCCTATGTCATTCATACTTTTTTTTTTTTGAGAGAGAGAGAGAGAGAGAGAGAGAGAGAGAGAGAGAGAAGTTGGAAATGAGGAAGGCATACACAGAAGTTTTGTACAAAACAGGACACCAGAGAGATTCATGGCATTGAGTGCCCATGAACTTATGAGGTTTTAAATTTGATTTAATACAAGAAAACTTCCAGTACAAGGTACAGTAGGACAAAAGAGTGTCTTGTGACTCTCTAGGCAAACCACAGGGAGTCAGGGTGGACATAGGCAAAGTGTACTAAAAGGTAAGTTGTTTAGAAAACAGTGCTAGAAACAGCATGCAGTCTTACTGGCTATGGTCTCCAGCTTATTACCTCTGTCTTGGTTTAATGGAAAATCTACAAGTTCACCAGATATAAAATGAACAGAGTTCCCAGCTATATGGCTGAAGCTTGGTTCACAATGAAGGATGAACTTCATATTACTACATGATTGGGCAGACAAATGGAATTGACATAGTATGAGGACTTTTCTAGCAGGAAAGTTCCAAGGAAACAAAAGCTTCAAGTCTAACTTTTAAAGTCAAGAATATGCTGCCCTTGTTTTTCTTTCTTTCAAGAAATTATTCCATGTTATAAAATATATTGTACTTTTTACTAAGCCCACAGATAAAACCTTTCAGCTTCTTGATGAGGGTATGAGTTTACAGTGTACTAAGGAAAATATTACTCAGAATGCTTCAGTTTCTGAGGAGGCAACAAAATTAATGTTGCATCTTAAATCCATTTCCTTGTCAACTTTTATTAAAATTTGTCTAGTTCTCAATTATGACATTGGTGTCTTATTAAATGCCGTGTTCACTAAGGACCACGGTAGTCATTGTATGTGGTAGGTACACTGTTAGGTCTATCTTTTATCTAAAGTTCCTTTATCATATTCATGTATGTGGCACATGAGGTGGGCATTTATTATCATAAAATATGGCAGAAAAAAATTGGTCAGTTTAATTAGAAAGTAGAATATTTGTCAGCACTCTCTTACTAATATCTTCAGATGATATTCAAACTACACTTAACCAGAAAGTCACAAACTATCTCCCATACTTAAACTGAATTCTAGGATAAAACAAAGAATTCTGTATTTGTGATATGTTCTTCCAGTAAGATGTTTCCATTCCTTTCTAACTTCTCCATATTAAAGACATATTACAAACATTATATCATGCCAATGGTAAGAAACTTATGGATTTTCTGTCATGATCTGAGGAGGACTAAATATTCTCTACAGTGGGTTGTTTGCAGGAAGAACTTGAAATTGGATGCTTATGCCTATGCCATCAAGACTAGTGGGAAGAAAATAACTTCTCCTGAAGGTATCATACAAATAACTTCCACGAGTGACTCTAGGCAAATAACATAAATAAATAGAAAGCCATAGCACACACAAACAAACAAACAAACAAACAAACAAAAAAACACAATGTTTTAGAAACACTGTGAACACAATCACTGTAAAGATGTTTGACCAGAATTTAGGAATTTAGTTGTTTATAATAACATTGGTATTTTTTAATAGACTGTAAACCTTATTATGGATGTCATGAATAAATCAGTAACATCCTGGGTATGTTAGGAGTTCTGTATACTGCTCTTCCTTCTTAGAATAATTTCTATTTCCTTATACATAATCTATCATCTTCTATCCTGGCTATGTAACTGTTTCTCCCCCAGTGGGACTGATATACCTCATTGTTCAAATTTGATAGCTACATCACAAGCTCCTTTGTCTCCTGCCAACTGGCTCAGATGTATACCTGTCCCTCTGTCATTCTCACTGCCCTCTCAGCTGGTGATAGCCCAACTCAAGCTATCCAGACAGTGGCTGATTAGGTAGCCTGCTGTCTTCTAATCCCCACTTGTGTCCAGGTCAGTGCAAATATGAAGCAGCAAATGATCCTTCACAGCTCTAATGTTGGCCGTGTCCCAGGATGCTGCTGTTATTGGTTTTATCCTGCCACTTAATACATCAAATATGATTTAAAGTTGACATTGACAAAACAGCTTAAGAAGCTTTATGTGGTTACACTCATGACTGACAATAGTCATCAGAACTACTATGTCCTGGTGAAAATGAGAAGCAGACAGTGACTCTTTAGAAAGTTGGATTTTATTTTATCTTTTCTTGTTCCAGAAGAAAACAGTGTCAACACCAAAGTTATCAGTAACTATGATCACTGAAAATGCAGCTTACGTTATGAAGCTGTGAAAAAGTTGAATGTATCAGGAACACATGGTAGAAGGGACTACATGATTTGTATTATAATGTAAAAATGAAAACAAAAGTATGAAGAGTAGATATAGTCTTATGAGAGCATAGAGTACTTATGAGAGTATAGAGTAGTGAAGAAATAGATATTCCAATACAGATACTACAATATAATTCTATTCAATTCATTTGTCTATAATGAATTGTATATATAATGTGGACATCTCTAAAGCATAATGGACTGGTAGGAAACCATGTCTAAATGATAGCCCAAATAGTGAATCAGGAAGAGTAAATTATAGAAAAAAGAAAACATTTTACAAAGCATTACAATAGGTAGATAGATAGATGACAGATCGATAGATGATAGATAGATAGATAGATAGATAGATAGACAGATAGACAGATGATAGACAGATGAGATGGATGATAGATAGATAGATAGATGGATAGATCAATAGATAAATGACAGATTCACAAAGAATTGTAAATTGCATGGTTGATATTATTGGAAATACACATATATACTGTTCTATAGAACTAGATGATGGTTGGTCAATATCAAGAGAAAACTACTTAATAAGGGTATTAATTTAGCCTGTACTATCTCTATGAAAGAACTAGTGTGGTTGTTTTAGGACCAGTCAGAGCAGAAAAGGAGAACGTAGAAAGTTAAAGAGCCTTCAAAGAACAGAGTTCTGGAAATTCAGTCTTTCCTTAGAAACAGAAGGAGATAGGTATAGGCTGTGTTCACTTCTGTTCAGACTTATGAGTCTAAACTGTTTTTATGTTTTGTTTTGTTTTGACAAGAAAAGCTTTCTATTCATTGTTGTTCACATAGAAGACATAGCTATCATCAACCTCTGAGCTTCCTTGTTATAGATTCAGCAAAAACAGTTTCTATGTCCCAATTTCAGATACCTCTAAAAGAAAATATAATTACTCTGTATATGATCACCCTTGGTGGAATGAACTGTATGGCCCAGAAGCATACACTAACTTTAAAATATGAACATTATTTCTTGGGTCTTCCTTTGGGAGTAGGAAGCTGGGGTTTTCTGTATGTTGCAAATACCCCATAACTATCATGAATAATTTAAAGGTATTAAATTAAAACCATGGATTATAGGGCAATGACAGAATTTCTATATGATAACCTAGGAAACATTTAATTGTAAAAAAAATCAATTAAATTATATCAATTAAAGAATGATCACATTCTTATTTATCTGTCCAAATGAGTGAATAGTACAGATAATTCACTATATGCTCCCCTTTATCTCAGATGTGACAGTTCTTATACCATATAAACGGAATTGATGTTTCTCTGGCAATTCCATTTCTTATGAAGAACAATTTGGTTCTCTTCCTAACTAAAACTGTGATCTTTAGCTTTATATATTGACAATAGTTTAACAGAATTTTAGGTGCTCTAAAACATATTGAGTACTATGAACATACTAAGCTCACATTAATTCAAATAGGTGTATAGCAGTAGAAATTCAATCTGTTGATTTATAATTGCAAGCATGGCAATATTTGAACTACATGTATATCTCCAGATCCACAAAGAACCACATCATCATAACCTGAAGGTTCCTTGACAGTTAGTTTAACATCAGAACAAAACATAAGACTGAGGAATTAAATGACCATAGGTAGCTATTATGTCAGCCTTGCATTTTACACATAAGAATTATGCAAAGAAGCAGTATTGCCATTATTCATTCTCAGATAAACTTAAGATAAGTGGGTTAATTTTGAAGCCTGTGGCTCTTAAGTGGCAGGCCAAATATGATATCCCAAAAAACACAAATGCAATTTATTCTAAAATGTCACTGGCCTAACTGGAAGTAAAAGCTAACAATTTATTATCCATTAACAACTTTTGGTACAACTAATTGTCTTTATTTCAATAGGTGAAGAGATTGAGTTTGAACGGGCTGGTGTTTTATTGTTGTTTTGTTTTGTTATGTTTTGCCTTGCCTATTGAATTACTAAGATAATTTTCTTTTAGAAGAAAAACTGGCAAGATACAGAATTAGCAAATTAAGTTCTTACATGATAAATTGTACGCTTACAGAAATTTTTACCAGAAAATACCCTTGGCACTTGTGTTCTATTGATATGTTTGTCCTAGGTAGACAGTTGGTAAGAACCTATTAACTGAGACTAGGGAAAGGGAAAGATAATCAAAGAGTGCTTCAGAATCCAAGGTACTGTGAGATTTTGAAAAAAAGTTTTTATTAGTCACTAGAAATCAAGAAATTGGATTAAAAATGATTGTGTTTGTCTTCAAGGTTTTTTTTTAAAAAAACTCATCTCTAATGTTTTTTACATTTAAAATATGGTAACACCAAGACAATCCTGTAGCATAAAAATATCATCTTCATTTCTAATTCTGATAAAATATAAAAATAAAGTTAAAATACAAAGTTGTCAATACAGTGGAAGCTTAGGAATCATATACAAAGTGAAGAATGAGATTAGGAAAACATCTCTGAACACAGGTGGATAAGACATGTGTTGAGTATATAAAGTTGTTGCAGAAAACAGAAACAATGGCAGAACCAGTGACAAACAACTGGTACAAAGACTACTAGATTCATAGCCAAGACTCAGCCATAAGATATGATGATCTTTTGGACAGGAAAAAGACTAAGTTGAAAGAAGCATCTTAAGTTGAATGGAGAAAATGACTGCAGTAGCAACATAGCCACTCCACTCCAACAGGGGCCCACATCAAAATAATAGAATTTGTTTTTAATGTAAGCTGCTGTTGATTTTGAATGACCTCCAGGGTGAGGGGAAGGTGGAGCAGAGAAAGTGAAGTAGCAGCAGCTGTATTCTGTGCTCTATCTTTCAGTAATCCGACACTAGCAATCCTAAATCAGATCCTTCTGAGGAAGCTCTACTACAGTAACAAGTCAAAGCAAAGGTCAGACTGAAACAAAAAAGAAAGGTGGTACTTTACAACTTTGGTCAAATTACTTTGATTGAAGATTATTGAGTGTCCTTTTCAACAGTATACTAAATACAAAATAAAAACTAGCACCAGGATTCTGGATATATTTTATACAGCTGTAGGTATCAGGAGTCACTGTGATACAGTGATTTTGCTTTTGGAGCAGGAGATAAATAATTACTCCAATTATATACAAAGTTAAGGCATATGTTAAGTTAGCTCTGCACTCACAATTTTTAACATTAATATTTATTCAATTATTGAAAATACTTATCAATAGGTTCCTATGAAACCAGCCATATCTGTCTGACATGGTTCCTGGATATCCCATAATGTCCCATGTGATGAAGGAATGTTCTTCAAAGTGGCACCACGGGGAGGTAGTAGATCCTTTAAGAGATGGGACCTAGTAGGAGATATTTTAGGTCATTGAGTCATTGCCTGGTAGAGTATTGTAGCCATTTCTATCTCACACAGTACTTGAAGCTGAAAGATTGAGATCAGGGAAACACCTTGATTAAATTTTACTAAAGCTTTTATATTAGTACCCTCACAAGAATGAAGGGAAGTAAGATAGCTCCCTGTCACCTATTGACAAGAATATTAATTCTATTTATTGGAGGTACTCCATAGCTTCTAAAACTCATCAAATTGCGATGACCTTTTCACTGTATAATATGGAAGACACACATTCATCCCACTACACTTAACAATTTTATTTACTCTTATTATATTCAGCATTCTGTCTCCATCATATCACTGAAAGTACCATCTTCTAGGCTGGTAAGTTCTGTAGTTAAGGCCATGCCTTCATTTCCCTTAACATATAAGCAATACGATTACTCACTAGTTTAATACTATCTATTCATTTGACCCCAGGAGGGCCCATGTTCTTGTTACTGTCTCTACTCTTTATCTCCCATGCTTCTTTTTTTATACTCCTATACTGGCTGGTTTTGTGTCAACTTGACACAAGCTGGAGTTATCACAGAGAAAGGAGCTTCAGAGGAGAAAATGCCTCCATGAGATCCAGCTGTAAGACATTTTCTTAATTAGTGATCAACAGGGGAGGGCCCCTTGTGGGTGGTACCATCCCTGGGCTGGTAGTCCTGGGTTCTATAAGAAAGTCAGCTGAGCAAGCCAGGGGAAGCAAGTCAGTAAGAAACATCCCTCCATAGCCTCTGCATCAGCTCCTGCTTCCTGACCTGCTTGAGTTCCAGTCCTGACTTCCTTGGGTGATGAACAGCAGCATGGAAGTGTAAGCTGAATAAACCCTGTCCTCTCCAACTTGCTTCTTGGTCATGATGTTTGTGCAGAAATAGAAACCCTGACTAAGACAACTCCCTTCCGTGTTTATCTAACTCATCATGTGTCTCAGTACTCTCACAGAAACATACCAGTCCAAACCTTGCTCTATCTCAGACACCTATAGCCATTGTTTTATTCCATCACACTGGGATAGTGGCAGGATCCTCAGACTTAACATATTTCCAAAATGAACTCTCTCTCTGTCCTTACCTGTATCATCACCTAGTTAATGGCAACTATAAAGGATCCTATTTTGAAGTATGTGTTCTACCTAGACTGTTCTCTTTGTGAGTATGCTCTCTCATGAATGACAGACATTCTACTAAAAACTTAAGACCTCATTTTATCCTTCTGATTCCTCATATATTGTTCTTTTGGTGATGTACTGAACATTTTCAACATATTTTATATTTCTATATTTGTAACACTGACTTTTAATCTCTGTATCCTCTACTAGAATGTAAACTCCATACTGGGATGTACTTTTGTTTGATTACGTTTCAAAAGATGTTCAAATACATTTGTTAAATGAATGAATGACATGGCACGATCTTTAATCCCGAAAAGCTTACAATCTACTTAGGAAATAAATTATATGTTAGAACAAGAAAAGGATTTCTGCCAGCATGAAACAGACTGTTCCAAATGATAACTAAGTAGAACAGACCCAAAATGCTCAGGCATCGTTTTCTACGGATTCAGAAGACTGGGCTCAATTTGAATAATTCATTCCAGGAGAAAATTGATCATAATTTAGGGAAGTAAAGATGGGAGTAAAACATTTCAGATGACAGCAATTTAAGGCCTCAATGACATTTCTTATTGTAATTTAAGAGAAAGCTATTTTTTGAATACACACACACACATTTATTCCAACTGGCATTCTCTTTCTGCTTTGTCTGTCGAAAACAAAAACTATGTCCCACTAATAGGTCTATTGGTTAATGCACATGTTATATATATTATTAGGTCTTAGGGTAGGGCTGCCCAGAAAGATAGGAGAAATCTAGCTGTAAGCCCCATTTCAGATGAGATTTTTTTTTTTTTTTTTTTTTAGTCAGAAAAAAGCAAAATCAGGAGGGGGAGGAAAATGAAATGACTTAGAAACAAAAGAAAAAAATAAAAGTGGGCCAAGGGAAAAGCTTTTAGCAAATGTGAAAAAAAGTCATGCTGGCACCGATGATGGGCCACTTAGTACTGATTATTTCTAATGGAGCAAAGAAGACAAGCAGGCGCTTGCAGGCATAGCCAGGATTCTTTTCAAAGAGGCCCGTAGCTTGCCAATTGTCACTGTGACTTGGGACTTGGACTAACTTTCTGCTAATATATCTTAACTTCTCCATGAGATGATACTTTACAGAGATTATGAGATTGGTTTATCTTTAGCTTCTCTTTAGTAAGAATTTTTTGACAGGGCAGCTGGACTAGACTGAATCAGAAATGGATACATCATTCAGTTCCCCAAAATCCTTCCCTATCCCTCCCTCATGTTATTTAGGAAGCTTGATTTTCCCTCGTCCAAACAGCAAAAGTTGGCTCTGGCCATTTAGACAGACAAACATACTAATGATTTTCTAGTATAGTTCCTCTCTTGGGATTCCTATATTTTAAATTGTGGCTGTTCAGTAATGATTAGAAAACTATTGTGGTTTTGAAATGTGCATCCAGTATCAGAATTGATCCTATATTGGCCCTGTTCTAGTTTCTGTCCTATTACTGTGTAAACCATGACTTAGGCAACTTATAAAAGGGACCATTTTACTGGCAAGGGGGTAAGGGGCTTCCCTACAGTTTATAAAGGGTTAGTTCATAGCCATCATAGCAGGGAGCATGGAAGGCAGGCATGGTACTGGAGAACTGCTAAGATTTCTCATCTGTTTCTCCAGCAGCATAAAGAAGGAGATAGATTAATAGTAGCCTGGCTTGAACCTTTGAAATCTCAACACCCCCCCCCCACCTAGTGACAAATCTACCTCAACATGAGCACACTTCCTAATCCTTCCTACACAGTCAACCAACTGGGAACGGAACATTCACACTTAGAAGCATACGGAGGACATTCTTACTATGACTGCCGGATGCCCTAAATTGCTTTCAGAATGCCTTCATCACAGCAAACTTCAAGTCATATAGCTCTCTCAGACAGTGTAACAGAAGACTAAATCAACTTTAACCTCAAGAAACATTAATGGCATATCTAAGGCCCTTTTGTCTTCATCTGCAGTGCAAATACATTGTCAATGCTCAAGTCTTGTGATGAGACATCTCTGCCTTGCCAGTTTTCACTTGCCCCTTTTTTGTACCCTCTGAATCCTGTTTTTCACTTCTGGCAATGGTTTTATTATTTATCATTTATTTTTTATTATCATTAATCTTTTCTTACATCCTTTTTATAGTATAGTCATTATCACCCTCCCATTCTGACCTCCTCCAAGAGTCCCTCATCCCATTCCTCCTCCCTTGTCATCAAGAGGATGTCCCCACACCCCCACAACCACTACATCCAGCCAGGCCTCTCCACTCCCTGGGGCCTCAAGTCTCTCAAGGGTTAGGTGCATCTTCTCCCACTGAGGCCAGACCAGGCTGTCCTCTGCTGTATGTGTGTCAGGGAATTCAGACTACCTAGCGTATGCTGGCTGGTTGGTGGCTCAGTGTCTGAGAGATCTTGGGGGTCCAGGTTAGTTGAGACTGCTGGTCTTCCTATGGAGTCCCCCTTGTCCTCAACTTCTTCTAGCCTTTCTCTAGTTCAACCACAGGGGTCCCCCGACTTCATTCCACTGGTTGGGTGTAAGTATCTGCATCTGACTCTTTCAGCTGCTTGTTGCATCTCTCAGAGGGCAGCCATGCTAGGTTCCTCTGTAAGTTACACCATAGCATCAGTAATTGTGTCAGACCTTGGAGTCTCCCCTTGAGCTGGATCCCAATTCAGGCCGTCACTGGACCTCCTTTCCCTCAGTCTCTTCTCCATTTTTTAACCTGCAGGTTTTTTTTCAGACAGGAACAATTCTGGGTCAGAGTTTTTGATTGTGGGATGGCAACTTCATCCCTCCATTTGATACTCTGTTTTTCTACTGGAGGTTGATTCTATAATATTTCTCTCTCCAATGTATGGCATCTTATCTAAGGTCCCTCCTTTTGAGTCATGAGAGTCTCTCACCTCCCAATCTAAATAACTGCCCTCCCTTTATTTTGCTACATAATGGCAGACATCAGTTGCATAGACTTACACTATAGTTTTTTTTGTTTTTGTTTTTGCTTTTTATGAATAACCTAGTCTGATTTCCCTGATTCTGCACAGAAGAACAGATATTTTGCTTGTGTCTTAAACATTTTGTAAAGTTAGTTTCCTGTTTGCTATCTTAACTGTGCAGCCTAAAATCACACAGGCATCCAAAGAGGTAGATAGCAAATTGAGTTTGCATCGTATGAGAGAATATATATAAAACCCAAGAACCTCCGGTAGAACTTCTACTTGAATATTTACTGTGGCCTCATGGAAACCGGCTGCTTATTAACAGGTAAACAACTCTTATGTTGTAGTAAATATTAGACATTATATATAATGAAAATTGTTAAGATTTTATATATAATCCCAAACTACCATGGTTCAAAGGTATACATGTAGAATAGCTACATCAGAAAATTTAGAAAGAGCCAAACAAAGATGTCAAGTCCTATGTGATTTTAAATGAATTACAGGTCTTTTTTATTTTTCCATTTTCTGTGACTCCTCAAATCATTAATAAGAGGTCAGATATAAAATGTATACAGCTTTTGAAACAATACATGTATGCCACTTTCTTACTTATCTGTTTGATTTTATATAGGTCCCCAAAATTATTCTTGAAAGGAAGCATAAATAAAAGAACTTAGTACTTCTAGAAAAGAGAATGATTATAGGAATTATCCCTAATAATCCCTTCAATGGATCTCTAAAAATAGTAATATTTTCACAAAACAAAATTGCTATCTCAAACAGGAAATATATAAGAATACAGGTCAATAAACAATCTTTATAGCTTCAGTTTATCAAATAAATTTATTAATTCATCCTTTGCATCAAGAATGATGAATATGATGTATGATACATGGCTCATGTCTCTTAAAAACTGTGAAATAATTTAGAGACAATTTTTATAATCATTTCCCATAAAAATCAAAAGAAAGCAAACATATTTTAGCACAGTTATGAGGCAACAGATTTCTGGAATTTCTGATGACCTAACACAGTTTGTAATGCTCTGGAGAATCTGTCTTAATGTACTGATCATGTTGTGCCTGGTTTACTTATGTCCTTTACTTTTGTATCTATAAACCTGAAATAATGAGAGGTATTAATTAAGTGCCTAACAGAAGATTATGCCTTAAGTAAGTATAGTCCAATACCAATGTCTTGGACCTCAATTTTCTTAGTGCCCAAGCTAATATTTATAATCCAGATACACCTAAATCTGTAGGAACATATTTCTACAAGTCTCCCAATGTACATCAGAGATTAGAACTTTAGGAGTCATTTAGATATACTGAACATCATTAAGTATAGTTAGATTTACAAGTAAGGTCTTATGGGTAGATCAAGAAATGCTGTTTAAAATAGTGTAATATACATGCCAGTTCACATTGCCCATACTCACCTGGGCTCAGTCCAAATAATGGAACATAGAAATCTGTGATGCACTTTACACATCACTGTCTTGTAAAATGCTGCTTCTGGTGATGGATGCTTTATGAGCTAGTTCCTAAGATGTATAGTCTATCAACTTAGGCATATTTCCCATGGCTTAACTTTTCTTTGTTAGTCCATTTGTAGTATGGCAGGGATTATTCATCCTCTGCTCAAAACTGCTGAGTGGGCTGTATAAGGCACATGAAGCATCTTCATGCTGACAGTAGGCTGCTTGAGATATAATCTTTATCCCCTGTAAAGCTAGAGATGCTATACACCATTTACTCATTTCTGCTTATCTCTTATTTTTTCCTGGCTCTAGTTTCTTATGTCTCATAAAACAAATTTTGCCTGAAAGTACTCTTCTTATAGTATTGAAGAAAACTTTAGGTCATTAAAAGTGAATTCTGTGTAGAAGATGCAAGAATACATCAAGTTATTACCTCTGTTTAATACATTCTGGATGTCTTAGCATTTTGCTATCTCAAGCTCCCTTTTGCAGAGACGGGCATTGATAGGCTAGATTCGGGGCTCTGGTATAGCATTGGCTGTCTATGTAGAGAGATACAGGTTTGTTTGTTATTATCCCTTGTTTCTTCCTTATTCCTATATGCTGCAAGGAAAAAGTTATCCAGAAGAATGAAAACACTGGATTGACCATTTTTAGCTTGAGTCCTAATTGTGGCATTTGTTAGTATTTTCCTCAGTTTCTTGACATCATAAAGACTCATTTCACACTTGTGTATATGAAGTCAATGTAAGAGTTGTCATTTTAAAAAACAGTACAGCAACCAACACTAAGCAGACCTGACACGCATAAAGAAATACAAGGCTTGGAGGCTCAAACATTTCTTTTAAAGCAACTTTGTTGATGAAAACAAAGTTGTGTTTCTAGAGGCACTTGTTAGAAGACTGGCAAACACCAGCATAGACAGGCCAATAGAAATTCAAGAACTAGTGAGCTGATGGATATGAGAAAAACAAATAAACAAACAAAACACAGAAAACAAACAAAAACACCCTGGAGTGGCTAGGAGATACTAGTACCAAATAGGGGCCCTCCTCACCCATGGTCCCACCATTCCACCCCATACAGGCGATAACAACCTTGAAAGCCAGAACACCTGACACACATACACAACACATGGATGTCAATTTTCACAAGCCACCCAGAGAGAACATGCAAGGAAACACTGGAAGCAGGGAACATGCATAGGCTTAGCCTAAATCAGAACGGCTAAGACCAAAATCTCAAACCCATGCTGTTGAAGATGTAGAGAAAGTGAAACACTGCTTCATTGCTGTTGGGATTGCAAACTTGTATAACCATTCGGGAAATCAATCTGTCAGTTTCTCAAAAAAACTGGAAAGAGTTCTATTTCAAAATCTAACTATATCACTCCCAGGCATATACGCAAAAGATGCTCCACCATACTACTAGAACACATGCTCCACTATGTTCATAGCAACTCTATTTGTAATATCCAGAAACAGGAAACAACTCAAATGTCACTCAATTGAACAATGTAAACAGAAAGTCTGGTTCATTTATACAATGGAATACTATTCACCTATTAAAAACAAGAGTCTCATGAATTTTGCAGACAAATAAATGGAACTAGAAAATGTCATCCAAATTGAGGTAATCCAGACCCAAAAGGACATGGTATGTACTCACTGCTAAGTGGATATTATCCATAAAGTCCTGAATACCCACTATATACCCCACAGACTCAACGAAGTTAAACAAGAAAGAAGTCCCAAGTGATGATACTTAAAACACACTTAGAAGGGGGAACAAAATAGCCATAGGAGGCATAGGGAGGGAGGAGAGCGGGTAGGAAAGGGGGAGGGGAGGGGACTTGGGAAGAGGCAGGATCAGGTGTGCAGAGATGCAGCTGAGAGACAGAGTTCCATGAGAATGAATAGAAATCCATAGCAGCCAGGGGTTGCAGTGTGGGAGGAAATCTCTAGGAAGTTCCACAGACCTGAGATGGGGGAAGCTCTCAGCAGTCAATTTGGGCGACCTTAGCCAAGAAACCTAACAGTAGGGACTGGGAAGTAGAAGAGATCAACTCCTGTAGAGGATATCAACCCATCCACAAATTTTTGACTCATAATTTGTCCCGTCTAAAGGAAATTCAAGGACAAAAGTGGAGCAGAGACTGAAGGAATGGCCAACCAATAATTGGCCCAACTTGAAACCCATCCATTGGCAAACACCAATTCCTGACTTTTTTTTTTTTTTTTTGAGACTTTTTTTAGATCTCCAATGTTTTCCCCTTTCCAGATCTCCCCTTTGGAACCTCCCTATACCCTCCCCCCCTCCCCCTGCCTCTATGGGGGTATTCCCCCACCCACCCACCCACCCACTCACCCACTCTCAGATTCCCTCCTTGGCATTCGCCTATACTGGGGGATCTAATACCCTCAGGCCCAAGGGCCTCTCCTCCCCCTGACGGCTAACAAAACCCTCCTCTGCCACATATGTGGCCAGCACCATGGGTCCCTCCATGTGTATTCTTTGGTTGGTGGTCCAGTCTCTGGGAGCATCGAGGGGTCAGGCCAGTTGCCACTGTTGCTCCCTCTCTGGGGCTGCAAACTCCCTCAACTCCTTCATCTGGGACCTCACTCTCAGCCCTATGGTTGCTGTGAATTAACTCTTGGGTATTCCGAACTTTTGGGCTAATAACCACTTAACAGTGAGTACATACCCACTTAACAGAGAGTTTTGTCGATTGTTGATCTTAGAGCACAAGCCATTGGTATTCTGTTCAGGAACTTTTCCCCTGTGCACTGAGACTGTTCCCCACTTTCTCATCTATTAGATTCAGTGTATCTGGTTTTATGTGGAGGTCATTGGAACCTGAGGAGGAGGGAGTCCACATAAGCAGACCAGCAGTCTCAACTAATCTGGACCCCCGAGATCACTCAAACACTGAACCACCAACCAGGCAGCACATACCAGCTGATATGAGGCCCCCAACACATATACAGCAGAGGACTGTTTGGTCTGACCTTAGTCAGATAAGATGTACTTAACCCTTGAGAGTTTTGAGGCCCCAGGGGAGCGGAGGTCTTGTGGGGCAGGGTGCGGAGTGGAGACATACTCTTGGAGATGGGGTAGGAAGTATGGGATGAAGAATAGTCAGAGGGCAGACTAGGAGGGGGATAGAGACTTGACAGTAAAAATGACTCAATAATAATAATAATAATTAATAATAATAGTAAATATTTGAAAAAACAAACAAAAAAGAAAAAACATGGAATTATCTAGCTTCAGGGGATAACACAATGCATTTCTCTTCTATGTCTGAGAACAGAAAAACCAAATTTGGCAAATAATGCTAATAATCAAAACTTTAATGACTAAGAAATTGTTTCTATACATGTTTGAAGATAATGATGAGAATATTTTGAACATTTTCCATCTCTAAACTAAAAACCAGAACTATTTTATTGACCCAAAGAGTAAAACATTTAAATTATTAATATTAGTACAATGAGTCACTAATATGTAAAAATATCAATTATATAAAATTCAAAAAATCAAATATAAAAATAATAATCAATTATTTGAAATGCACACCGTCTAATTTAGTAAAGAGATTAAAAAAAGAAAGACAGGGATGAGGAAGATTTAAGAAGGAAATGGAAAAAGAAGACAAGAAAGAGGGAATTGTTTAATAGTAAAGAAAACCAGTCTGCCCATGATCTCTGCTTAGCCATCAAGTTCTTTGAATATGGTTTGTTCTTTGCAGCAGTCTTAGGCTTTTGCCAATAGCACAAAAGCTAAAACAGGAAGAATGTTCCACTTATCTTAGCCTCCTTATATCTTAAAACATCATGTATGATTCTCTTTGAGTGTCTACATGTTTTAATGTTTTAACATTCATACATATATATACTGTGTCTTGATCAAATCCATCAAATCATCACTTTAATTAGTCCACATCATTTTCCTACTTTCCCTTCTAACTCCATGGGCCCTTTCATCTTATTTATTTATGTTTTATAATACATTGTTATCTATATATACATAAGTGGGGGGGTATCTATAGGACCATGGGTAGCCTCTTAGTGTCTGTATCTTCGAAGGAAACAAGTTCCCCTCCACCATTATCCATCGATTGCTAACAACTCCTATGATAGGATGAAACATAAAGAGACCCTTTCTCATCCATCCTGATAATTTAGTTGGTTTGCCCTTGTGAAATCCTGTGCAAAAGTCCCAGCCACGTGAACTATGTTATCATGTCCAGCAAATACATTTAGATATAGATATCTACTTCCTCTGGCTCCTATATTGTTTCCTCCCTCTCTTTCATGATAATCCTTAAATTTTGGGGAAGAAGAGGAAAAAAGTACATATCTCATTTAGATATGAGCACTCTAAAGTTTCTTATTGTCTAAATGTCAAGATTATACTTCTTAAAGTATGTTTTAACATTTGCATTGCAGGGGTGATCCTTACTTGGATTTCCAACAGTATCCCATGGCATTTTGTAAAATTGGTATCGTCTGTCATTTTTGTTTTCTTGGTATGCCACTTATTTAGCTCTCTGAACTTTGTTCATATTTTGAGAAAGATAAATAGAGTTTGTCATTTATTATTGTATAATTAATGGAGTAATTAAGATGCTGTGTTCAGATTTCAAGTGCTGACTTAATTTTCTTTTTAATGCCAATCCAATTAGCTGAACTGGATAAAAAGTTCACTGTGAAGATGGAAAGGAAGATTTTTAAAACTGTTTGATTAACCAGGCAGGAGCACTATCATCCCAAATAGCACTGTGGAAAAATTATTTGGAAATTAAATAAAATCTACTTATAATATTTTATAAAATAGTTATAAAGCATTAATTCAATATATAGTAGTTGTAAGTCATTAGAATTGACATTTGAAAATTTCTGCTGCACATAAGCTGAATAATATTTCTTCATATTTAAAATTAGTACAAAATTATTGTACATATATTTATTTGGACATGTAGTATAACATTTAGAGTGTATATGCCTGGGAGTGGTATATCTGGGTCCTCAGGGAGTACTATATCCAGTTTTCTGAGGAACCAATAGACTGATTACCAGAGTGGTTGTAGCAGCTTGCAATCCCACCAACAATGATGGAGTGTTCCTCTTTCTCCACATCCTCGCCAGCATCTGCGGTCACCTGAGTTTTTAATATTAGCCATTCTGACTGGTGTGAGGTGAAATCTCAGGATTGTTTTGATTTGCATTTCCCTGATGACTCAGGATGTTGAATATTTCTTTAGGTGCCTCTCAGCCATTCAATATTCCTCAGTTCAGAATTCGTTGTTTAGCACTGTACCCCATTTTTAATAGGGTTATTTGGTTCTCTCAAATCTAACTTTTTCAGTTCTTTGTATATATTGGATATTAGCCCTCTCTCAGATGTAGGATTTGTAAAGATATTTTTCCAATCTGTTGGTTGTTTTTTTGTCCCATTGACAGTGTCCTTTGACTTACAGAAGCTATGCAATTTTATGAGGTCTCATTTGTCAAATGTTAATCTTAGAGCATAAGCCATTGGTGTTCTGTTCATGAAAAATTTCCCCTGTGCCCATGTGTTTGAGGCTTTTCCCCACTTTCTCTGTTATTAGTTTCAGTATATCTTGTTTTATGTGGAGGTCCTTGATCGACTTGCACTTGAGCTTTGTACAAGAAGATAAAATGGATCAATTTGCATTCTTCTACATCTGACTGCCAGCTGAACCAGCACCATTTGTTGAAAATGCTGTCTATTTTTTCACTGGATAGTTTTAGCTCCTTTGTCAAAGACCTATGTGCCTTTATCAAAGACCTATGTGGGTTCATTTCTGGGTCTTCAATTCTATGCCATTGATCGACATGCTTATTTCTGTACCAATTCCATGGAGTTTTTAATCACAATTGCTCGGTAATACAGCTTGAGGTCAGGGATGGTGATTCCCCCAGAAGTTCTTTTATTGTTGAGAAGTGTTCTCACTATTCTAGGTTTATTGTTATTCCAAACAAATTTGCAAATTGACTTTTCTAAGTTTATGAAGAATTGTGTTGAATCTGTAGATTGCTTTTGGCAAAATGGCCATTTTTACTATATTAATAGTGCCAACCCACAAGCATGGGAGATCTTTCCATCTTCTGAGATCTTCAATTTCTTTCTTCAGAGTCTTGAAGTTCTTGTCATACAGATTTTTCACTTAATATGTGGCCACTCGTAGCATCTAGCACACTATAGGTGATGGTGACACAGCTTAAAACATACAGATTATATATATTAGACTCAGTGGGTATTTTCAAATTAGAAGTCACAATGTTGGGTAGGAATGGAATGAGAAGAAGGATATTCAAAACGACAGAGAAGGAAATTAATATCAAATTTCAATGTATGAAGTTCTCAAAGAATAAAGGTATTAACATGTATTCATGTAATTGCATTATTTTTATCTTTGTGTGTGTATAAGAATAACACACCAGACAAACAAAATCCTGTCATCTGTGACACAGACTAGTCTACAGTCCATATAAACAAAGCCAAGTATTTTGAGACAAGTAACACATGGTCTCACTGATGTGTGGATGTTAAGAAAGTTTCCCTCATTAAAAAAAAAAAAGAGAGAGTGATATGGTGTTTGTCAGAAACTTAAGAGTATTGGATGGGACATCTGGTAATTCTCAGAAGTCAAGATTACAAGAAGGGAACAGATGGTGATTGTCAGAAACCAAGAGTGGGGAACGAGAATGAGATGAGTTAGCTTACCATAGGAAAAATGATATCTAATGCTCTGGGTAGCATAGTATGATAACAAGTCGACACTAATTTACTGTAATTTGTTATAAATAGTTGAAGAAGAAATTACTTGAATATATTTATATAAAATGAAGATGTTTGAGATCTAAGATATGCTCATATTCTCAATTAGATAAGTATACTTATTGCATATTAGATAAATTTTTAAATATTTTTGGAGAACTCTAGAATAAAGATGGACAATTAAGCCATTCTTAGATTTCCAACTATTTTTACCTTCTCCAAATATCCAACTATTAGACAATTATGTTTTCTATTATATATAAAAAGATAAAATTTTACACAGATGAAGTGTGCTCCAGAAATAAAAACTAATGACTATTTCAAAAGTGCATATGTTAACTGCATTTTTCAGTTTGATTAATATCTTTTATTAAAATTTATAATATACAATCCATTAATTCATGCTCAAACATTCAATACATTACCAAATACTTCTTATAGAGATGGATGGATTATTCATATCATTATTTGAAATCATACTCTAAAAAAAATCAACTATTAAGTTCTTAGGATGAAATCTCTGAGGCATTATTATTACTGTGCTATTTAAACAATACAAGAATCAACTTTTATCTATTTTTTACACTTAGTTATCTTTAAAGAAATACCAAAATAATAAAGTAATCTGTACATGTTAAATCATGTATCTGTAGCTTGTCTTTTGCTACTTTGTGGGTTCGTCTTTCCTCTGCCCTACTCCCCCAGTGTTTATCTACCCTGTCAACCTCCTAGCACCAAATACGAGAAAGGAAAAAAGATAGAGAGAAAATAAAAGAGATCCCTAAATAAAGTCAGGGATTTGAAAGGGGCCTACATTATTGTTAGACTACTTCCTGTTGAAACATTGACTTCATTAGGACAAGTTTAAACTTCACTGTGAGTAAATCTAATTTCTTCTCATTATTTCTTCTTTGCACATGACTACTAAACAATCTGAGACTATCCACAACCAACAGCAACCAACAACAACCAACCAAGCAATAACCAACCAACTAATAACCCACCCCATTTCAGGGCTCTACCATTTATATATCTTCTGCAAAGTTCCCACAATTCCAAATGTCACACATTTACAGAAACTATCTGCAGCTGGCAAAATCATGCCCCTGCTAGAAAATGAGGCAAGTCAGAGTCAGCTGCATTGGACAATCTGAAGCAGCCCCATATCCCATACCTGGGATTAAGACAAAACCATATTATTAGACTATTTCTGTGTTTTAAAAAAGAACCCAAAATTCCCAAATTATCACTATACATATCTATCAGAAATAAATCAATGAAATGAGTTTGAATGATATTATGTTATACTCATAAAGTGATGCCTTGTTCAGTTGTCATTAGTGAAGCTTCCTCAGACAGCAGATTAAAGCAGGTGCAGAGATCTACAGCCAAATTTTATGCAGAGATTGAGGCAAAATTGGACATCTGCATTGTGCCCATCTCATCAGAGCTCAGAAGAAGAGGAGGAAAAAATGTAGGTGTTAGAAGGGATGGAAGACACAAGGAGAACATGGCCCACTGAATAAACTAAGCAGGATTTATATGGGCTCACACAGAGCTTAAAGTCACAAGCATAGAGCCTGCAAGGGTTGGCACCAGGTCCTTGTTGTATGTTATGACTGTTAGTTTGGTATTTTTGTGAGTCTCCTAATAGTGCAAATGGGTGTGTCTCTGACTCTTTTGCCTACTCTTGGTGTTCTTTTCTTCATATTTGATTGCCTTGTCCAGCCTTTATATGAGGTCTCTTGCCTTGTTTTATTTTATCTTGTTTTGTTGTGTTTGGTTGTTTTCTCTTGGAGGTCTGCTTTTTCCTGAAGGGAAACTGAGGGAGATGGATCAGGAGAGAGGAGAGAGAATGAAAAAGAGGGTAAAACTGTGGTTGGGATGTATTATATTAGAGAAGAATCTAACTTCAATATTTTAAAAAGTAATGAATATCACAAAATATCTCACAGAAATCTGTATTTCCCCAGAGTTCTCCTAGGTAAAATAAATACCTCATCTAAAATCTCTTGTTCTCTTTCATTTCTAGCTATGTTTTACTCCTTCCTAGTTTTATAGCTTTTCCTTTCAAACATCCTTAAGTTTATTCTAGAATAAACATCCCAAGTTTCCCTGTGTCTCATGAGATAGTTTCCTTTCAATTCCTATATGCTTCTGTTACTTTCTTCTTTATTATAGCACTTATCACTCTCACACTGGCCATTGTAGAATATATATTATATATTCCACATTCTAAGATATATAGATGTTGCAAGAAATATTAAAAATGAGTTGGCATTTTGGAGCACTATGCCAGGCATCTGTGGACCACTTGGCTCCAGCCAGGTGTTCTCATCTCAGCAGATTCTTTGACTCAGAACTCCAAACATCTATCTCACCAGCTTGCTAAGTTCCCACTGGTGGGTCACTACTACTCCATCCCCATGCTTCAAATCCCCACAGCCTTTGTGGTGCACATTAGGCAAACCCACGCTTTGCCCCATCCCTTTCTCTCTTGAACCCAGACGAGCTGCCACGTAAAGGAAAACACAACACAAACTTAGCTCAGAAACAACAGTAACCCAATCACTGGGCACAACAACTAAAATTCTAATCTTATAAGCCTTATTAAACCTAAAACCTTTGTATGCGAATCCTGACAGATCCATCATTGAAACCAGGAAACACTAGAAGCTACATCTTGTCCTCATGCTACGCCCATAGAGAAGACCCATCTCTCCTACTTCCTCTCTCCGCCTCTCCAACCCAGAAGTCCCGCCTACTCACCCAGTGATTTGGTCCTTTATTCATTAGGGAATGGTTCACAAGAAGTCACGTGAGTTTATGACTCATTCCTCGTTCACAGCCCCTCCCACGAGAGTAGTATCAAAACATAAGCATCATCAGGGCCATCCACAACACATAGATATATGTTAGAAACTAGATGCCATGTGGTAGATGTGTGTAATGATTTGAATAAGTATGGCCCCCCTAGATTTATGCGCTTGTCCCATGGGGAGTGGCGCTATTAGGAAGTGTGACCTTGTTGGGGGAAGTGTATTACTGTGGAGGCAGGCTTTGAGGTATCCTATGCTCAAGCTACACCCAGTGTGGCACACAGTCCCCTTCTGCAGTTTTCAAATCAAGATATTGAATTCTCTGCTCCTTCTCCAGCACTATGTTCTCCTAGATACTGCCATGCTTTCCACCATTACAATAATGGACTAAACCTCTGAAACTGTAAGCCAGCCCAATTAAATGTTTTCCCCTTTTATAGTTGTTGTGGTCATGGTATCTCTTCCCAGCCAGAGAAACCCTAACTCTGACAGTTTGTTTGTTTTGTTTTGTTTTGAGTCCGCTAGATTGAAAACAATGCTGATACAAAATAGACGATTTATAATTTCTAATGTAGCAGGTAAAAATAAAACAAGTGAAAAGAACAATATAATTACAACATAATCAGAACTTCAAGCCTGAGAAATGGACATAATCTTATATCTGCTCTATAGGTTAAATGACTCTGAAAACTAAACTGTTATCACTAATACCTCTGTATGATACACACTATGAATAGAAATGTGATGGAATAAAGCAATATTAATTCACAAGATTATTGTGAAGTTAATCACAAGTAGGGGGAAGATAGGAAAACAATATTGGAAGGAAAGAAAAATTGTGCATACAAAAGAGAATGAGAGAAAAAAAAACATGATGCATCATGAAGGACAATTATTTCAAAGAGTGTCACAAGGCAGTGCTGAGAGAAAGAATGACAGAGAAGCAAAAGTAAGTAAGAGTGGGAATGAGAGAAGTTGGAAAAGACATGCTGCAGAACACATTTCTAAAAATAAATAAATAAATACTGGGCATAAATGTGTTTTGAGTTGGAGAGTAACATCAGGTGGTAGGCAGAGATGACTCAAGTGCTCAGTGATAAGATCATCAACAGCAACAGACAATGGGGATGAAAAAAAAGAGCAATTCTGAAAATAAGCAGAGGCAATTGAGAAGACACAGGAATTAATGGTGAACAATTAGAGTTGAGGTGATAAAGATTAGGCTGAGACAACTTGATGAATAGGGAAATTCGAGGACAATACAAATTTTGTGGTGCTGAAAGACTAGGTTTGTAAGTTGGCTTACACATATCTATGGATTATTGATAAACTGAGAACTGGCTGCCTGAAGTTTGTCATCAGAGATAGCATTGTGTGTCTGTAGCATGTGATGATGGAAAGAGGTACAGCTCACATGAGGTTTTTTATGGAGAGAAAGGAATCAAGTGAGACATCAATAATACTAGAAATAAACCCTTAACCAACATGGGCATATAAAGAGCAGATGATAAGCGGCTTACGAGAATGAGAATGAGAATGGTTTCATTCTCATCAAGGCACAGCAGTAAAGATTGAGGACTTCACTCTGCTATTCTCATGTCTGAGATAATACACCAGTCACCTTCATGACTGAGTAGATGACCTGAGTGAAAATGTCAGTAATTCAGGGTGTGACATTGTCTGCTTCTTGAAACAAGCCTATCATGATGTAGAAACAAACAAGTGAGACCAACTATGGTAAGAATATCATGTTCTACAGGGATTGTTCACACTTTGTTAATGGTGCTATCTAACCACATAAGCATTTTCCATTCAAAACCCTGAACTATAAGCTGTACCTCTGGGATCTCACCTTGGAGCCAAGTTTTGTAGGCCATAGTGGGCATATACTAGGTATGGCTTTTACCTCTGACCATCAACAAACTGTTTCTGGATCCCAAGACAAAACTATAAAGGGATGGAATTCTCTAAATGTATATTCAGTATCAAGGTCACTTGGAATAGGTGCTGACCATTTCTACCCAGCACCAGCAACTCTATCATCACTGCTAGTAACTGGGATAAGCTGTTGAAGATATAGATTTGTGCTAACAATATTAGCGACACAAGTTTCTGAACAGTAGGAATCTTTCTGGAGGATCTCAATGGAGGAGATCAATAAAGGATATCCCTATGCTTCTGAGTGGTCAGGCTTTGCTTGGGATTTTAATCATGGCACATCTATACATTAGATGGTAGGTGTGTGACTCAAGTTCTGTACTACAGACCTAAGTGCTATTGGCTCTCTTCTGCTATATGATTCAGCCTCAACTTGGAGGGAAAGATTGCTATACATGAATAACATGGCAAAGCTACCCCATTGCTCTTCTCTGGCCTTTTCTGCTGATGACTAAACAGCATGATGTACAAACAACATGCTGTATATGTAGCAGACAACTATAGTACCCAATAGAGTATGTGTCAGAGTTTTAGTAATAAAATTGGTTTTCTGAGAAAATAGACAAAAGGAGCATAATAATATAATAGGTATGAATTGCAGGAAATAAGGAGGAGAGAGTAATGGCAGCTAGGCCAAGCAGAATTCTTTCATTTTTATACTTAACCATGTAAACAACCTAGCAGGTACATCAGTGAGATCATTAAAGTTTGTTTTTCTCATTGGGCTGCACACAGAGAGAAACAAACCAGGACAAGAGGCCAGGGTAAGGAACCACCATGTATTTTTGCCAATGTGTTTAAAAGCTTCAGTTTAGAGAAACAAAGAATGTCTGGCTACCCTCACTGAAATTATTAGCCTTTACAGCATCTTTTTTTCTACAACAAGGTAAAAGTTACTTATCACTGAGGCTTTCTATAAAACTTCTTTTTATTTCTTTATACTAAAGTATCTTTACTATAGGTAAGAGATTTTAATTTTGTTTTACAGAATGGTATTTTATAGAAAGAATGAAAAACTTAAAGATTTTGACCTATAAATACATTTAAAATAGTACCTTGTAATCAGACTCTAGGAAATAATATTATAAGTAATTTCATGTATTTAAAATTGGGATTAAAAAAAATACACCCAACTTCAAATATTACCAACTGTGGAAACAGTATTATGCAAGACTATGTAATAAACTATATCCAAATAATTAGGTTTAACTTGTAACTGCTAATTGTATTTGCATTTGGAATTATAGAATACAGCAAGTGCAGCTTAGTACTTAAAATGTACAACATATAATCATCTTAGACCTAAATTACCCCACTCCCTAAAATTATTTGGTTCTTTGTTGCACAATACAAAAATTTCAATACTATTCAAAATTAGTATTTTCCAGGAATATATATTTTTAAATTAACTTACTCTATTGAGTCTCTTTATTATAGTGTATCCAATTTAAATGTACATTTGAGATAAGACAAAAATCATTCTTTGACTATTTATTTTATCAAACTCACCCTAAGAGTACCTAAAAATATATCCAGAACTCAGTGTATAAATATATTCCACCCAAATTAATATGAAAATGCTGTTGTCTTTTGCTTGAGACAATATTCTTGGGCTCCTTTCTCACTTATGATTGCATCATAATGAAGGGAGTGGTTCTGATGCTTTGATCCAAGACTTTGCCTGTGAGCATGGAAGGTCCTGTTCCCCAATTGGTTTTTGATTGGTCAACAAAGATGCCAGTGACTAATGGTTGGCCAGAGGAGGCGGGACTTCTAGGTTCCTACAAGAAGAGTAGGAGATGCAAAAGAAAGAAAGGGATTTACCTTGCTTTGGAGGAAGAGAGAATCATCAGCCATGTGAGATCTCATGTGGAGTGGCCATTGGCCACTTCCCCAAGTAGGAGATTAGAAATGCAACTAAGCTGAGGGCAGATTACATACAGAGTGTTGAACAAGGAGTATAGGAAAATGCATACTAGCCACTATAGGCTTAGAAGAGCCCACAAACTGAATCATAAGGTAGGTTAAAAATGAGCTATATGTCTGTGTCTTTCATCCACAGATCCAAGGAAACCAGGGTGGTGGCTGGTAGCAAGGTCCATGCGGAACTTAAAGTAGGGTAGTAGAAACTATATGCTACATCATAAAAATGAATTAAAACTTAAATTGTTCAGTATTCAAAATCTGAAAATAGGGACTGAATTTTTAATCCTAAACTATGTAAATTTATATTCATCTCTTTAGGTATTCTAATTCTAATTAATTATAATAAGATAATAAGAATGATCACTATTCAGATTAGGGTGGATTCATGGTATAAAGAAAGACCAGAGTTCTGCTAATGAATGATTGCCCAGTCACTAACAGAACTCTGGTCTTTCTTTTACCATGAATTTGAACATCAGAAGCTCTTGATGGTCCATCTTCAATAGCCTTTTATATGAAATTTTCTTTATGCTTCTTTCCCCCAATAATGTCTCATACTGAAGTACCTGTAATTCCAAACAACCTGGCTTCCTTGGGCATCCTTATACTTGCATCATATCTTGCAGCTGTTCCTTCAGTTGAGACACTTCAACTTTTCATTACTCTGCCCCAGGTGATTTACAAAAATGAGACTATATATGATTGTTCTAAAATAACATGTTTAATTGAAAATAGAATAAATGAAATGCAATTCACGCTGGTTTTCTTTGGAAATAATGGAAGAAATAATGTGTACCCAAAACCTTTCCTGAATTAATAATACTGAATTAATATTTCAAAATGACTCACTGAATTTAACTTTGGGCAAATTACCTAACTCATTGAAGTTCAAATTTTCCCCTAGGCAATTATACAATATCATATTCCTGTATTTATACTGAAATTATCAATAAAATATATTTATGAACTAAGATAATTTAAAAGCTTATGATAAAATTAACATCTTTAGAGTCTATTCTGCTTAGAAGAAGACTTTATCCTGAATAAATAGAGCCAGCAAAACCAATACATAGTGATTGTTACCAAGTGCTAGTAGGATAGGTTGGAAGAACAATTCAGAATGGCAGAGGACCAACCAAGTCTTTATTTGGAGCATTTAAGCTAGATAGTCTGTTTGTGAAAATGTATGCACACTGGTATGTATATCCCCAAATCAGAAGTGGGCTAGAATTTTTGCTTTCCTTGTGAACACAAAACTCTATTCAGCAGCAGAAAGAACTTTAATGCTTCCATCGTACAAAATTAAGTTGAATATTTAAACTCAAATATTGTGGGAGAGATTTAGAAACAAATTTATTTACAGGACTTCTTTACGTATATTAACTGCATATTAGACCCAAGAAGTTATTAAGGGAGAAATCAAGCAGAATTTCATTAAACCTAACCTAAGTGTTGAGATCACATAAAGTTAGTAATATAAACCAGGAAAGATGATGCATAATATGACCTGAAAGTTAGCATAACATAGAAGACAGTAGATGTTTTTTGAGAAATCAGAGGGGTAAACAGTTGGCAGTTGGGACTTAATTGTGAACCCCAAGTAAGGAATGATTTGAGGGAGATATTTTTGTTTCTAAGGTTCCTGCTGTATAGCAGGCCCAGCTAGGAAGCTGGCCTAATGAAGAGAAAGCCTGTTTCTTTTGCAACTCAGAGAATTCTTTTGGAAGTTTAAACAAAATAGTCTATGAGAGTAATGTGGGCAATATCTAATGCATGGTAGCTCATCTGTAATCATTCCTAAGCCCTTGCTTTCTTTTCCAATATTTTCCAGTAATTTAGCCGCAAGACTGGGACAAAATCCTAGATTTTTGCTTACCATCCCACAGTTCTTTGTTAATGCACTGCTGATCTATAAACAAAGATGAAACACAGGAATTTTAAAGCAAATATTCACAACTTATCCTGGAATTGCTTACAAGCTGACAGCTATCCAATTTATTTTCAGTTTATATTTAAAATGAATCATATGTTCCAAAATGACTGACAGAAACAGCTTTGTTGCTGAAGCCAATTCATTCCCATCATTTCTGGACAACATTCAGAGCTATAACAGACTTTTGTGGTGTTTAAAAGCATTCATCCAGGACAACAACAAATGCTAATTATCATAAAAAATAAATAGCTCCTGATAACATGATTTTAAGAAGTTCTCCTAGTCCAGAAATATATTTCATCTGGCATCCATCTGTTAGAGTGTGGGAGCAAGAAGTGGATGAAATTACCATGTATCAAACTGGACAATACAACAAAGTAGAAATAAGTAGAAATAGGGGATAGCATATGTACAAAGTAAGACTGGAAAAGAGAACATGTATAAAAATTGCACATGTCTCTCCTTCAGTAAACAATGGATACATGAGTCCACAGTCAAGTCAACACTGTTTAACTTGACTAGTGGGAGTATAGGGGCCACTTTCAGTCAACAGTCCTTGTTATAATTACTTTTCTCACAACTTCAAATTGTTATCTACTCTACTTGGGCAATTCACTTTAAGAAAAAAAGAAACTTTCATATCAGTGATAATTTGAGACATCAAACTACATGCAACAAAATTTTATATACTCAGGAACGTGTTTCAAAAAGGTTTTACTGTTTACCCACAAGTCACTTCTATTATATAAAACAATGAAAACCAAATTCTCAAAAGTAAAAAATTTAAACTTCGGAAAGAAAAAAATATTCAGTTATAAATATAATGTGCTAATTAAAAATAATACAAGATCATGAATAATCACATGTTCATAACTGTGGCTTGGAAGCACAAAGATGGGGTCTTTGTCCCCTTTACTGGCATATGATCACTGCTATAACAATCAGTGCTGCTGGAGAGATGGCTCAGCAGTTAAGAGCACTGACTGCTTTTCCAAAGGTCCTGAGTTTAAATCCCAGCAACCACATGGTGGCTCACAACCATTTGTAATAAGATCTGTCGCCCTCTTCTGGTTGTCTGAAGACAGCTACAGTGTACTTACATATAAAAATAATAAAAACATCTTAAAAAAACCCAATCAGTGCTAACCAGTAGGTGCCTAATCAATACATGTTGACTTAAATGTTGTCTAAAATAGAATATCTCTAATCTATAATTGTTTAAACTTCAGTCTTTATGATATGCTTATTCTGTAAATTATTATTTCTTTAGTATCAATATGTATTATATACAAAATTAAATAATTATGAAATGTCTAACTTTCAAAATAATAAAATGATAAAGTATCTTGTTTCAGGGAAAGTAGGTGACTATTGAGACAAGGTTTCACTCTATGTCACAGACTAATCTTGAGCTTGCTATGTAGGCCATGCTGACCTCACAGTAGTGGTAACCTTACCAATGAACATGCTTGGATATAGCAAAGCACATTACTGTGTCCAGGCATAAAGCTTTTAAAAGGGAATTTGAAATGTTTTTAATATGAGGTTAAGGTCTCCACAAGTGTATAAGTGAAATTGAATATATATATATTTCTTTATTTAAATTTATACTGGTAATAGAAATATTTAGCATATTATCTATTGTTTAGAAAGAAAAATTGCGTGTGAATATTTGCTGTACTAATTGTGATCCGAACTGGTTACAAATACTACTGTTTGTTTGTTCACTCCATCAGTATGTGCATGCATGAATAAACATTTTCATATACTATGGTTAAGAAACATGGTATGTCTATTCACACTTCAATCTTTTGCTGATTTCCTTATAATTACAAACAGTGTGAAAATGATAAATATAAAATAGATCATGCAATCATATGTATGTATATATAAATACACATATATGTAAAACTAAGTATCTATGCTGATTAGACAGCATATGCTCAAGTTTTACTAAGAAAGAATAGAGACATGACCAGATCCACGTTCTATATTTGTATATATAGCCATCTATTGACATAAATACAGGTGGACTAATTTGTATCTGAAGATTCCCTGGATATTATACATTATGCAAACTCAGGAGAGCTGTTAAGACACAGCTTTCTAGGAGGACTTTACCAATTATATAAAGAAAATTATTTGAGAGGGAAACAATTCTTGAAAGGTCGAATTTAAGTTCAAAGACCCATTAAAATTACTTGTAATTTTAAAGATTTTATTGATAAATGTAAGAGCTAAATTGATTAAAATAGTTTTATATTTTTCACCAATATAAATAATATTATTAGCTTCTATTGAGGCTAGCATTTCCTTAACTCAGTAAAAATATATTTAAACTATTTTCATTGTTTGTACAAGCTTGAAACTCTTTGTTCTCTTAGTAGAGTTTCTATCTTTCCATTTGCATTGATAATTTCATTATAAAAGGGATAAATTTCTACACAAAGTTTTGTTCATTGTCAGCATATAAAGTGAGTGGGAACAAAGGATGTTCCTGCCATATTTGGAGAGAATTTAAATTCAAATGAAGTTCAATCTCAATGTAAATTTGAGGGGATAGTGAAAAGATCTAAAATAAAATGTTTTGCATTCTAATTTAAAACAATATTTAGAATACTGAAAAAATCCTTAAATGAAATCAATTACCATGATAAACATATTTACCTAGCCAAATACCATGATAAACATATTTACCTAGCCAAAATAACTGTCAGCAGAAAACTACAAGTTTGATTTTACTCTTTACTTTCTTATGTTTCTGATACATGTTTAAAATTAATAATTCACAATAACATTCAACCACAATTAACAATCCTTAAAATAATTCAATATAGACAACCACTGTACAGCAAACATTTATTAAAATATTCTAAGGCAGTGACATAAATTTCATGAAATTTAATTTAATATCACTAAATTTTATTTCTAATTCTATTTTTTAACGTTTCTAAGTGGTATATATCTACACAAAAGTAGTTCCCCAAATATTGAATATTTAATGCTGTTATTTGTTCAACGTTTTAGAAAAATAAAAGTTTGTATTTTAGCATACTACTTAAGCCTGTGGATTTTATTACTTGCTATATACATATATCATTTACATAAAACAAATAAAATTCTATGTCAAAATTGTTAATTTCTTGATGTTTACTGACAGTCATGAGACTTTTCTGTAGAAAACCATTCTTTCGACAAAATTATTTAAATATATTAACATGAAATTCATATTATCTCTTTTAATGCATGATTCAATCTTCTAATGCTTATTTTATAAATATAGAGAAAATATATGTGATTAGGTTGTTATTCTTCTGGATGTGTGAAACAAGTGTTGACATTTGGCACCAAATGTTTTTCAGTCTCTTCACATTGTTATAATAATAACAACAACAATAATAATTAATAAACAACAAAATTAAACTAATAAAAGAAAACAAACCACAAAAGAACAGAAAGAACTTGGAATGTGCTCTAAAAAAGAAAAGTCAGCCACAGAGGCTGCTGCTCTTACCAGTGCTGTCGTCATACACAACTGTGACTGTTTTCCACTTAAAAAACTGCACCAAATCCAAGATGGCACGGCTGAGGGAAGAGAAGTCTGGGTAGAGACTGACATAGAAGGAATCCTTGTTGTCTGACACCTGGTGCTTCCAGCGGGTCTGTATGTGAGGAACCCCAAGAGCATTGCAGATGGACTGCACAGCATTTGCTGATGAACTGTGTGATGGGCCGAAGATAGCAGCCACCCCAAGAGAAAGCTGATCACAAGCTGAAAGGGGAAAAAAAAGAAGTCTGTCAATAAAGAGAGGGAAGGAGGACACGCATTGCTACTAAATCCTATAAATGTCTTCCTGGTAAATATTCTATCTCAAAAAATAGTAACCCAGAATTGCTCCTGTTTAAAGGAAATTCAGGGACAAGGAGTGAAGCAAAGACTAAAGGAAAGGCCATCCAGAGACTGCCACAGCTAGGGATCCAGCCCATCTACAGACACCAAACCCTGACACTATTGCTGATGCCAAGAAGTGCTTGCTGACAGGAGCCAGGTATGGCTGTCCCCTGAGAGGCTCTGCCAGAGCCGTACAGATACAGATACAGATGCAGATGCTCAAAACCAATCATCTGACTGACCATAGAGACCCCATTGGAGGAGTCTGGGGAAGGACTGAAGGAGCTGAAGGGGTTTGCAACCCATAGGAAAAATAGCAATATCAACCAACCAGATACCCCAGTGCTCCCAGGGACTAAACCACCAATGAAAGAGGACACATGGAAGGACCCATGGCTCCATCTGCATATGTAGCAGAGGATTGCCTTATCTGGTTTGAATGGAAGGGAAGGCCCTTGGTCCTGTGGAGGCTAGATGCTCCAGTGTATGGGAATGCTGGGGTGGTGAGTTGGGAGAGGGTGTGTAGGGGGAGCACCTTCATAGAAGGAGGGGGCATGAGATAGAGGATTTGCGGAGAGGAAACCGGGAAGGGGGTTAAATAATATAGAAGAGAGATAGATAGATTGATTAGATAGATAGAAAGATAGAAAGATAGATAGATAGATAGATGATAGATAGATAGATAGATAGGCAGACAGATAAATATTTTTCTTCCTTAGTAAATCTGCATTTTTATATTCCTTTAATCCCTTTGCTCCCTCTGAACTCTATCCCGTGTTCCCTTTCTGTTGCTTGCTTTCAAATGCACGGCCTCTTTTTCTTTAATTGTTGGTTTGTATGTTTATATATATATTCCTAATATATAAATAAAACCTGCCTAGTCTATAGAATGTTACTTGTATGTATGCTTGCTAGGCTGATCATCTGATGTATGGCAACCAGTTGTGCTCTTCCAAGGGGAAACTGTTTCTTTCACGTTCAGCTTTCCTAAGTTGACTATAGTTATGTCATTATTTAGTAAATATTTTCAGTTTATTACAAGAAAGTTATTTCTGCCAATTTCCTGGGAACAAAATTTCAAGCAATTCCATAAATAATGTCAAGAGAATGGGGGAAAGAAAAAAATTCAAGGATTTTTTTCAGCATAAAATATGTGATACATGAATACCTAAGCACAGACACATTTAAAATTAAATAAAATTCAGTTGTTAGAAACATTTGCTATGCTTCCTTTAAGAATTCAATATAATATAAGTAAATTGGTTCTGAACACACTGATTGCTATTTTCCAAATAATGATCAGAATTCTAAATAAGTATACAGACAATTCTCAAATCTCACTCAAAATGGGGTTTTAATTCATGTATTTTGAAACTGATGGCTTGCCTGAAAAATCAAAATCCAAGAAAAGATGAAAATACCTGGAAAGTTCTCTGTTTTTAAACAACACAGATGTGTCATTTTCATTTGTTTGTTTGTTTGTACATAAGTTTCCCTGTGCTAACCAGGCTGGCCTTATCTTAATTTCAGAGTTATGTAGGATAATAGCCTTGTGACATCTGCTTAGTCAACAGGAGTCACTTAAAAAATATTGTATGAATCAATAATTCAACTCTACGACATCAATGCATTCTTTGATAAAGCAAAGCATATGTATGTTTTCTGGGCTGAACATTTGATATGGAATAACCAATTGATATGCCCTTTCCTTGGGAAGACTGTTTCTTCCACTCACGACTTATATTTGTTGACTATAATCAGGTAATTTTCAATGGTCGAGGCCTCATGAACTTATGACTAAATAGTTATCAGTTTATTACAAAATAGTTAACTCAGCCAATACAGCTTATATGAAATGTATAAGAAAAAGCATCAGAAAACTCTAAAATTTAACATCTTTTTTTTCTTTTTTTTTTTTTGGTTTTTTGAGACAGGGTTTCTCTGTATAGCCCTGGCTGTCCTGGAACTCACTCTGTAGCCCAGGCTGGCCTCGAACTCAGAAATCTACCTGCCTCTGCCTCCCGAGTACTAAGATTAAAGGCATGCGCCACCACTGCATGGCTAAATTTAACATCTTGCCATATAAAATGATTAAAATTATTTTTAAAGTCTCAGTTGATAACTATTTTACTATCATGATGATTTTAGACATTTGTAGTGACACTGTAAGATTCAAAATATCCTTTGGATCTCTCTTCCTTTACTTATATTTTTTTGTCCTAAACAATAATAGCTAATTAAATAAGATACAAATGATAGCTTTCCTCCTTTTACATGTTGCAAAGACAGTTGCTTATTTGAGTTTTCCTACCTCTAGGCTAGATTCCTAATAGACTTTAATAAATGCTTAATCAGGAAAATGTCTTACAAACCAGGTAACTGTATTGCCTAAGGATTGTGCTAGGGCATCCTACAATAGTATTCCGTTTGTTGTCAGGAAAATTTGAATCTATATTTCGACACTGCAAAATCACCATTAAGAAAAAAAGAGGGAAAAATAACTCAAAAATAAAAGAAGTCTATTAATATTTTATCTACATTTTCCTGACTCCTTATGCTTCAATCTGAATGTTTTTATTAGTAGCAGAGTTTCTTCTCCCCTAATGGAAATATCATGAACTATAACACTAATCAGGTACACTTGTCTTGAATTTAATGACCTAGTTTGCATTTGTTGTGACAAACAGAACATTTTACAGTCAACTATAACCTTTCTCTCCAGTCTTGTAAACCTTTTATCACCATGACATGGATCTGAAATGTGGAAACTAATTTGTATTCTCAAAAATATGAATTCAAAGGGCAAGCAGAATATGACTTTGAGAAACACAGATTAGCATCTGGGGAAAATAAAGAATCTTCTGTCTTGAGAAGCATTTTACGTTATCAACTGACATAAATATTAATAAGCGTGGAAGACAAATTCATCAAAGTAGATCTACAAATAATTATATATGTCTCCATCAATACCAGATAACTATTAAAACAATATTAGAATCACAGAAAGGTAAACATTGTTTTAAAGACTATGATGATAACAAACGCTATGTTAGGCCACTCTTAAGTGAATCTATAATCTACTACATAAATGGTAGCTGTGCCAATGATAGGACCTGCCCTCCTGCAATAAAATCTACCTATATACAAAAAGATTACCTATATAACTCTATTTAAACTGTCACTATTAATACTGCTGTTCATACTATATATGCCTGGTAATGAATGGTTCTTTTTCAGATTATGTTAATGTTTTTATTTATTGTATATTGGTGTTTTGTCGGTGCATATGTCTGTGTACTATGTCTATGCAGTGCCCTTATAAGCCAGAAGGGTGATTCACATTACCCTTGAACTAGAGTTACAGAGAGTTATACATTGCCATATGGCTGCTAAGAATTTAACCTGAGTGCACTGAACAAACAGCCAATTCTTTTGTCATTTATTTTAGTTAATTGTTTAAACCTTAAATAACAATAAAAGTAGAAGAGTATGGAAAAAGAATTCATCTACCACAAATTTAATTTCACTTAAAATTGTATTTGTTTAAATAAAAGCTAATGAAAATGTATAAAATCAACATTTTGTCTAACAAAATGTATGTAGATATTAAAGACAATTTCTTTCACATAAATGTCCTTAATAATTTATTGACAATATAAGGGAATCAAGAACTTCTTAAGTATACCTATAAATCTGAAATCTAGAAACCATTGTATATAGCTACTAATTACCTTTCTTAGATGCCTCAAAACTGTCATAGAGGTTGATCTTCTGAGTATCATAAGTCAAAGTGGTATTGGGCAGCAAAGTCCTGTTCCTGTTGATGGTGTTCACAGCAAATCTGAATGCAAGTTCTTCAGCTCCCATGGGGCCAGATTCCACATATTCAAATATACCACCTAGAAAAGCAAGAGAACAATTATAGAGGTGTTAGAATACAGTTAAAATGTTTTTGAGCATAATTTATGTATAAATAAGAGAGATACACACAGACAAGGAAAGGGGGGAAGGGAGGGAGGCTATGTTTCATAATGGGATTTATACTTCTATAAAATTTTAGTTACAAGAAACTATAACAAAAACTTTGGAATTTTTGCCTAATTTAATGCTGTTTAATGGTATTTTTTCCTTTATATTTTATGATTACATATTTTAACACAAAACACAAAACACAAAATTATCTGCTCAATTTTTATGTACTAACACAGAATTGCCAATACTGAATAATGCCAAACTCTAATACTTACTATTCATAAGACTGAATTACATTTGTCTTCCTTGAGTAAGACATCACAAATTTTTACCCAAATGTATATATTTGCAATGGCAATATATTCACAATGATAGAATAGTGATAGTTACATCTTGTCGTAGTCAACAAATACATAAATAGACTTAAGGCACACTTTACAGGAGATAATTCATGATAGATACTAGAAACCTAGCCAACTTTGTGTGGCTAGAGAGTTCAGAGACCTAAGCCAGTATAATTTTTAACTGTATTATAGAGTTATACTTATGTACAAAGATAACTGGAACTCTCATTCCTCCAAAAAACAAAAACAAAAAACAAAGCAAACAAACAAACAAAAGCCGAAAAACACAGCTTCTTTTTGTAGCAGACAGAGGCTACTACAGACTGCCACATGTGGCCAAAATACAGAGAGTATCTGACTGTAGGGTGTAACCCAGTTAGTATATCTACAATACAACACCCACACCTAATTCAGGGAACATTGCAGAAGAAGGTGTAAAAAAGATTTTAAGAGGCACAGGAGCAGAATGTTCACTACTAAATAGTATCTACTAGACTTGACAGGGATCCTCGACCCCATGACATTGCAACTGAATGATGGCAGAAATCAGACATGCATAATGACAATACCAGTGGACACGCCATTATTTTTGGCGAAATTTTATATGACCTCTCCCCTAGATGAATAATTACAGGTAGTCAATAGCTGCTAAAGGAGGGAAAGACAGTTTTCTCCAAGATGAATAACCTGAAATAGGACATCCAATACAAAGCATACTCATGTATGGAATTGTTAAAAATATATTAAGTATTACATAAAGAAAAATGTACCAAATTATGTAAAATGCAAATTTTGGAATTTTTCCTATATAAAATTTGAATAAAGTAGAATTGCTCTTTAATTTTACTGTACATTCCCTTTCAGAAGACATAACAGTCATGAATGCTGCAGCTTCAAAACAAAGCCCCTTAATTATCTGACTTAATTCATTGTAAGTAATAGATAAATATTAAATATGAATACTTTTTTGATTTGAAAAGATGGACAAACAAGATGGAGTCTGCAGGTATCTGGAATGTTGAAGATACAGAGATGATCTTGTGAGACTGTCAGCTATGGCTGTTCTCTGTATTAACGGGTCTTATTTAGATGACTGAAAACAACTGAATGAGTACACTTGGGAGAATGACTAACAGATATAATCAGGGATAGTTGTGGCATAGGACAAATCATGGACACACAAACAGTCTTTTTGATTCAGGTCATGGTAAGAATAAAGACCAGAATTTATGCTAAGAACTGAAAGAAGGCACAGTAGTGAAAGAAATTCCATAAAAGTGTGCTACTGATTGGCAACTGTAAAAACAGATCTATTTCCCTGTTGTTAACTTAACTGAAGGAGAAAAAGAAAAGTTTGTATTTTATCAATAACCTTATCTGTTTTGTAAAAAATGCCTTTAAAAAATAATGTTCTTTGCTAGATCTGGTGACATTTCAGTACACAAGAGAAAGAAACAAAGTTTGTTGTTGTTGTTGTTGTTGTCGTTTTGGCTTCTGTTAGTTGTCTTTTGTTTTTTGTTTTGTTTTGTGAATTTCAGGCTAACTTGTTCTATAGAGTTCCAGGTGATTTGAGGGTAAGGAGAACATATCAATAACAACAACAGTCAGGTTAAATAATGAGACCCTTTGAATAATAGGTAATAATAATAATAAATAATAATAAAGAAAGAAATTTCATTACTTGATCACTCAGTTTCTGTGTTCTTGTTACTATAGTGGAGAAACACTTTGGCATTTAAGATTCTTTCTCCTCTAGGCTATGGTTCTGTTCCTTCTTTAAATGCATGTCTTTCTACTTCCTTATATTCATTTCCTTGATTCATGTTATTTTTAAACAAAGTTGTTAGGCACTAGATAATCACAGAGGGGCCACGGCAATCTTAAACATGTGAACAACATGTGAATATGTTGTATAATTTCAATTAATTTAAACTAAAAAGCAATAGTCTTCTATCCTAGAAAGTGTGTAATGTAGACTTTAACATATGTGAAGTCACCATCCTGCAGAACTTTTAAAACAAATAAAATTTAAAATGTTCATGTTTTAGCAACATGAGAAGAAAGATGAAATAATTGTTTCAGCATAGTCAGTCAGTCATATATATATGAATATATATAAATCTAGAAATAAGACTTAGCTCATAATGGCAGCATGTGATAGAGTCTAATAAAGAAAACAAGCCTGCTTTCTCTAAAGAGAAAAACAATAAGAACTCAGAAGACAGTCAATGATACAGATATTCAAAATGGGAGGAAGCTAGTGTGGTCAGTGGATTAAGAAAATGGAGAACTAAAACATGAAGCTTCCATCTAGAAAGCTGGAAAATAATGAACCAATCAAAGAAAACTGAAATATCAAAACTAAACAACTACGAAAATAAGAAGAAATAAACAATAAAGCCTTGAATATAAATAAAGGAAATGAAAATAAATAAGCAAGAACTATAAAGTTGATTGGAAAGATTAATGAAATGTCTAAAATTTTAAAACACTGATCATCAAGAAGAGAAAACTATAGTATAAAATGTCAAAGAAATATGCAAATGAAAATTCCTAAATTAAATGTGATATCTTAGTTTGGTTTTGAGATGTACACTCAAGTCCTTTCTTCATTATGAACCAGGTAATTTGGCTTTTTTCCCAGTGAGTTGTTTACTCCATGAACAAGTTTGTTTTTTTTTTATTTGTTTTTTTCCTATTTAAATATGTTTTTCTCAACCTCATTCATGCATGTTTAGTAGTTTTCAAAAACCATTTTCCATGAAGATTTTATTTTTCACTTATGCTCTAGAAAAATGAGACTAAGGAAATATTTTGGTGTTAGGGTTGGCAAATGCTAGAAATATGTTAACTTGTATTTCTCGCTGTATTTTATACGTTTACTAACAAGTTTAATAAAGACTCATATGATTGTTTTTCTTTAAATGGTTACTGGATTTCATTAATATAGCCATTAAGTCCTGAAATGATCTGAATTGGAAGAATATTTATTATTGCTTTTATCTCCTCACTCATTACTGGCCTGGTCAGAATTTTCTATTTCTTCATAACTCAGGTTGTATATTTCTAGAAAATTAACCATTTGTATTAGTTATCCAATTTGCTAGTGATGTCCATTCATAGTATTCTCAAAAGAAGACAGACAAATCGGCAGAGAATATATAAAAATGCTCAAATAAAAAAAAATCCTCAAATATATAATTACTTAAAGATGTTCACCAATAAACAGGAAATACATATTAAAATCATACTGATCCACATTCTTACACCTATTTAAATGTCTATTAGTAAAAATAGAAATAATGATGCTATATTTCTAGAAGGAAATGGTTGTAATTTCAATAAATGTTCATGGATGTGGTGCGGTGGCCCAGTCAGTAAAAGTGCTTACTCTATAAACCAGGAGACCTTAGGTCAATCCCCAGACCCACATATAAGGGAATCAATTTGAAAAAGTTGTCCTGTGACTCTACATATGTTTCATGTCACAAACACACACATAGGATCATAAGTACACCACACACATTCACAAACAATAAATGAAATAATGTTTAAACATCACATTAAGTAAACAACCAAGTTGAAAGTGAAGCTATAATCTTGCTGAAACAAAAGCAAAGGCTAAAATGATATTTATCTAAAAAATATAAAAGAATAAAAACATGCCATAATTGGCAATGTTAACACTAGTCAAAGAGAAGATTCCGTGTGTGTGTGTGTGTGTGTGTGTGTGTGTGTGTGTGTGTATCAGAGAAAAAATTTAAGCTTTACATTAACAGAAAGTAGTGGGAAAGCAAATATTCTACATGTAGACAACTAGACAAGCATCACCATTCTGAAGAGTATCATATGGACAGTAAACAAAATATGTAATCAAAATCACAATAGTCAGGACACCAAAAGCTAAAATCAGGTTCAAATAATTTTCTATTCAGCAAAATATCCAGCTAAAAATGAAAAATGAAAATGGATGAGTATTACTTTGAAAACCTTGTTTCATAGTCTTCTAAAAAAGAACATACAGCTTTGTGAACTAACAATTTTCTTCCTGAAATATATAACCATAGAAATGGAGGCATCATCAGACAAATGTGTACATCACTGTTCAGAGAACTATGTAATATAAGCATACTTGCAGACTTGTGTGCAACACAAGATAGATGTTATAAACAAAACATTAAGTCAAAGAGGCCAGGCATGAAAGATTGATAATATATTATTTCATTTTTTAATGTTAAAAAAATGTTGGTGATAGAAGGAATTTGTGATAAGAGAGAAAACATCAGACCTGTTTATTCAACTGTAATGTACTGATGCGAAAAATGGCCGGAACTTAAAGGGATAAATAATCCCTTCATAACAAAGAAAGTAAAATCGGCAATATTGATTCTCTAAGGAAGTAACAATTATTTTATTCTAAAAGTATATTTCTGAGTTACAAATTGCTATTAAGAAATTGTCTTAGACAATATTCTCAATGTTTTATGCTTTTCTTTAAAGTAACTTAATAGAATGAAAAATAATATTTATGTGTGCCATATGTCTTCATTAAAGTATCTATAACTAGGCTTATCCATGTTACAATGAGACATCAGAACTCCATGTAACATTTCATAAATCTGGAGTTCATAAAGAGAGAAATACCTATAGAGTTCACAAATCATAATTAGTGTGTAAATTCTAAAGTAATAAATATATAGAATTATATGATCTTAAAGCTGCTCCTTAGTAATCTACAACTGTGTTCATGCTGGACGTAGACTAGCATTCATCGAGTTTCAGATTTTGGGGATTCTAGGGTCACTTATTTTCAAAGTCCTTACTCTTTATGGGATTCAGACAACTTTTATGGCCTTTCTGTGCTTACATTTAGATTTCACACGTAGAAAAATATAATCTAATCTAATTGATCTTAACACTTTTTTCTTGGGTTTGTTTCTGTGAATTCAAAGTGGGATGTTATATTTTTATAACCTCTATTTGAAATAACAAAATACCTACAGTTTTGTTTTTCAGGCTTATATTAAGTTAACCAGCCTCAACATTCTATCATAGCTTGTTGAGAAAGAAGGGGAGACTCATGGAAGAATAACATCATTTCACTGCCTTGTTTCACAGAAACAGAAGACTAAAGAGTCAGAGGTTCCTGGCTTACACAGAACAAACAGTGCTGAAACTTTTCTCATAAGACAATGACTCACAAACATCATTGCCCAATACTAAAATGGGAGAGTTATTAATCAATTGCTGAAACCTTGCCAATGCTTTTCTTTTGTAGATCAATATGAACTACTACAGATGATTGTCTGACTCATAAACCTATGATGAATGTGACAGCCAACAAAACCTCTAACCCCTGAGACTTTCAGGAGGTCCCATCTTAAAGTGGATACAATTACTGCATTATAGACTTTGAATTTAATATGACAGTCAATGTTCTGAATCGCAAATTACCCATTGCTCTCCCAGAATATGTATTAGTTTTCTTAGTAAATTGTTATACAGAAACTATTTCCCATGCACAGTAGAATAGGTGTCTCATCACTTGTAATTTTGAAAAATAACTATTGGAAAGATAAAAAAGTTGTTAACTGTCTTTAATTTTTTAAACAGTGTGTTGTTAAACTGTATGCATATATAATTATTTGGTTTTGAAATTATACTGATGATTATACATGATTCCACATTTTCTTTTCTTCTCTCCAAACTCTCTCAAATGTAACCTATTCTTTTAAAAATTCATAGCATCTTTCTTATTATTTTAACGTTTATCTATGTGTAACATATAACATGCTCAACCTACATGTTACTCATTCATATGCGGTTTTCAGGGTTGGCCATTTGGTATAGGATAACCAATTGGTAGGCTCTTCCTATACAAAGATTATTTCTCTTGCTCTCAGCATGTCCTTCATTGCCTATAGGTCTTAATGTGGCATTGAAATCTTTCAGGCTTTCCTCAATCACTTCAACATATCTATTGTTGATGTCAATATTCAGCTCATGCTGAATGGAATGTTGGTGAGATATCATTGATATAGTTTCTACATATTTTAGATGTGAATGACATTACATAAGTAATTTTCTCAAGAAAATAATTACAGTTAGAAATAGAAAGATAGGTGATAGATAAATGATACATACACAGATGATAGATAGATGATAGATAGATAGATAGATAGATAGATAGATAGATGATAGATAGATAGAGATAGATAAGAGAGTAGATAAAATATACTATTCCTATAAATACTTTAATAAAGGCATTCAGGTATAACATGTAATAAAATCAAAAGTAGAAAAATGTTAACTATAATCTAGAGTATATGAGAATGTATTTTATTTAATTTTCTGAAAGTTCAAACGTTCATCATAAAGGTCTAGAAGAAAAAAGAAAAAGAGCAAGAACTAAAATATCTATACTTATTTTATTTTACAGTGATATATTGGAAGGATCTCCTAAATTATCATTAATTGACCTACACATGTATATATGCTATAATTTTAATTTGTTGTTACTGCATGTGAAGTGATTATACACAATCAAAAATTTTCTTATCTTCTCCTTCTCTGGATAGTTCATTTACCTTTTGATTTATCATTTCTTGCACTAATATGTCCAGTCAAAGCAATCCCTCCTCACCTCTCTGGAGAACTCTGGTTTAAAAAACAAAAGCTCTCATGGTGTGCTTTCTCATGGTATATATTCAAGTTATTTGCCTACACAAGACATACCTTCACATGGCTTTTACTTGATCATAACATTTTTTAAAGAGGATTCATCTTCCAATTGTATTTCCTTATTTAAATCCAAACTTTTGAATGCTTTGGTTCTCATATAAGCTTTCTGATTCTTCAATTTCTTATATGTTTTCTTCAAAACAATCCACAAATAAGTGGAGTATTTAAATGGGTTCAAGCACTCAAAATTATAATAGGGTTTTCAGTTGCCTAATAGTACATAAAAAGATAGTTTTTGATAATAGAATAAACTCTAGAGATGTATAAATCTAGTATAAATTTATAGAGAAAGACTAATATTTTGATGTACTGGATTTTTTGTTTTACATTTTTATACATGATCCTGATTAGTATAATCCTTTTAGAGCTGATGTAATTTCTTAATTGAAACTATTCATTTTTTCATTTTTCATAAACTGTAACTACCAACTGTATAAAGTGAGGACATGGCCACTCCAAGGAATCATTGAAGAAAAGGTTTTTTTTGTAGATATAAAGGACAGTATAGCCAGAGACATCTGGAAGAATCCAGAGCATGGGGGAAAAGTACTATAATAAACATGACCAGTAAAATGAGCTAGGCCATGGGGGGAAGGGAGGTTGGGGGTACATCAGGAGAGAGGTGGCAAAGATAACACCAAGTGAGAACAAGCCCTACATTAACCTTTTTACCTTTAAAGTCCTAACTCAAGTTACTACAACAGCATGGACTACTCTATTTCCTCTCTGTATTCAAGTGAAGTCTAAATCTTCTCAGCTAAAAACAATGACAAAATGTTTAGCAAGAGAACATTCTATTTCCTCCCTGTATTCAAGTGAAGTCTAAATCTTCTCAGCTAAAAACAATGACAAAATGTTTAGCAAGAGAACATTATAGACAAAGCCTGGGGTAATCTCTTCCTGAATTCTCCAAGGCTCTCCGGTTGACACTCTAGTTTATGCTAGGTTCTATTGTGTGGTGGTTTGAATAAGAATGGCCCCTTAGGCTCACAGCTTTAAAATACTGGTCAGCAGGAACTTCTTGGAATGTGGCCTTTTGGAATATGTGTGGCCTTCTTGGAGAATATCACTTGGTGTAGGCTGTTAGGTTTCAGAAGCTCAAGCCAGGCCCAGTATCTCTGCTGCCTGTGGGTTGAGATATAGACCTTTCAGCTTCTTTTCCAGCATCATGTCTGCTTGAATACTGCTACACTCTGACCATGATGATAATGGACTAAGCATCTGAAACTATAAATCAGCCAAAATTAAGTATTTTATTTCATAAGAATTGCTGTGGTCATGGCGTCTCTTTACAGCAATAAAGCACTAAGACACATTATTCATGCTAACGGCATAAAGTTCCATCATATCTTCAGTAGCATTACTATTTATCTCTCAGATATTTGATTAAACCCAACACATGTAGTAATGTATCTCTCCTGAATTTCCCAAATTCCTGTCTTACTATGGCTATTGTAACTTATTTCTATATACTATAACCAGTATTTCTAAAGGGGATTTTTGAACTGACCATTCAATTAAATAAAATCTTTCCATTGCTGCCTAACTTTAAGTTTATGACTTAAACTTATCACTTATACTTAAACTTCATAATTTATCCCCAGATTCCTTTCTTACCAAAGCCCCACAACTACATCAAGCCACCTACCACTCTCCTCTTCGTACAAAAGTTGCTGTATTAGCTAGGCAGGGTCTCAGCCTTAGAATCCCACTCTGTATTCCACTTTGCCTTTTCTTTTTTTAACACAAACTTTGTCTCTAACTTTAAATTTGCCGTTGATTTTTTTCTATTCAAAGCATACATTTTGTATTTCTTATTACCCTGCTTGTATCTTTCTTCTTCTCCTCCTCCTCCTTCTCCTCCTCCTCCTCCTCCTCCTCCTCCTCCTCCTCCTCCTCCTCCTTCTCCTCCTCCTCCTTCATTGTAGACCTGCATGAGTGGTCACTAATAACCAGGTTACAGGATCAATATCAGGCTGTCTTGAATTCTTCTCTGCCAATAAAATTGGTGCAAAAGTTTGAAATTTAACCTCAGGCAGATTTTAAGACAAAGGTAAAAAGCAGTCCATAGCTAAGTGTGCCTAGATTTACAGTTATAGGTAAACTTAATAATAGCTCATATTGGCCACTGCTATTAAGAAGCAAACTGATAAGTGTTATATAGAACAAAGATTTCTGTGACAGAGAACAGAAAAATCTTTTAAAAATACAATTTAAGAATTAACCATACTTAAAGAACCTTGAGATTTTGAAGAGTATCAGTATGTATGCTAAGATTTATAAAACTACTTCCCAACCTCCATGAAGCCCACTTGTTACTCTTCTACATTTGTATAGTTCCAGTTCTATCAAATAACTGCCTTTTTGTAACCATGGTTCCTTTCAATACTCTTTGTGGACAGAGAAGATTATCTTTGAATTCCTGGACTTTAACTCAGCCTTACAGTGTATTTTAATAAATGTTTGGACAATAATCCCCTCAAGCTGAGGTAGGAGTTAGAGTGTTCAAGATATCAACAAAATAAATTGACATAATTTTATAGTCAAAATTAACAGAACTTAAGAGAAACACTGGATGTACATATTAAATGGCAAAGAGGAGACTCAAATGGATCTTAATGTAGCATGCAGAAATCCAGAACACATTCCACTGAATCATTTTGTACATTACAATATTAGCAGTGGTTGCTTATAAGGAAGAGAGTCTATAGAATAGAATAGAAATTTCTAATTCTAATTTAGTAAAAGTATATGTTACCTTCTGGTTTCCATCTGTGCCCAGGAGCTGACCCTGTGCCACAGCTCTTCACATCCCAACTCCACCCAGTGATAACTTGCCCCCCAGGAGTGCTGACACACCTAAGCTAACAGGTGAGACCACCACTACTGCCCTAATACCTGGCCCAAATGAGACCCGCCCAAAGCCCAGAGGAGCCAGGAACCAAGATGCAGCCAAGGACAAGATCCTTCTGGTTTCCACCTGCACCCGGAGCTGACCCTGTGCCACTGTTCTCAGCACTCCAATCCTGCCTGGAGATAACTTGTCCCAGAGGAGTGCTGACACACCTAAGATCACAGGCTCAAAGGAAGGACAAGCTCCAGTAAGAAACAGCAAGACCAGCTAACACCAGAGATAACCAGATGGCAAGAGGCAAGTGCAAGAACATAAACAACAGAAACCAAGGCTACTTGGCATCATCAGAACCCAGTTCTTCCACCACAGTAAGCCCTGGATACCCCAACACATCTGAAAAGCAAGATTCTGATCTAAAATCACATATCATGATGATGATAAAGGTCTTTAAGAAGAACATAAATAACTCCCTTAAGGAAAATACAGGAGATCACAGGTATACAGGTAGAAGCCCTTACAGGGGAAACATATAAATCCCTTAAAAAAATACAGGAAAACACAACCAAACAGGTAAAGGAATTGAACAAAGCCATCCAGGACCTAAAAATGGAAATAGAAACAATAAAGAAATCACAAAGGGAGACAACCCTGGGCACTGAAAACCTAGAAAATGCTAGGCAGGAGTGGGTGGGTGAATGGGGGAGCACCCTCATAGAAACAGGAGGATGGGGAGTGGATAGGGGATTTGTGGAGGGGAAGCTAGTAAGGGGAATAACATTTGAAATGTAAATAAATAAAATAATCAAAAAGAAATAAAAAAGTATATTTAAAAAATCGTAGTTTTCACTACTCTCAGCATATAATAATACATATTATTATTTCCTGAGAAATGAATATAAATGGAAAAACTTCAAAGCAGTTATTTGGAGATATATAGAAGAAAACTTAAGAAACACAATGATTATGCAAATGATAATTAATGTTAACATCTCTAAACATATACTTCTAAATTGCTTTGTAGGAATACTAACTGGATAATAAGACTAAGTAATGGATATTTAACACAGAAATAATGTACACCTATGTGAATCTTTATGTGAAACAAATGATTAACCACAGTCTTTCATGCAGACCAGAATCTAAAGAAATCATAAACATCTAGTCAAATCAGAGATAAAGAAAGGTCTACATTTGTCAAAGAAAGCAGTATGATTGCTAAAGGATGTCAATTGACTTTGCAAAGATATAACATTAATGCAGTGTCTTATAATCAAATGAAATTACTTTGGGGCCTTGTAGATTCTTCATGAAAAATAACACCACACATAATAATACAAGCTCACACACATGAACACACACACACACACACACACACACACAGATCTACAAAACAGATTTTTAATAAAAACAATAATAATTCAAGCTTCTCATGAGAATTGAACTATAAGTTTTAAGATATGAACTTAAAAATATCTATTTTTGGTATTCTGCTCTTTTGCCTACACGCATGTATGTCTATATACCACTTGTGTAGCTTGTGTCTGTGGTAGCCAAACAAGGGCATGGAACTAGAGTTACAGCTGATATTGAGCCACCACGTGGGTAATGGGGATAGAAACCTGGTCCTCAAGAATGGCAGCCAATCTCTCTAATTCAAGTGAGCTTTTACACACATTTCTTCTAAACACTCATTTAAGATGTTTACAAGGATGTAGACCTTTATGCATTTGTTTCATTTTAAAACTACAGGTATTCGCAGAATATCACACAATAGGTACTTAATCATTATTTCGTACATTAAAAAATTTTATTGATTTTGGACAATCATGAAATAGGCTTTGAGGAAGAAAATACGTGAATCAAAATTCTACTCACAAAAAGGTGAGCTTAAATACAAGTAATATTAAACATTAATATTAAACATTTGTGTACAAACATCATCATTATGCAATTATTTTAAAAGCCAAAACAAATTCCAATCCAAAGGAATATAAATGTGTGTGTCAGTGATGTGTAACATTATAAGCTACTAAAGAACAGTGTGTAATCATTAAATACTTAAATGTCCACTTATTGTCATGGAAATTGTTCAGGATATATTGTTAGTAAAACAGTGTATGGATGACATGGTGTGAAATAATAAAGTCTTGGAGTTAGTTTTCTGTCCTTATAGTCCAGCTTAGTCATTCTGACATTCTGCTCACAAGCCTGAGAAGCTACTTAATTTTGTCTATTTTGCTTTACTTCTGGAGAAAATGCTACATTATTGGAATCACTGAGATGTGTCCTCACAGAATTGTGAAGATCGAGAAAATTTCATTAAATTCTAGTCATTCTATTTTACCTTAATACATTTACTTTTATGGAAAAATAAATATGAAATGAATAAACATATTTGGAAATATTCCTTAAATAATATGAACAATAGCCATCATGTCCAACTAACAAACAAAGTTATTCTCTTGAAGCTAGATGTGGCTTCTGATGAAAAACCCCAGCACTTAGGTGGTGGAATCAGGAAAATCAAGGAGAGTTTGGGACTAGTTAAGACTATACAGTGCCCTCTGGGAGGAAAATACTTGGACAAAATTAAAAGGAAAAAATTTTTAATCAGAAAATATATCCAAATATTGATTCAAGTATTCACTATAGGAATTAATTACATGAGCTTCCTAGATCAATGTCTTGAAGGTTAAACAAAGAGATAATTTACTTTTGAGAGACACTTGTGGGCAGGCAAATATAATGTCATCTTTACATCCCAGAGCAAAGCACTCTTCTTATTTAAAGAGGATAGGATTAACTTGTTTACCAAAACTGTCTCCTATGTGCTCAGTGATTCACAATAAACTGATTAAGTTGGAAACAAATTTTCAGTTTTAATTGGAAAAATATATTTTAAAATAAATGCAAAACAAGTACATGAAAATGAATTTTAAGGTCATGTCAAAAGATCTTTCCAGTGCAGGCAAGGGACTAAAGGGAATGGTACCTACCTGATAATTCTCCTGACAAGGCTATCTTGATATGGTGAAGGGGGGTTTGCAACAATCACAAAACCTGGTGAAATTTTTCTTTTAGGGTGAGATTGGAGCCATCTATGATAGGTTAAGCCTGGCAGGTGGCCTTCCTGGAGGTGGCCAGCTACTGTTGCATGGCTTATGATGGGTGTGCTCTATAAGGCAAGGTCCCAAAGAGACTTCTTCCCAGGATTGCTTCGTGCAGCTGATATGCCTTTCCTGATATAGCTAAGTATACATAACAATCACTAGGTATTAGCCTCCTTTATTAAGCAGATTTCTGCAGATCGATGATGTACTATCTTTTAGTGATATTATATACACATTCCTATAAGATCCTATAAAAATTCCTAAAATTATACTAGTACTTATTAAACTCTTTATAATAAGACTGCTATTACAGTTCTCTCTGATATGAAAACTGCAATTAGAACCCTGCCAGTCTTCATGTGTAAGGAGTTAATTGCTTCTGAGATAGAAAGCAGGCATTTACAAATTAAAACACAATCCAAGGGGTTAAAACAATTAACCAAAGGTCATAAAAGGGAACTAGCAGTTTATTGTAAGTACAAGGACAGAAGATCAAATATTGACTGGGTTTATCTATACAAAACTTCAATGATATCTCAGTCGTAAAAATTATGGTTTTTAACTCTCCATGAATTTGTGGAGCCAATGACAGAAAATTAATGTTTAGCCAAATAATTACTCTTAATAAAAACATGTGTAAAAATCTCTGTTGCAAATCTTGTTCAACGTATGATCTGAAATAATGTTTGAACTTTCAGTGGTTTTTTAAAGGAAAGAATGCTTGGGAAAATGATGTGACCATCCCCCTAAAAGGATACAAAAAGCTAGGAACAATTACATTACATAGCATTGTTACATCAGAGCAGGAGGAGAAAGTGAGATTATGAGGAGGGAGAATGACAGCAGAGTAGAGTAAATTTGAAATTAAAAGGGAGCTTAGAAATTAAGAGAGCAATATGTAGAATACAGAGACAGAGCAAGACAAAGAAGAACCCGCAGAGAAAGCAGCAAAAGCAGGCAAGTTTCTCCTTCTCCTGGGGTAGAACAGTTTCTTTTTAACAGCAAGGCAGGCTTAGTTTTACTAAAAAGGACAAAGCTTTTTTTTTTTTTTTTCCTTAGAGTCTTGGGTTTAGTTTATTTACTAATAAAAGGGTAGAGGCCTCTTTATTTTTTTCTATGTCATAAAAATTGTAGCTCATTTTTTCGTCCAGAATGAGTGAGTTCTTTCTGCACTGGCATTAGGGCTTTTGCTGTATATGCATATGTAAGTATAGATATGTGTGTGTACTTATGTAAGTAAGAGATAAGTAGCTAAGCCTAACTGGACTGCATGAAGGTGTATGCATATGTAGGCATGAGCTTGTATATGAATGTATGGAAGTTTATGCGTATTTGCCTGTGTAAAAGTTGTTCTTTCTGTAAGTAACTCTCTTCTCCAATAAAAGTTTATTGCTCCAAACCTCCCTTCCACCTGACAAGTGAGAGGAGAAGCTTCTGAGCAAGAGGGAAAAAAAGCCCTAGCAATTAATCTTTTACTTAATCCCCTGCTGTTTTACAATGTGGTGCTAAAAGCCAAAGCCTGCAGTTTTGACCTCAAAGGAACTGAGAGAGGTGGGCCAAGTAAAATAACTTAGAATCAAGATAGATAAATTATTATTAAAAATAAAAGCAACCCTAATATCTTGCAAAACAAATCTTGCCCCCACTGATGTTCTTTACCCTTGGTTGCCTTCAAAAGAGAACCAGAACTCTGACAGCCCTTTGCTTAGTGCCTGGAGAACTAAATTTCATTTAAAGAAAAACAATGATAATAGTATTATTTATTTTCATTAAGTTTTACCCTATAGCTGTTGACTGCTTATACCAAAATGTATCAGGCATGTGTAGATTGAAGCTAGAGAACTCCATCAGATGAATGTCTTGTCAATAAAAGCCTCTCTGGACATTATCTTCTCTAGAAGTTTATATTGCTATACAAATTACTATAAAGTATAACTTCATTGATTTCAACAAAGTCAGAGAATTCCCTTGATAAGCAGCAGAAGACTGAAGAACAACCAAGAGTTTCTCTGACGGTGAGTTAGAAAGTGACAGATTAAAGCAATACTTTCAAGCATCCCCATTTGCATAAAGCCATACAGCTCAGAAGAGTGACTTTTAGTGTTTTACAATTCAAAAATCAACTCCCATTCTCTGTTTCATTTATCATACCAGATGTTCTGATTACCATTCCCTGGTCATCATCTACGTGCGCATGTTTATATAATTACAAGAGAAAAGAGGTTAAAACATGTGCCTAATCCAATATTGACAGAATGAACTGATAGAAGGTTTCATACTGGGGAATCAGGAGAGAAAGAGAGAGTAAATGTGATCCTTATAAATATACATAAGCAACAACCAAAATTATTTTCTAACCCAACCATCAAATATGGATTCTTCCCACTAGACATATTAAAAGCAACATGCATCCTTATCAGCCTGGTGTGAACTAGTTGAAAATAGTCTAGAGGCACAGGAGGAATTTGCACTGCATTTATAGGATGCCATGAATATGTATGTCACTTTTTTTCAGAGAACAACAAATAATCATACTAATTTCAGTAAAAGTGCCATTTTTTCTTCTCTCATACCTCTTTGTCCCACAGAAAATGTGGCACAAAGCACACATGGAAAAAAAGCTGAGAGAAGACTATCTACAGGCACATTCACAGAATGAAGACAAATACTAAGTGGTACAAATGTAAAGAGAGATATTTTTCCTCTTGAGCAGTAAGGATGTTTGGGCTATTATGTACATGGCCTGCATCTCAGTCCACCTGAGAGTTTTATCTAGTATCTCTTGATAAAAATGGACATTCTACTGCTACCACTAAATCCTATGTATCTCATTTCAATCTTATGGGAATTTGAAGGATAAAAATAGAAAGCATTAAGATTTGTCTTAAAATATATATTTCTAAATGTTTAATTATATGCATTTGTGTGTATCAGTGGAGACATTTGTACATATGAGTGCTCATACCCACAGAAGACAGAGGTATCAGATAACCAGGAGCTGCAGTAACAGGCTGTCATGAGCTGCTACCTCAATGCTGGTGACAGAACCTAGGTCCTCTTGTAAGAGCAGTGGCACATTATTAACTGCTGAAATATCTCTTTAATCCCTTTTGTGACATTAACAAACTGAACTTTAAGCTAGTCAATTAGGTATTCTTTGCTTGAGTTTACCTAGATGTGAGCAGAGGAGCTTCAAGAATCAAATGAAGGGGAGATCTTAGCTGGCTTTTTCATCTGTCTGATTCCCACACCCAGCAAAAAGCATAGAACATAGAACACATTTATTAAACCATGATGAAAATGAAAGAGTGGATAATTTAGAAGAGCAATAAATAAGATCCTTGCCAGTCTAGACTCTCTGTGACATTTTGTAGTTTAATTTTCATGGCAAGCAAAATTGCTTTGTTCAAAAGCACACCGTAGAGAAATAGAGAAAACTCAAACTCCAATCCTTCTAGGTAGAAGCATCAAACAACCCTGCTGTATTTCAGCAAATCTACAAAGATAAAAGATAGAGCATATAAACATATATACATATATAAACATAAACACAGTTGAGATGGAGTGGCATTTAGGAATTCAATTTTAAATGCAAACTTTATTTTTCATTGATTCTCTCATAGAATCTGCCCATTCTATGAATCTACAAAAAGTTAAAGGCAAAAATAAATGAAATTGCTTCATCTAGTATTAAAGATGAAACATTATTTGAAATTGTGAGCCCTTCCCTTTTAGATATTATACATGCTATTTCTCTAGTTTTCTAAATCTACTTTAAATTTAAAGGTTCAGGCCACCCACACTGGATTGTAGGTGCACAACATTTAATTGCAGCTAAAAAAGGAAGCTATTTAATATTATATTTTAAATATTATATATAGCAATGTAGAAGCTATCATATTTTGGTTAGCAAAATAAAATAAAAAATAGAAAAATCTGTTCATTGTAAAATAATTCATTACATATTTATTTAAATAAAGTATTGGCTTCTTAAATGTCATTATGTAGATAATTACCCAATCTTCTTGTCTTCTAACAGCCGTTAGAAGAGTGATCAGGATAGTTGAGCAACTCTATAATTTCCATCTGGCCATTGACTAAGATGAATATAATGACTGTTCCAGAAATCAGAAACTGGATATTCTTCTTAAAGGAAATATTTACTTCTACCTAATTTTGGTATTTATCACTTAATTATAAACGTTGTTTATTTCAGTTAATATTTCATATGTATTTAACTAGGCTAAAACCTCATGGCTCCTTACATAAAACAGAAGGTCCTTTCATTTCTCTTTATTCATTCTTTTGATTTAATCTTTTTTTGTTATATATACTCCAGATTTTATTTCCCTCCTGGTCCAGCCTCTGACTGTTCCACACCTCATACCTCCTCCCTGCCCCTTGTCTCCATGAGGATGTCCCCAGCCCCCCGCCTCCTACCCCCATCAATTGGAGATTCTGTTATCATTGTTAGCTTTGTTTCTTAATATTCATTCAAAATATTAAAATCAGAATCTCCAAGTGATATATACATTCTCACATTCATTGTAGCACTATTTCATATAGCAAAAAATTGGAAATAAATAAGATACATAAAATATAGATGCATACACACTGTAGAATATTATTCAGGCTTAAAACATAGAAATTCTTGTTGGTAAGACCTTAAGAGATTAGCTTCTAATATTACTAGGAGAAACAATGTCAGCAAACTTCCAGATCCTTTGGCTCTTATCATCTTTCTGTCTCTTCTTCGGCAATGTTCCTGGAAACCTCATGTATTGGAATGCTTTGTAGCTGTATCTATTTGGCCTGAGGTCTTCAACTACTCATTATGATTGGTTGTTGCTTTCTGTAAAAATGACAAATATTAGATGACCTAGTTATGCTAGAATGCTATTATAAGTAATACTTTTGGAAGATAAGTTAAATTTTTTATGTAAAACAATAGACTTCTAGTAAGTATTGAGCAGAATAATGAAAAAGTCAGCTGAATTCTCAGCAACCCCATTCATTCATTTATTTTTCTGAGGCTAACAAGAAAAAGGGGACAATAAGAAAAAAATCTTTATAATAGTCACTAATGTGTAGGTAATTGTTCAATTGTTCAACTTGAATCCTGTAGTTGCATAACCGAAATATTTGTAAAAATAGTCTAAACTCAATTTAAAAATTTAAGTTGATTGCTCTGTGATTCATAATGCAAAGACTATTAGACCCACATGAATTTTAACAAAATATAAATAATGTTCCACTTTCTGCTTTGTGGAATTGCAGTGGAGGTTCGGGTGATCGAGAATAAGAAATATGAATCAATTCTAGGCAGAGCAAGAAAAGGGGTCCAAATCATGAGATTTCAGTAACAGACGCAAAAGAAAATCAGAACAGAGATGAATAAAAGAAAAAAGGTCTTCAAATTTGAGAGGGTAACACATTGCCCTTGTTTGATTCCAGAAGGTAGAAAACTGAAATGACTTTGCAGTGTATATGAAAATGTATAGGAATGCATGTAAATAAATATTTAAATATAAACATGGTGTTTTATGTATACAGATACAGTTGTATATAGACAGACAGAATGACATCATGAGGATTAGGTTACAGTAAATTAGACTTTAGGAAAAGTATGAGTAGTTAAGCATTTCTGTGACATTTTGTGACACCCATATACCAAAGACTTCTGTGTGACTATGAACTGAGAACAGAGGCAACAGACAAAATGGTTCTGACAGCCAGTGAGTTCCCCCTCTGGTCCTTCCTCTCTCCTGCTGCCTGTCTTTTTGAATCTACCGTTTGCTCTCTTTCTCTCCATCTGTCCTCCGCACTTTTTATTTTCCTCTGTTGTTATTTTACTTTTTACTCCAATCATGTTCTCAAAACCCACTACTCAAAACTTCAGGATGTTCAAATTTGTTGAAGTACTTACGTATCACACTTGAGGTTCCTCTGTACTTTTACCCAACTACACTGCACATTTATGTTACCCAAAGCTCACACACCTACCACTGCCCTGATCAAGTGGCTTCCAGAGTTTACTACTTTGCATAAATCTTTTCCCAGTACTTATTTATATACAAAATTTGTGTATTCTCTGATGAGTGCTGCATAAAAGTCCCTGCAGTTCCTTGGATTTTAAGTTACAAATCTTGCTTTACAAACAGCTTATATGTTACTGCCTCTGCCTCATTACCACACACCCTGTGAATTTTTGCCATCTGGCTTTGCCTTGAGAGTACAGTAAATTCTTCATCAGACACCACCAAGAAAAAAATTCAGCAGTAAATGTCTATTTTCTTCTCTAAAACATTTCAGTAATAGGTTTTGTCGTATCAGAGTTAAAACTTTTTTTGTAGTTTCTGAGACTAAAAGCTTTACTCGTGTTGAGATAAAACATATGCTACTCTTCTTCTTGAATTGTTTTGCCATTTCACTTTGTAAAAATAAGTTTTTCTTTTTTTGTATCACATAAGCCCTATCTACTTCATGCTCTTGTATATCAAATACATCAAATACCACATTACCAGTGAATAAGGCCTAAGAAGACAGACTAATGTTTTTCATATTGTTCTGTCTCCAGCATCTATTCTAAATCTAATATTAAATATAGCTGAATAGATGTTATTATTTCTGAAAGAAGATCCAGAGGCCATGTATTTTCTTTGTTTTAGATATTTCTCATTTTGCCAGGATAAATAATAAAGACAGAATACCACAGCCTTTTGAATGTTTGGATTTATCTTTGCAAACCACCTCAATTGTATTACAAAATATGTATATATTTTTTCATATTTTAAGGTATAATAAGAAAGGGAATGCATTGCCAAATTAAGAAAATATTCTATGAAATTAATTATAGAATTAGTAGAGAAATTATATTCACTTAAATGTAATATCAAGTATAAAGCAATCCATAATATTAAGCTTACATGCATATTTTCTGAGATTTTTGTTCACAAAACCATATATAGTTATACATCTAGTTTTCATTGGGGGTATGTTTACTTGAGGAAATAGTTATTGTACTGTCATTTGTGAATAATGGTAAGGAGAAAAGTTCATCTTACCTTCACTATGATATTATGCCCAAAATAGCATATAAAGCTGTCTTTGGCCCAGAAAGAACATTTTGATTATGTATAACAAAAACAAGAACGTCAGCTTTCACAGAATTTGAGTCATCTTTCTGGCAGTAACATCTTCATCACCTAATTTTGTGAGCTTTAACTCCTCCCATATAACTTTGCTCACTAGCTTCCCATTCTTGATTCTGTAGGGCTAGAAATAAACTCTTTAATTTATTGTCACAAGGGAATTAAAATAAAACAACCAGACTAAAGTGTTCATATCTAAACATTGGGATAAAACTTCTAGCTGTATTCAGTTAACTGAATGCCTAGAGAAGTCAGACAGATAGGAGAAGCATTCTACAAAATATAAATAGCTATGAAAATTCAAATTGTTATTATGGTCATCTCATGACAGCAAATTATACATAATCAAACTATATGAAACATACTAAGGTCCATGGAAGGGTAGAGTGGGAGGAACTATGTTAGAGCAGAGGTAGTGAAAGTCTATTTTTTTTTTTTTAAGCTTCAATCTTCAGGTATCATCTTTGTTTTTTTCATTGTTTTCTTTATCTGTTAACTTCTTAAAAATGTCTGTTTTTCATATCTTCTTATGACTTTTATTATTTTACAATCCTGCCATTGTCTCCCTCTTGGTCCCCCCTCGCACAGTTCCTCATCCCATTAATTGTCCGCCCTGTCTCCAAGAGGATGTTCCCTACACCTTCCAGGTCTCACAACTCCCTGGGACCTCAAGTCTCTTGAAGGTTAGGCTGTTTTACCCACTGAATCCAGACATGGAAGTCCTCTGATGTGTGTGTGTGTATGTGTGTGTGTGGTGTGTGTGTGTTGAGTGTCGGGGACCTCAGACCAGTTCGTGAATGCTGCCTGGTTGGTGCCTCAGTAGCTGAGAGATCTCCAAGGTCCAGGTTAGTTGAGACTGCTGGTCTTCAGGCTTCTGCCCACTCTTCCCTTATCTATTCAATAGAAGACCTGAAGTTTTAGCTTGAGCAATAAGACAACAAAAGGAGATCAAGGGGATACAAATTGGCAACGAAGGAGTCAAGGTATCACTATTTGCAGATGACATGATAGTATATATAAGCGACCCCAAAAATTCTACCAGAGAACATCTACAGCTGATAAACAACTTCAGCAAAGTGGCTGGATATAAAATTAACTCAAACAAATCAGTAGCCTTCCTTTATACAAATGATAAATGGGCTGGGAAAGAAAATAAGGAAACAATATCGTTCACAAAAGTCACAAATATTATAAAATATCTTGCTGTAACTCTAACCAAACCAGTGGAAGATCTGTATGACAAGAACTTCGAGTCTCTCAAGAAAGAAATCAAAGAAGTGCTCAGAAAATGGAGAGATCTCCCATGTTAATGGATTGGTAGGAATAACATAGTAAAAATGGCCATCCTACCAAAAGGAATCTACAGATCCAACATAATCCCAATAAAAGTTTCAACACAATTCTTCACAGACATGGAAAAAGCAATTATCAATTTCATATGGAAAAACAAAAACCCAGGATAGAAAAAAATCTTAACAATAAAAGAACTTCTGGGGCAATCAGCATCCCTGACCTCAAGCTGTACTACAGAGCCATCGTGCTATCTGCCAACATCTGACTAAGACATATACAGATACTCACAGATAACCATCTGATGGAGCCCAAACACCCCAATAGCCATTTATTTTTAAAACAAAACAAAATAACAAAATAACAACAACAACAAAAACCCTACATGGTATTGTTACAGAGACAGACATGTAGACTAATGGAATAGAATTGAAGACCCAGTTACAAGCCCCCACACTTATGGACACTTGATCTTTGACAGAGAAGCCACAAATACACAATGGATAATAAATGGTGCTGGTCTAACTGGCACTCTGTTGTAGAAAAATGAAAATAGATCCATATTTGTCACCTTGCACAAAGTTCAAGTCCAAGTGGATCAAGGTAGTAAAAGTCTTTATAATCAAAGTTATTTCTGTTCTTGTCATTCCCTCTGTCACCACCTACAGAGTCTGAAAAATTACCTATCAGTGGCCTAATAGACCCAATTATTTCATAAGCTAATTTACTGTGCAACCGCAAAGCCAAGATTTTACTATGTTATCCACAATCTTGATGATCACCATCTAATATGTCTACAATTTTTACTTCGAAATATTTCAGACCTATTGCCAACTTTCCCTTCAACTAAAGTCTTTAAGAATAATTGCTGTTATCATTAATTTGGCAATTTGTTTATATTTGTTCCAGCAAAGACTTAATATGGCTCATTTGGCAATTAATCATGTAGTGTAGTATATTATTTCTCATGGCATCTGTTCTGCTCTTTCATCAAACTATTATTCATGCTTTCCTTTGGTCTCCTAATCAGACTCTAGGCGCCATTATTAATGGGCCACACTTTGACTTTCTAGACACACGCACATCCCCAGGCTCATTCACGACTTTACTTAAATTTTATCCTTAAAAATGAATAGAGGAGCATATTCCTCCCTGATTGTGATGATAGACAGTTGTCTATAAGAAACTCCAACAACAAAAATACAAAATTATTAGCAGTTCAGCCTTGCACCTCACACATTTCCCTTACATTTCCTCAGGTGTTAGGAAGTTGTCAACTGCTCTCAGGAATTGGCATTAATGCCTCCTTTTCGCAAAGCTCATTTTCTTCCAGGGGCAGTTCATATAAACTAGCTGATCAATGCCAAGTGGCAAGTATCACCCTATCACTTTAACTGTGATAGTTGTAAGAGCCTTATTAGCTTAGAATGATCCTAGTACATAGTTCATTGCATGAGTGACTCTTATATTGCTTGTTTGTTAATTTGTCAAATCTTATCTCCCTTTCTTTTATAAAATTTCTACCACAAAATTTCTAATATTTTCTGTCCATTTCACAGAAAATATTAAATAAAGCACAAAGTACATCATCATCTCTTTCTTATTTACCCTCCAGAATCTCTTAATTCCACTTAATAGTCAGTTAAAATTAATTATCCTCAAGCCAGTATGATGACAAAGAGGGCAAAAGTATTGGCCTACAAGTCTAACAATTTAATTCAATCCTTAGGACCCACATCATGAAAATATTTGATTCCTCTAAATTGTTTGTTGCCCTATACACACTCACTTTTTTATCTGACTATTCCATGCTTCACTCTCTATTCCAGTGTTAAGAGTAAATTTAACAATAGACACCTATGATAATCCACTGTTGTGTTTTTGCTGAATGTTAAATCAGTTGTAATATACTCTCAAAATATAGAAGAAAAAAAGAGTACTCTTAAAAGAAGAAAAAATGGCTCCTTAGCTAAATATTTCTTTACAGTCATTAAAAAGTCTTTTAAGAGAAATTTGAGATGAATCTTGAGACTATAGTATTTGGCAGAGAGAGGTAAAGAAGTAGAAGAAAATCTGAATGAGGATTGAATACAGACCTATATAAGAACATAGACATGAGAGAAATCATAAGACAGATCAAGCTCTATAGTATAAATATTCCCAACACTGCCTATTTCAAAATTTTGACCACTTAGTAACCATCAAAAGCATTCCTCCTGTTTCTATAGTTATCCCGCCATAAGCCCATCTAAATTATTCTCATGATTATGGTTTGTGAAAAGGAGAAAGATAATTGAAATCCAACATTCATTCATGTTCCTGCATCCTGACTGTGCATACAATATGACCAGCAGCCTGAAGCTCCTGCTACTGGCTTTCTTGTCATGACTGGTTATACCCTCCAATTGGGAGGCAAAGTAAACCCTTTCTCTCTTTGATTCTCTAAGTCATTGTGTCACATCATTAGGTAAAAGATAAAGCTACATAACATTTCTCCTTGTGCTCAGCCTTTCCTTTGTAGTGCCCACTACAGTCAGAACAATATTTCAATAGGCACTAATCAAGACATCTAATTTTGAGCTTGGGGAAAAATTGAGAGATCCAGAGGGGATAGGAACTCTACCGGAAAACTAACCGAGTCAACTAACCTGCACCCTTGGGCTCTCCCAGAGACAGAAACACTAACAAAGAGCATACTTGGGCTGGAAAGAGTCCCTGCCCCTGGACATATGTAGCAGATATGTAGCTCAGTCTTCATGTGAGTCCCCCAACAACTGGATTCCGGGCTCTCTTGACTATGTTGCCTGCCTGTGGATCCTGTTCCTCTGACTGGACTACTTTGTCTGACCTCAATGGAGAGGATATGCCCAGTCCTGCAGGGACTTGATGTGCCAGGGAGAATTGGTACCCATGAGGACCTTCCCATTCTCAGAGGAGAACATTAGAGAGGATGTAGAGAAAGAGTGGGGTAGAGAGTCACAATCAGAATGTAAAAATGAACAAATAAATAAATTAATAGAAAAATTTCAGCCTTTTAGAAGTATGAAGATTTATGCAATTCTTAATCACATTTCTAGCTTCACTGTATTGCCCCCTAATCTTGTTCAACTTGCATAAATCACTCTAGCTCTTCTCTAGTCCATTGTACATAATACATGCTTGTGTATTTCTATGAGCTTTTTTTTCTTTTTACTCATTTTTCTTAAAAGCAGCTTGATCAATATTTTACTTCTCTCAATTTTCAATTAGGCTAGGAGTTACAACTTCACATACTGATAACTCTTATAAATTCAATTTAAATTTATAAGGGAAGAGGCTAATGGTCCAGAATCCTACAAAAGTAACTATAGGCTATTAAGGAATATCCAGAATAGGAGTAGTCTACCCCAAGGAAGAGTTACCAAAATTGGTTTTCCTATAACAGTGCTCAGCCCTGAACACATACATATAACTATGATTATACAGACTGCGCAAGTTCCAATTATATAGTTAGGAATGTGTATGTGTACACATATACATAGAAAGATTATAGTGAGGGAGGAAGATCTGTATATCATTATAGTATCATGAGTAACATACATACACACATAAACACACACATATAATTAAATATAACTATAATTAATGAAATAAGAAGCCATGAGTTTGAAAGAGAGCAAAGACAAATATATGAGAGAGTTCAGAGGGAGTAAAGGTAAAGGGGAAATGACGCAAAATTACAACATTGCAGCTGAACCAGACAAAAGATAGTGAAAATTTCCACCTTCCTCAGTAACTCAGACATGATAACATGATTCTGTACAGATCATCACACTCATTATAATGTTTCCTTTCTGTCCTATATTTTATGATGCTCTTCAGTTTATCTGCTCCAAAGTTGAGTTTAGATTAGCCAATTGTTTCATCCTGCCTATGTGTTTATCAATTCTTCGTCCATTGCTAAAAAGTAATAGTGTCAGAGTTTGGTGCCTCACCCTCACCCATGGAATGGATCCCAAGTTGGGCCGGTCACTGGTCAGCCATTTCTTCAATCTCTGCTCCATTTTTGTCCCTGTATTTCTTTTAGATGGGAGCAATTTTGGGTTAAAAAATTTGTAAGTAGGTTGGTTTGACCATCCCTTCACTGGGGTCCTGTCTGGCTACTGGAGGTGGTCTTTCAAGGTTCCACATCCACACTGTTGGGCATTTCACCTAAGGTCACCTGCACTGTGTCCAGGGAGCCTCCCCAATCCCATGTGCCTGGGACTTTCTAGAGATTGACTCAACCCCCACCCATGGTAGCTGCATATTTCCTTTTATTCTCCTGGCCCTCTGTTCCTCTCTCTATCTTACTAATTTATTAATATTGACTGTTTTTGGAATTCTTTTTCAGTTTCTGAAAATTATAATCATAGTTGTGTATTGGCAAGTTATTATTAATTAGATCAATTATTTCTATAGCAAAGAATTAAGTAATTGTACTAGAAAAATGGCTCTTTTTCATATTCAACTACAAGGATATTTGATTCTAGATAAGAAAACAAGGACTGTTGACTGAAAAACTACAACCCTCGTTCAAGTATTTAACACTCCACCTCTGGAATTTGATCACTGTGAGCTTGTGTCTTTAATCTGTGGATCCAAGAGAACCTGGGTAGATGGCTGGTAGCAAGCCCCACCTTGGAACATTAAAGCAGGGTAGTAAAACCTACATGCTATATATGGCATGCCAGTGGAAGGCGAGAATCCAGTATTAATTTAAGAAATTCTCAGATGGATTATACACGTACGATATAGTTTAAGAGTGGAGAGAACTGATTTCTCAGTGGAGAAGAGCAGAGTCACGTGGCTCTAGAACATGAAACTAAACCAAAAGAAGATAGCTGCTGGCAGAGAGAGCTTAAACTAAGAGGCTGAGAACTGCTGTGCAAACAGGCTGGCTGGTTCCCTGAGTGCTAGTGCTAGGAGGAAGATAGTGAGAGACAGAGAGCAGATGGTACTTCCTACAAACAAATAATAAATACAGAGATATATAAATATTGAGGCTTCTGATATTTAAAAAAATTAGGTCAAAAGCAGGAAGTAAGGAGCCTATCCTATCTCAGACAGTAGAAACTTAGGCCTTGAGAATTATATATAGAGAAAAAAAGAGACATACTAAAATATGTACCCACAGAGATATTAATCTCCATAGTAGTGAGGATACAAGTTTGCACTGATGTATAAATAATTTAGGCTTTGATCTCACATAGGTTGGAGCAGAAGACAGGAGAAACACTGTCTCAACAGATAATATTTGTTTAGATTGCTTTAATTGCTTTGAATTTTTTAATTATTAAAATGAATGTAGTTATGAGTTTGGTGGTTATATTAAAATTAACTCATTTAAGAACAAAATGATTAAATAACACAAGTGGCCACTGGCCACTTCCCAGATTGGGCCTGGGGTGGCAGGAGAAAGTTTAGAAGTGCCCAGCCATTGAGGTAGCCAAAACATTTTAAAATTAACGTGTGTGTGTGTGTGTGTGTGTGTGTGTGTGTCTCTGTGTGTGTGTATTTTCCATTCACCACAGATCTGAGATAGCTCCTAGAGCTCAAACAGGTACAGCCAAGAAACACACCTCAACAATGTACTCAGAAGCCTGGCTTTATTATTTTGTAATTTTGCAACTTTTGACACATGTATATATTTAAAAAGTAAGTTTGAATATTTTTCAAATGCATTGCATTAGTCAGTAAGACAGACATCAGAGTATTCCATTAAGGGTGTCTCTCCAAGTGTGCCATCTAGGTGGTATTTTTATAACTTTTGCACATTCACAAAAAATATAAAAACTGAATCAATAATACAGTGTGGTGGCAACTAACATAACTATCAAAATGAATAAACTAACAAAGAGAAACAAACCTTTCTCTGATTCAGCTTCTCCAGATATTGTGGTTTAAGTGCTTTTCCTATTTTTTGGATTTCTCACAGTAGTTTAAAAAACTGCTCATTTTGCTACTGTCTTTGGATGTTAAGGAAATATTTCCTGATGAAGAATAATGTGGCAGATTTTGTTAGACTTGTGAAAATAAATAAATAGGTTCTAAGAAATTATATTAAACAATTTTTCTTTTAAAATTAATAATTATGAGACAAAAATTTCCTTCAAAGGAATATAATTGAAATTCTAGTAATGCAGAATGTAGCTTAAATTATTAAATTATGTTTGTTAAATTGGAATACTAAATGAGGGGGGATGCTTTTTTAATATCGATATTGATTTTAAAAGAAATAGAATGAATCATTTTCCTACATTATAAACATAGTCTTATATGATATTGCAATTATCTTCTATTATTTTTTAGTAGAAAAATTAAACGACTGTAAGTGCATGGCAGAAAATACTCATTAATTATTTTAGTTATGCATACAATAACAAATGTTACAGCCATCATGCCCCTATTCAATGACAGATGGTATATGATATAGAGAAGCCTCTTTATATACATCCACATTGCATGAAATATGCTATATTAAAAAGGCTTTTGCCCATATTAAAGCTACTTCTAAATTTTCTCTGTCAGAGTAAGCAATTTATTAGGTAGCATGTTTGATGATAGCAATTAAACTCACATTTTTTTCCAGGATGGTGACATGTTCTGGAGCTAAGACACACAGCTTCAAACAAAAACACCAAATATAAGGAAAGGAGAAAAAAGTCTGCATTGTACATTCTCATAAATATTTTTCTACTTTCCCAGCTGTCAGAACCACAATAGGCTACTTTGTGATCTTCCTATCTCATATGAAAAATATGTAGCTGATCCTCCCATAGGATAAAATGTTCAGTGATATCTGAATAAAAACATCTAAGTTGACTTTATTTGGAACATGAGTTAAAATAGGAAACTTCAATACACTTCATTAGCATGGCTTAGGAGTTAACTAAGAACCAGCTTCTCTGAGGGTCTTTTTGGGTGATTGTACTTTATGTGGTCTTCATGGTTTATATCATTTTCTCAGGATAATCAGCTTCTTTTCAAGGATTCACAAATTACAGCTTCTTTGTGCTTACATATACATCTACTTCCTAGTGCTCCCTCTGGTTCTTTTTTTCTTCTTGACCCATCTGTTGCATATTCATCATCCTTCCCTGTATAATGGTTCTATATTGTAGACTTTATTTTATAATTCAACTTTCCAAGAGGCAACCACGACTTAATTGAGTAATCACTCCTGGTTGAGAGTACAGGTTTTTCCATACAAGGTTCTTTACAGGGCTATGTCCACTATTGATTACATTGGCTATGGAGAAATAAGGAACTCCCTAATTTTTTTCTGTTGCTGTGATTACACATGCTGACCAATAGGTTAAGAGCATTTATTGCTCTTGTTTAGGATGCTGTTTCAGTTTCCAGAAACTAAACCAGGTGTGTATCTCATAACTGCCTGTGATTCTAGTTCCAGGGGATTAGATATTATCTGGCTTCTGAAGGCATCTGTACACACTTGGTGCTCATAAACTCACTAAAGCATGAACACATACACACAATAATAAATTAATTGTTAATAATATTATAGTAAACCACTCTGACCAAAACAATATAATATTTTCCATGTATCTATAATTCTGATTATATATTATATATAATTACGATTATAATTTCACTTAATGAAATTCTATTTTTAAACTTCAGGATATAAAAAAATCCGATATCTCTTCCCTGATATTTTAGAGCTATATGCCAATAATGCTCTATTTTACATACTAAATATGTTTTATTTACAAAACTCCATTTTAATATTTCTTAAAAAGATGAGAAATTTCCTTCTTCTCTGTCCCAAGCACCACACAGGCTAATGAATTTTATTTAGTGGTCAGTAAATACTCACTACACACATCAATGTAATTATACCATAATACTTATTGAATATCTTAGATCTTTAAGACAGGGTTGTAACTGATGGGATCTGTATTAGTGAACAATAGAAGAGGGAAAACTCCCTCATATGTTAGAATTTGAATTGTATCAGTGAGGAAAAAAAATCAAGAAGGGCATTATACCATTCATAAACAAACACACACACACACACACACATAGGGAGGGGTTGTGTGGGTCTTAGGAGAGAAGGCAGTTATTTTTATTAAGAAAATGCACAGAAGAAATGGTGTGCTGCAAGCTGCATAGTTAGTCTATTAATGGAATAACTAGAGGGGTCTGCATGGATAAATCCTAAGTACAGATAATTGGGAGTGGGATTTCCTGATCTTTAATGCAGAACTCCTAAGTAAGAGAATGGCCAAGTAACAGTCCCCATTGGTGAAAATATGGCTGATATGTCCAAGAAACAATAAGGATATCTTTAGGAATGAGGCGGAACAGTGACATGAAGGCTGATGGTAGAGATATCAGGATAGGAAGTAGACTCTACTAGGCCCTTAAAGGCAGTTGTAAGGATTTTAGGTTTTTCCAGTAGAGCACCATGATTCTTCTATTTTAGAAAAGTCATTTTGGCTTTTGTGTCATTAAGAAAGAAATGGCAGCCAACCAGAATCTTCCTAGGTTGCTTCAGTCAAAATGGAGGTAAGAGATATTAATGATATTCCTAAAACATCAGGGTAATGGCTGTAAGAAGTGCTCCAATTCTGGTTATTATCTGAAAATGAAGGTCACAGTTTGTGTGACAGTTACTATGTTGATAATAAGGCAAAGAGATAATTTACCAAAAGTAAATCCCTTATTTTAAAGATCTTTGTGACTGAGAGAATAGGAATAGAATAGTAGAATTATGGCAAGAATGTCAGATTCATCAGACTATGGAAAAGATTTTAAGTTATAAGGATTATATATATATATATATATATATATATATATATATAACTTATTTTATAATATATTTTAATTATATTTTATATATATTTATATATATATAAAAGAAAAGAAAAGAAAACAACAACAAGAAGCAGGAAAAGATATGAAAAAAACAAATCCAAGAACTGGGAGTTGGGGGAATTTCCAAATGGAGGGAGGAGATTCACAAAACCTCAATAGTGACCAAGAAGGAATAGATGTGATTGAAAGGACCTGGAGAGTAGTGGGGCCCAGAAGCTTGGAGAACATAGTTTTTGGAAGATAGGGTGAAGGATATAGAGTCTTCAGTATGTAGAAGGTATTAAGTAAGGTCGGTGATTACAGCGCAGGGATAGTAGGACAGTGGAGCTATTGTTAAGAAAGTAATTATGAGATAATATCCAAGGTGAGAAATGAAAACACATGAAACTAAAGAGTAAAATTATAAAAAGATATCAAACTAATCACAGTTTGACACCAACAACCCAAATAACCCAATTAAAACATAGGGTAAAAAAGCTAAATAGAATTCTCAACAGAGGAGTCTCAAATGGCCGAGAAGCACTTAAAGAAATGTTCAATGTCCTTTGTCATCAGGGAAATGCAAATCAAAATGACTCCATTCTATACCCATCAGAATGGCTAAGATAAAAAAAACTCAAGTGATAGCACATGCTGGTGAGGATATGGAGCAAAGGGAACACTCCTCCACGAAGTGCTGGTGGGAGTGCAAACTTGTACAACCATTTTGAAAATCAATTAGGCAGTTTCTGTCATAGAAAATATTTAAGCCTAGTTCAGGATTTCTACCCTGCCTTTGACCATTCAGTTCCCAGACAGAAGACACACATGACCTTTATATTTACAATAAGCCTTTATCAGCACTAATGCTGTGCAGATATACACCCTCTGTTATTAAAATTTATTTCCTATCGATAGCCCCAAGTTATTACTTACTATGTTTCATCTGGGGTGCTTGTAACCCCAACTGGACAACCCTCAGGGCCATGTTTTCTTAACTCCTAATCCATGGCATTCATCTCCTCTCTCTACCTTATTTTCTCTTGCCTAGTGGTCTCTGATTCCAAGGCATAGAACACTAATCCCTGCCTATCTCAATTATGCCAAGCTTGTCTGGAGAAAAACCAACCAACCACCCAAACAAACAAAAGGAATCCATAAAATATTTTACAAAAATAGTAAGTCATGGGTTAATGTGGTCACTGAGAGAAATCATGGGCATCCGAACATTTCCTTGCATTTGTAAACAATTACTAAGTATTATCTTCACAACATAGCTTACCAGACTACCGGGCAATTCTTAATCAAAATATCTATGTGGACCCATTTTTGTATAAATAAATAAAAAAACCTGAAGTGATAAAAAAAGAAAACTAATCACAATATTTGTTTTTAATCTTAACATTTTTTTTCCTCATGGTCACAAAACATTCAATTAATATAGCCCCCCGCCCCCCCCCCCGCTCCCACAGTTAAAAGAAAGCAACACTGCCTATGTAATAGTTAAGATTTTGTTTAAGGTGAATTTGTGATAACATGTTTTTAATGTATTTTTAATGTGCCTAGCATTTGTCTAGGTTTACATCCATGTGTTCTTATTCATTTACGCTTAAAATGATGACTGCAACCTGCATTTCACTGATGAAGAAAATGAAGCAAAAGAAAGTTAAGCACCAACAGGCATACGCTAGAAAATTGCAGGGACTGTGATGCAGACCTGTGAGATTTGTCTTCACAATTGCTCTTAACTACTATTTTATTTTGCATCTCAAGAAATATGATTCATATGTTGCCTGAGGCATAGGAGAAATTCCACAGATGTTCACTGAATTTGACTGTAGGGCATCAGTGTGGTTTTCATTCTAAAATCTAGAAATAATCTTTTACCAAGGATTTCATGGGTAGTTCCTAAAAGCATCCATGGAGCTCAAGAGGAGTTTTCAGGTAGAGAAGATAAGGATGCCAAGGGGTAAAATCTGGGCCACTTACAGATAGAGTGGTTACAGCTGTTCATATCCCAGGTGACTACCTCTCCTTTTAAAAGTAAAACCCAAATGCATCTGAAGCAGTCCAAATATACAACCAGGTAGTTTACATCCATTTCCTTGTTGAAATGCCCCATGTGCTAGACTCTGATTAGTTCTCTTGGCACAAACACGCTTACTAATCTAGACTGGTTGCTTTCTGGCTGTGGTATTCTGTAATAAACTGAAGCAGAGAGTCAAACAAAATGAAATGTCAGCTCAGTGCCAACATGATTCTGATCTTCCAATTTCATTCAGAGTTCAGCTTTCAACTAGAGCCCTAGAGTGGCTTCTGAGAGACCTTTAGTTATAAACTGGTAACATTCTTTCACTTTCACCTGACTTTCAGTGTGTTTTTCTGCACTACCTCACAGTTATTTTTCTTAAACAAAGTGGAACTTACCATCATTCATTTTTTTTTAATTTTATTTTATTTATTTATTTATTTATTTATTTATTTATTTATTTATTTTGGTTTTTCGAGACAGGGTTTCTCTGTGTAGCCCTGGCTGTCCTGAAACTCACTCTGTAGACCAGGGTGGCCTCGAACTCAGAAATCCACCTGCCTCTGCCTCCCGAGTTCTGGGATTAAAGGTATGTGCCACCACTGCCCAGCACCATCATTCATTTCTAAAGAAAATGTGATTAGCATGCTAGAGTTAAAAAGTTTAAAAAAAAGATTACACTATATATTTATAGAATCTGACTATACATGTCACAAGGACATTTTATGTACCGGAATATTTTTGTTTGTGGCTCCATAGTAGTTGTGATAACACAACACTGATTTAAAATAACAATTAAACAACAGACAAGCCATTATTCCAAAATGATTATGTTCAAGCACCTTACATGTCTCAGAATTTTCTCTCCATAGAGGAATTTTAATCCAGTGACATGACTGTTCCAATAATATCCAAAGACTTAGGTCTGTGTGATCTAGATGCAATGCAGACATACCACACACCTTTGAATCCCTCTAGTTAGAATACAGATATACTGTTAGTAATTTTAAGGTAAAATTAGTTTGCAAAAGGATGCAGCTATGTTTGAAAGTAGTGTTTAATGGAGTGGCAGACAGACAAAGTGATGCATCAGAGAAAGATTTGACAGAATGGGTCAGAGATAGGATATATGAAACTCTTGAGAGAACAGACAGGAATATATTTTAATTGAATATATTTTGTTCATATTCTTTCCTCTCTCTCTCTCAACTCCTGCTAAATCGTCCCATATCCTTATACATGCAACTTTATACTCTTTCTCTTCCTCTCTCTAAAAAAAAATATAAAATATAAAAAATAATAAAGCAAAATCCCAAAACTAAAATCACAGACTCTTTAAAAAAATTGTCCTTTGTTTTATGTTGCCAACTACTCCAGGGCATAGGGTATGGGTGATACATCCCATGATGCTCCATTTGGAGAAAACTGATTTTCCACTTCCCAGTAGGTATCAATTGCAAGTAGCATCTTTGTTAGAGGATGACACTTTGTATCTACTTCCCTTTCTCTATGCTGGGATTTTTCCAGTTTGAACATGAACAGGTCTTATGCATGCTATCATGATCTGTGTGAGTTCGTATACAAATCAATTCTGTTGTGTTTAGAAGATACAATTTCCTTGTTGCCATACACCACCTCTGACTCCAATAATCTTTCTGTCTCTTCTTCTTTATTGATGCATGAGCCTTCAGGGGAAGGATTTAATAAAAAGCAACCTGCCTGCAAGATAAAGTAGTATAATAGTGGCAGAAATGTTATAGGAGTAACCAATCACTTGAAAATTGGATTTAAGGCCTACTCCATGAAGTAGAATCTATATCTGATCTTGCTACTGTGGCCAAGATCCTGAGACTACATTGATCATGGGCCCTAAAGAAAAACCTACTACCATTTATTTGCTGAAGCAATAAAATATTCCTAATGCATTGCTAGTCTCATATATCAGTGCCTTTAATGTTTCTCTTTATTTATTAATGTTCAAAAGTCAATTCTAAAAGAAATTTATAATTTTGAAGTATGATATATTGAAATCATGTAACGTAAATGTAGCTACCATTAAATAACCAATTCTCTACTTATGACATGAAATTGTATTTATTCCTTTATTTATTTATATTAAAGTTTATATCTTCTGGATAAGCTCAAGGCTTATGGGCTATCCTAGTAAGAATATGGAAGACTTTGTTACTGAGAGTGATTTGAATTGTGTGTACCTGGCCCAAGAGGTTTCAGTGGAGAATTTCAATATGTGGACTAGAGACTGATTTTGTGGTATTTTGGTGAAGAATGTAGCTACTTTTTGCCTTTGTCTGAAGAGTATGCCTGAGGCTCCTGTGAAGAGACTCGGATTAATTGTACTGACAAAGGAAGTCTCAGAAAGCCCCATCATAGACTTTGTTCTCTGACTGAGTCCCTTGAAGAGAATTTAAACAAGCATAACAAGCTGAGAATGGAAAACTATAAAATATATGGTTTGAGTATTAAAGGGGCACCAGGAAGTGAAATGGAACTGAATCCTGTATTCAAGGATATTAAATTGAATTAAGGGAGTAGCGATCTGGGGGCAAGATCCCACCCAGCTAAATATAGGTACAGGCATGGTATTACAAGCCTTTAATCCCAGGAGACAAAGACAAGATCTCTGAGTTCAAAGCCAGCCTAGAACAGAGCAAGTTCTAGATGAAGAAAATCTTAAATCAAGGCTTGGTGGGCCACACCTTTAATCCCAGTGCTCAGCAGACAGGCACAAAGATCTCTGAGTTCAAAATAAGTCTACAGAACAAGTTCCAGGACAGCCAAGCTCAGGCAGTGAAGGAGTTAAAAAACAGTAAGCTGGTGATAATGTAATAAAACAAGGGGGGTCATGTTCCAGTCCCAGCAAGCAACAGAACTCTTGGCAACTGGCTATACTGTTACAAGTTAAAGTTCACCATGGCAGGGTATTTAAAGCATTTACAACCCAAAGCTGCTTATCACACTGCATACTCAGTCAGAAGAGAAGAATAATTGTATGTATGCTCTGTTTTATCACGTTCTCCAGACTTTACATAGCACAGAGTACTTTCCCTAAGGAATGGGGTCACACACAAGGGTATGTCTTCAAACTTCAGTTAGTATAATCAAGATAGTGTCTCACACACAACCTCAGAGACCCACTGCCAATATGATTTTAGATTGTTTTACATTCACAATTAACACAAATGTTCCCTTGGAAGCTCTTAAGATGATGACAATCACTGAATAAGATAAACATAGTAAAATTGTTACATTTTAATATATTGTAATTTGAGATGAGATGAAAACTCACATTTGACACTAAGAGGTCAGGCACAAAATGTTACAAATATCTGTAAACTGCATTATATAGAACATTGGCTGTGGAGACGAAGAATGTGACAGAGGACAAACTACAGAATGATGTCATTTGAGAAAAGACTTTGTTCTGAGGACAGATTTAAGAAGAATGGGAATTGGCACTGGAAATGGCAACAAAAACAAGTAAGCACAGAGGCAATAGAGACAAGTTTTTAAAATGCACAGTCCTTCCCCAGAGCTCCTTCTAACTTCTTACCATTCTACATACCCTGAAGCCTAGGTGCTGCAAGGTTAAACCAGATTCACTAGTTTGAAACCATGATGCACTTGTTTTCAATTTTCTGTCCTCTGGAACGGTTTAATATTTCATAATTATTGCAGATTCCATGAATTCTCACAAATACCACTTCTTGTGTGCAGTCGCCTTTACTTTCTGCTCTACAACGCGTTCCTTATGTTGTGTTGTGAGCACAAAGGATATGAAACTAGGTTTGGCTATTTAGAATGAAGTGATGACCTTTGCAAGAACAATTTTATTGTGGTGCTGCCAGCAGAAGCCAAAAAAATAAAAAAATAAATAAAGGATTAAAAAAGAAGTGGGTGGTAATTAGACAGAAAAATCTGTGTGCAGAGTTAGTTACTGAAGGCAGCTGAGAGATGAGATGGTGACTTTAAGAGAACACAGCCAAAGCATGAGGTAAAGAATTAAAGGTGAAGTATATGTTGGGAAAATTTATCAACTGACAGAAAATATTTAAGATGTGAAATAGTAGATGCAATTGTGTGGCACAGAAAGTTAAAGAAGAGTGATAAATAAAAATACAGAGAAGAAGGGAATTTTCTCTAAGACTGAAAAAGAAAAAGAAGATGTTACTACAGAAAAATTTGTTTAGATGGAAAATTGAAGATACTTCTATATTGATTGAGTGCCTTCTGTAACTAAGTTGTGATTATTTTGTTGAATGATCATAGGAACTTATTAAAAAACATAAAAATTTGGAATTAATAATAAAGGAAAATATATGACTAAAAATTTAGAAAAACAAAGTCCTCATATAACTAAATTGAAAAAACGAATCATATAAAAGTCCTAGAGCTAAGTAGCAAAGCTATAAATATTAACATGTTCATTTCACATAATAGAAATTAATTGTAAAATCCAAGAATTAACAAGGAGTTATGTAAGTCAGGAACTGGTGTAATTACCACAGAACTTATTTGAGCTATTTCCAACAGTAAGGATAGAGACATTTTAATTGTGTAACAGATAAATCTATGGACCGTGTTTTCACATCCCTAAATAGTCTAAAAATGAGTCAAGATATTCAGGTCAGCAATGATCCAGAAAACATTAATTAATGGTATGTTACACTATGAACGTGAATTTACTATTTTAGAATCTTAAAAATAAACTCTTATTAAGTCTAAGCTGATAGCATTACCATCAGAATCTTAATTTGTTTTAAAGTATTAGTATGTGTTAACTTTTAAACTTTTTAAACACTCAAGGCTACCTTTCTTGATTAAAATAGTTAAGGACAGATAGCAGGATGGTTTAAAACTTAAACACATATAAAACTAAAAATAATTCAGATAATTTACAAAAATGGTTTGCAATTTACAGTGGCATAAATTTTTTGTTACTTTGACGCAGTATAAAATGCCTCAAGTTAATCATATAATTTATCTTTTTCAAAATATCACAGTCAAGCAGTTGACTAAAATACAGTACAGTGTTCAAGAGCCTGAGTGGTGACAATTTGAATACACAATCTACCACTTAGTACCTAAGTGGTCTTGGAAATACAATTTCAGCGTCCACACCTGCTATTGCTTTTGTGAAATAGTGAAAAAAAAAAAAATACACATCAATAGCACAAGAGGTTTTGTAAGACTAGACAGTCTGCCGTATTTTAAAAAACCAATATGACAGGCAGTACAAAGTGAGATTTTAGGAAATGGTGGCTATTCATTTCAATGATGACCTCTACAACTCACCATTTTATGTTTACAGATTTTTTTTCAATGTTTGGGAAAAGTTTTAAAGATCAATTGCAATATTAAGAAGTACTTGCTAGATTCTGAAACAATTTAAAAACATTACCATTATGTTACATATCCACACGGTATTCCTTGACAAATTAGGTGAGCATACAAATAATACATTGCTAAAACTTACAAAAATGAATGATAGATACGTTTAATATTAAAACACTACAGAAAAATATCTTTTGATTGTTTCCAAAAGTATTGTGTCTTTATGATCTGTGTTTATAAGGATGTGTTGATATTTGCAACTTGGAGATGCAAGTGTAATATACATATCATTAAAAATAACAATATGTTCATTCAAATGTTTATTGTTGAAATGCTAATGTGGAAGATTGCAATCAGTTACTGAAATTCAGTGTGAAATGCTTCATCCATAAACTGGATCCAATTGTTCCGTTTCACCTTCATTATTCATTAATTTATTTTGATTTTCTTTCTTATATGAATATAGAGAGTTTCAGAAGTCAGTCAGATTTTACCCTACCCAAGGGATATTTTTTGTTCAAAATTCTCCTTTTTTATTACCAATGTTGTTATTCAGATGTGCCTCAATAAAACCTGATAAAAACTTTTACTAAAAAAGAAGTCAAAAATGAGCAAATAAATAGCACTTGGTTTTACCTTATAGATTACTGAATCATAAAAACACAATCGAAGCAGTAACATTTAATGAAATAATTCATATATAAATATGTTTTAAATCACTCTATATTAATGAATGAGTTTAAAATATTTCTAAGGCTGAATGCTGTAGTTAAAAGGTAGAGTCATTGCTTAGAATGTGAAAGGCACTGCACTCCATTTTTGTCACCAAAGTAAACAAACAACATTTTTCTGGTCTTCTAAGGGGGAGAATGTTCCCAATAGATGGACTATTACAAAACTATTTAAATAAGAGCTTATTGTAGCTACCTATTCTTTGTCCCAGCTAACCTTGAGGTGCATATCCCTCTGGATGGAGGACTTATTCTAAAATATCTACTGTCTCATATGCAAATATGTCAAACTTGACATTGAACAGAAGAGTCAAGAGCACTGAGCCAGATGTTTCCTGATAATTGAGTGCTCATAGACACTGATGATAGGTGGGGGTACAACTCACTGCTACAGGATAATAGATTGGGGGTGATGCAATAAGGTGCTTCAAGCAGAACCACTCTGGGAAACCCTCCTGTACTTAAAGGTCTAATAAGACTATTCTTTCCAGTTACCAGCTCAGCAGGTAAAGGATTACCTTACTGATACTAAAGCACTAAAATCATAATCTCAAGACCTGTTGTGAAGGGAAACTGAAAACATAAGGAGCATCTGGAGAAAAGGGTCTGAACAACAAACTCCCTTTCAGCTTTGTTGAAATTTCTACCATTACTAATTTCAACTAGAAATACTAAAAGGCTCTCATAAAATCACATCTGAGTTAAATTTTGTCATAATTCGGTTTTATGTGGATTCTCTATAATGTCAGAAGCTATAGGAATGAGCTATTATTCAGCTATCCCAAAGCATTTACATACTACTTATTCAACATCTGAATGGTTAAGTGCCAACATGGCTGATGTACGGGGAACAACTGCATTTAAACAGTAGTATATTTACCAACAAAGAACATCCTTTCCATGTACTTCCCATAATTTCTTCATTAACAAACATACATAAGGAATGATATCATTCAAGGCTTTAAGGGGGGCAATATTCTGGACAGTATAACAGGCAGAATAAATAATTTATAGCCTCCCTGTTAGAAGACCATGTTATAGAAGAGAGAATTTCAAAGCCCTCAAGAGTCCCATGACAATGATAGAGTTTGATAGATAGCCCTGCAAGAGCACTGAGAAAAGGCGCAATATGAGTGCAGAAAAGACAGGAAAAGCAATTTAATTTGATTTCTTCCAAATATTATTGTGCAATTATGTGAACCTAGATTCTTTTATTTTTTTAATATATATTAAACTTTTGATTTGTTTTCATCTTTTTTTTCCTTTCCTTAATTATTTTATTCATTTACATTTCAAATATTGTCCCCCTTCCTGGTCTTCCCTTCACAACCCCCCCATCGCATCCCAATCCCTTTTGACTCCAAGAGGGTACTCCCCCACCCACCTACCTCACCTCCTGCTTCACCCCTCTAGCTAGTGTCCCCTTTCATTGGGTCATCAAACCTCCATAGGACCAAGCACCTCCCCTCCCACTGATGCCAGATTAGGCAATCTTCTGCTACATATGTAGCTGCAGCTATGGGCTGGCCCATGAATACTCTTTGGTTGGTGGCTTAGTCCCTGGCAGCTCTGAGGGTTCTGGTTAGTTGATACAGTTGTTCTTCCTATAGGGCTTCAATCCCCTTCAGATCCTTCAGTCCTTCCCCTAACTCTTCCATTGGGGTCCACAAGCTATGCCCAATGGTTGGCTATGAGTATCTGCATCTGCCTTTTATATATATATATATATATATTATTTGCATTTCAAATGTTTCCCCTTTCCAGATCTCCCCTTTGGAAACTCCCTAACCCATACCCCCTCCCCCTGCCTCTATGAGGGTGCTCTCCCACCCACTCCGGTCTTTCCTCCCTAGCATTCCCCTACACTGGGGCATCTAACACCCTCAGGCTCAAGGGCCACTCCTCACACTGATGTCCTACAAGGCCTCCAATGCCTGACAAATTCAGAGGTGGATGCTTGCAGCTAACCATTGGACTGAGCGTGGGGTCCCAGATGGAGGAGTTGAAGAAAGGACTGAAGGACCTGAGGGGATTTGCAGCCCCATGGAGGGAGCAACAGTGTCAACTACCCAGACCCCTGAAACTCCGGGTGACTGGACCACCAACTAAAGGAAGGACCCATGGATCTGCATTTGTCTTAATCAGGTGTTGACAGAACCTCTCAAAGGACAGCCATACCAAGCTCCTGTCTGCTAGCATATCTTGGCATCAGCAATCATGTCTGGGTTTGGTGTCTGCAGATGAGATGGATCCCAAGGTGGGGTAGTCTCTGGATGGCCTTTACTTCAGTCTCTGCTCCATTTTTTGTCTCTGTATTTCCTTTAGATAGGAACAATTCTGGGTTAAAAATTTTGAGATGGTCGTGTGGCCCTATCCCTTAACTGGGGGCCATGTATATATACTGGAGGTGGTCTCTTCAGGTTCTATCTCCCTCCCGGCTGTTGGGTATTTTGGCTAATATCATCCCCAATGGATCCTGGGAGACAACTAGCACCCTGGAGTCTGAAACTTTCCAGTGGTTCCTCCTGTTTCCCACAACCCCTTGCTACATATTTATATTCATTCTCCATGTCCTCTGAACTTCTATCATGTCTCCCTTCATAACTGATCCTACTCCCCCTTTTGCCCTCCCTCTCCCTTCTCACACTCAAGTCCCTCCCTGCCACTTCCTCCCATGATTATTTTGCCCCCCCTCCTTCTAAGTGGGATTGAAGCATCTACACTTTTCCCTTTCTTCTTCTTAAGCTTCCTGTGGTATGTGAGTTGTATCATGGGTATTGTAAGCTTTGGAGCTAATATCCACTTATCAACGAGTACATACCATGTATGTCCTTTTGGGTCTGGGTTACTTCATTCAGGATATATTTATAGTATTTCAATACAATGTATTTTCATGTTTTCTTTTTTCTCAGTTCCTTCCATATCCTCTCTATCTCTCTACCCCCCAACTTTATATTCTTTTTCACTCACACATACACACACACACACACACACACACACACACACACAAACACGCATAAAACCTTCAAAAATCCACAAAATCAGAAATCAACAATCAAAAGACCAATACGAAAAAACTGCCTGAAGCAAAATGAGACAAAATGTCTATAAAAATATATTGAGTCCATGTTGTATCAGACAGCTACTTCTGGGCATGGGCCTTGTACTGAGGTGTGGCTAATATTTCTATTGAGAATCCACTATAGAAGTGATTTTCCCCTTTGCTAGCAGGCAGCACTTACAGATAACTTCTTGGTTAGGGTGGGATCCCCTGTCTACTTACTCTTCTCACTTCTGAGATCCCTTAATTGATTCCAAATATATCCCAATAATAACAAGCTTGTACTTGTAAACATTTTAACTGTTGGAAAAAAGAAAATTTTGCTTGAATCAGCTCTAAAAGTATTTTTAAAAAGTCTTTTTTTATGTAAAAGAGTAGGGGAAAGTAAGGACAATTCCAAAGACCTAAGCACTGGGACAGATTTCAGAAGCATCAGCAAACCTGTATTCATCTCTCAGGCACCAATTGCTTCCTCTCTTTTTCATTGGATCTCAGTTGTTCCTGCATAGCAATCTACTCTTTTTGTGTGTGTGATTGCTCTACTTTCTGCCTCCATCAGAACATTCTTATTGAACCTTTCCACTTTATACTTTTGCAGTTTACCTGGAAACATAGCTCAGTTTCTGTTGCTAGATAAGAAATAGAAATATAGGCTGGCTGTCTTACGGGTCTCAATTCAGCAGTATCTGTCCAGATGCAGACAAAGAAGAGGCCCCAACAATACTCCGTTGTGGAAGAAGCTGTGCCTTTTGGTAGTGACTGTTTCTTTGGAAGGTCGTATGAACAGGCAAACATGAGCTGACATGATGTGTAGGACTCCCTGGCAAGATTTAAGTTACCTCTTGCTCTTTTATAAGTTGATCTTTACTTTCACTCAGTTTCCAGAGCCATACAGCTCCCTTTAACTCTCTAAAATTTAATCTATGTCAAGCAGATTCTGACTGGAATAACTTTCAATACTTAAGTCAGTATGTTTAATAAGAACGAGTACCCCTTTATCTACAGGTACTATTGTCCCTGTACACATAGGCATGTACTTGGAACTAAGCATTTTTTGCACTATAATAAGGACATACATATCTTTGCCCTGCTTTCTATTATAATAAAATTTAAAAATTGCTTATAGAAGGAATGAAACTTGAACCATGGTCTTTCAGAATTTACATAAGTCAATTATTGTACCTAGTTAACAAATAATAGCTGCATGTAAACTCTCTGTAGTCACAACTATGTGATTTTAAAATCAAATTCTGCATTAAATTTTTAACTTTGTTTATTGGTTTTTATATATTTCCACATTGTGGCACAAGATGACCTGAAACCAACTCTGTAGACTAAAACTAACATCAAACTTGCTATAAGCCTTCTACATAAGCCTATTGAACTTTAGTATTTCAGGTGTTTACCTATCACTACATTCAAATTTTTATGACTATATTTTTCTGTTTTGTTTGTATTGTTTGAGGCAAGTTCTTACTAGGTAGATTTGGCTGTGCTGGAACACACTATGTAGATAAGACTAGTTTCAAATACACAGATATTCACCTGCCTGCTCACTTACTGCAGAAGATTAAGGTGACCATTACCATTGCCAGCCCTGACCCTCCAGTTTAATGTAGAGAACTTATATATAACAATTTATATGCCATTAAATATTAATAAATTGTCATGGATTGTGAAGTGAGAGAACAAATGAAGCAATTTTCTATCAAACAAAAATCCAGCAAAATAAGGTACTTCAAATATGACAACGCCAGAAACTATATTAGACCTTTTGCACTATATATTTTAAGTAATTATTTCTATGGTAAACTTGATACATCTTAAACTATGAGAATCGTTTTCTTTACCTCTCTCTCTCTCTCTCTCTCTCTCTCTCTCTCTCTCTCTCACTATTCACTATTCAAGGAAGAAAGATTTATTTTGACTCCATGTTTCAGAGGGCTCATCTATGGTATGCTTTGTTGTCACTGAGACAGAATTCCTGACATAAAAAAACAAACAACAAACAAACAAACAAAACCTCAAGGGAAAATGTTAACTTTGACTCAAGGTTTTAGAGGGTTTAACCCATGATAGTTTGATGTCACTAGCAGAGGCAGAATATTGTGATATTGGGAGTGTATTAAAGAGAAGATTCTTCACCAGATAGAAAACAGAGAAAGGGCATTCAGCAAAGGGCCAGGTCATAATCTAGTGCAAGGTCATAATCCCAGTGATACACTTTCACCAAGTAGATACTACATCTACAATTCAGCACTTCCCAATAACACCTCATATTTTGAATTCATCAAGGAATTTATCTATTGATTAGATCATAACACATAGAAGCCAATCGCTTCCCAAAGCACATCAGCTGGCAGTCAACCCTAAGCAAATTGCATAGATTAGATATTTCATATTCAAAACAAACCAGCTACGTGGCAGTGCATTTTTGAGCCTGTTGCATAGCAGAACTCCAGCACTTTTACTGAGAGTAAAAGGAGGGGAGGTTGCTCACATCATGGTGGACAGTAAGCACAGAGGAAGGAAGAATCTTGGAGTAAAACATAATCATCATGGCCATACTCCTCTCTACCTAATCTCTCTAGATAGATATCACGTCTTAACATTTACACAAAAATCCTGCAAAAGCACCACCATCTAAGCATTCAAAACAGGAACCATTTCATATTCAAACCCTAGTGATAATGATGGAACCATTTAGCTATTTCCCAATAAAACTATAATCATACAAACATCATTTATTTCACATTCAACCTATAATACTCACTTCATAAATTTCTTAGTGTTTAAGATGCTGTACCTCAATTGCTTCTATTATCTGCCTAGATTCTCAAATTGAATTTCTTGAGGAATGTTAAATAACCCCTAATGGTTTTGACTCTTTGGTGAATAAGTATCAAATAACGAACCTGATAGCTTTGATACAAAAGTAATGTACCTATTCTCATTTTAAAATTCTTATAATTTAAAATTCAAAAGCATTTTATTGTGAATAACTATCCAAATTTATGAGATTTTAGTAATTTAAA
>JADRCH010000046.1:8094143-8206363 GCA_019843965.1 Rhynchomys soricoides
AAGAAATGTTTATCACTCTGGCTGAAATCATTTTTAGGACAACTGTAATATTCATGTTCTCTTTCAGCACTAAAGATGTTAACTCTAGAAAACTCTTTTCCTTGTTTATTGTTTTCACATTTCAGTTTTACTCTGGCCTTTTTTATATTAATCACAACAATCATGAAATTTTATGCAGCATAGTTAGTAGTTGAATAAGGACTTCTTTTGACTTTGAAGAATGGGAGAGATGGGTAAGGTACTTGGTGCAGAGGAACAGGATCAACAAAGGATTTGTCTAAGACTAATACTAAGCACTATATGGTGGGGAAAATAAGAAAAATATGTAGATTTCATGGAAACAAGACAGGAAAGTTAAATGAAAGAATAAAAATACAATATGGAATAATATCAATTATATTATTAATTTAAGAGTTTTATGCTTATCCAAAGAGTTTTTAGGAAATTTCAGTCTTTAGCATTGTAGACCTGGATGATGTAGCTATACTCCTAGTAGGTCATGACTGAAAAGCTTCACTCAGTTGAGGCCTGCCTGTTCACGATAAAAGGTGCCATCCATATCTATACCATATTTGTTTACTACGTTGGTCATGATATATTTCTCATATTCTCAAAATCAAGTTGTATCTGTGAAAGAACATAAATTAACTTTTCTGTTTTACTATTGTACAATGTTACATATTCTCAAAAACATTTCTATAGATCAGTTTTGAAGTTTCTTACATAAAACAGATTTTTTTCACTCTGGAGGATCTCTGTATAGTATTATGATTCCACTAAAAATTGGCCCCTGAAGGAGGGTTCAAAAGTACAATGCTCTGCTGGCACTGGATGGGCAGTGGGGAGTGCTTAGATCCTGTGGGCTATAACCTAACCGATAATTATTCTCTTAAAGAACCCATAATATGAAAGAATTATCATGTGGGTATAGGAAATGTGGTTTAGGGTAGGTGTGATTGGGTAGGTGAATCATTTGGGCTATGCCAAGTCTCCAGCTCCTCCCTGTCTCCGGTTCTGCCTCTACTAAATAATGTAAGCAGCTCTCCCTACTTTTTTCTTCAATCATGATGCTCTGTCCCATCTTACACACAAGGGTAATTTAGCCAACTGACCAAGAACCAAATCTTTAAAACCATGAGCCTAAATAAAACGGCTTCCTTCCTTGTTCTATCAAATGTTTTGTCAAGTTGGTATAGCCCTGTGCTATGCATGACTCCTCAGAATAAACAAAGTAGAAACTGGCTAGATTTTCTGAAGAGTGTAAGAACATTTTTCTTTTATTTCAACAAGTCTGTCACAGAGGAAAATGCAAAAATTAAAGGAAAAAATGAGAATCTAGAGAAGCATTCCTGGAGAATGGGCCATTTGGGGATTATTCAAGTGAATAGGTTGCACATGGCCCCAGTCTCAGGCTTTTAGTAACTTTTAGAAAAGAAAAAAACATAAATCAATTCTTGGTTTTCTCATTTGAAATAAACATTATGGAGACAGTGCATGTTGTTTCCTGTACACACAGCAAGTTGAATATCAGAGAGGCACTTATCCCCTGAGGTAGGCAAGAAATCATTTGACCCTCTGTGGGCTTCAACCCAGTGACTCGTATATATGTACTGCTAGAAAAAATTAAGGAAATGCAAGCATAATCTAAAATTAGAAGAAATTTGGGGGTGTTTTAAAAGGCTTGAGAGATGGGAAGCATGAAATCAAAGGGAGAAAGCATGCTAGAGATAAAAATGTGGTTCACTGAAATATACTCCATAGGAAAACAGAAAGCTTGTGAGGCTGTGTCTTTGCAGAAGACTCTACTGGAAGATGCTTCTCTATATTTATCCTTTGAGTACAACTCAACCAGAGCTTTTAAGAAATCTTCAGCTATTAATAATAAATGGTACAAGGTTTGAATTTCAGCTTATATATACCTGATTGTATGGGCTTCAGAAAGTTAATTTATTTTTCTAAATCTGTTTCCCCAAATGTACAACAAAATGAGTGTTGTCTGTATCTAAGAGTTTTAATGGGGATAACAAGATAAAAAATACAGAAGAGTACAGAGGAGACAAAGAAGAGAACTTAAATTTGAAACCAAAACTTGTATCAGACATTAACGAAGGTATATTATAATAATGGGGGCCAAGATAAAATCATAATTGAGAGGAGAGACAGTGGCAATAAGCATTCTACTGGTGACTTACTCAACATAAGTCTTATAGAGGCAAAAACTGGAATCATAAATAATCAGTCAGGCAGAGCCACAGACCAGTTTTCATTCTCTGGAATACAGAGCCCACTACAATACAAATAACTCTCAAGAGGATTTGATGATCCAAGAAGAAAGAATATCCTGTTATGTTTTTAATGATGACATGGAACAGGAGTACTGGAAAATTCTATCCAGAGCATAAAATATCGGCTACAATGTCTAACCAATCTGAACTCTATTAATTTTTTAAGTACATTTTCAATACTGACAAATTCTCTGATTCTGTTCCCCTACCTAGGTAATCATTTTCCTTAACTTAATTTTTTTTAATAGAAAGAATAGAGAATGGGTAGTAGGAAGATACAGAGAAGAAATATGATGAAAGAGGCTAAAACTGAGAGAGATCCAAGAATGCTATTTTGATATTCTATCAAGAAAGCCAGCGTCTGTTTATTTTATAAATAAAATAAACAGCTCTACATTCTTCACATATGTTCAATCAGTGTCCCACTGAGATTGCAGCAATTTTTCTGTTACATTATACTCTGCTTGCTAAATATTTCTGATTGCTGGACGTCATTTTATGTTGAGTATGAAAACCAATATCTTGGTTGTGCATTATTTGTCAATTGGCTAATATATTGTTTGAATTATATTTTTATTTTTTAAAAATGTATGCAGCATTGTACTCTTTGCAGTAATTGTTTAAACACTCTTAAAACCATTATTAATCTTAATTAACCTAAAAGCAAAGGATGACTATCTCCATGTTACAATGGGAAAATCCAGACTGACTGATGTAGAAACACCTTGCTAAGTCCAAACAGCTAAATGACCAACTAGAATTGAACCCCTGACTCGGGAGTTTGTGCCTTTACATAGCCCTCCAGATACAATGGAATGAATAGAAATACAGTGAACATTCGTTCTCATATGGCCTATTTGACATGTGTCACTGGTCAAACTTATTGCTAGTATTTTGCTTAAGAAGTAAAAAGATTTATGTTCCTAAACATAGTTAATAGTGGGTAAGAGACCAGATAGTAACCTTGCCACAGAGCTCTTTATAATTTTCAATTTCTATTGAGTTCCAAATACATGTATATATGGCGATTGGGATTTCACTTCATTTAGTAAGGTTTACTTGTAGAACTGGGCTCAGAACATATGTCTTTCTGGACTAATGAATTAACTAAGTCTGCTGCTTCACAGCAAGCCTTTCATCACCATTTTCATAGCATTAGGCAAATAAGACAAACTGACAAACAAACCTCTGAGGGATCCATCTATAATTTAACAACTCAAATGAAAAAATGGACATTAGACCTTATACCAGAGGACAGTCACTGGTATCTTGGAAACTTAGCACTAAATGTGTATATTCAGTTGATACTTCAGTACTAAGTCTTTTAAGCTTAGAAATATATCCAGTTTCTGTATTTTAATGTATGTCTTATTACTGGTATGGCCAACCAGAAAGTAGAACAGGAGATTGGTTGGAGAAGAAAACCTGTACCGAGTCGACAGTCCTACCAGGATCAAGAACTGCAAAGTCTAAGAGGCAAGCCTTTAGGGGAAAAGGTGGATTGGGGATTGCACAAAAGAAAGTATAAAGATCTTTCCAAAAGCATAGGATGGAGGAAAGAAAGTTTGCAAGTCAGATGACTTCCTTTGTTCTTTTATAATATATTTCTGTCTTCTCAGTAGCCTCTAAGACCTGTTAGGTCAAGGAGTAGATCTTGCTTATAGTGAAATCATTACCATTTCTGGTAAGCCTTGGCACTGCTTAGATCCATGCAGTAAATATTTGAAGAAGATCCCAACTGAATAAGGAGTCAGTGAATTGAGTAGCATAGGTTAGAAGTTGACTGGACAAAATACTTCAGTACAAATGTAGGATGATAATAACCAAGTTATAGATCTCTAATCCCCAGAGCCTTTTAAAACACTTGTCAGATACTGTGCACTGAAGGCAAACACTTCTTCTTTTGATCTACCCCTTCTATCTTCATTCCTCCCGATCCCCCCCACTTCTCCTTTCCACCCTTCCTTTCACTTTTTCTTGTTTTCTTCTAATATAAACTAATTATAAGCCATAAGACAAGACAAATTTCTTTCCTTGATTAATGAAGTGTAGTTTAATGAGTCATTCTACTTGTATTCCTAGAACAACCTAACACTGCAGATGGACCTTATGAGTTGCTGCCAAATGTCTTGAATTTTAAGGTGTTTCTATGGTTTTCTTCATTTCTAAGGAGAGCAGTAATGTGGTCTCACATTTGATTCTTTTTAAACTTTAATGACATCCTGTTCAGAAGTAGATGCAGCCATACTTTATAATGAAATTAATTTTTTATATAAATTCAAACAAAAAAATTCAGGCTCATAAGTGTATTCTAAGAGTTTTTAATGAAATTAAGACTATCATTGAAATCTTAAATGACTATCTTAAAAACGAATGTCATGTATATCATAGTCATTGGACCCTCATTTAAATAAAGATCATTAGCAACTCGGGACTCTTAGAATTTCTTTATATAAATGCTTTTATATCAGTCAGATACACATCTCAAAAAATGTGTACCAAGAATATGTCTGATGCACAATATCTAAAAATGGTTTTAAAATGTTTTTCTCTGTCAGCAAATGTACATAGAAGATGATGGTTGCACTATTTCAAGTACTATACGTAAGGTAAAATACGCATATGTCAGCAGCTTTTAAACTCTACTTACTTATGTGGCAAAACCACTAAGCCGTTATGGCATTTTTGTAACTCTGTTATTACATAGTAACTGTGATGGTGTAAATGATTCACAGATGAAATAAAAAATTAAACTATGAAACACTGGTGTCTGTTCATTAAAAAAAAAAAAAAAAAAAAAAACTCCAGTGATGTCAAGATAACAATGATCCTGTTGTATATTTAAGATTCCATGAATAGCTGAGGATATTTTAGATTCCTCAAGCCTTTGTTGACACAGAGGCCAAATACAAAGAGTAACTGAAATGATTAGTCTGTTAATGGAGACTTACCTCTGTTTTAAGCCACACAATAAACAATTTTATTTTATTAAAAGAACTAGATTCTCTACTAATTTTACTTTTGAAACACATGCTTACAACATGTAATTTCTACATCATTTAAAAATAAGCAAACAGAAAAAGGACAAACTAAGACTATTATAGATTACCTGCACACCTAGAGATCAATGTTGTAAGTACCTGGAAGATACTAATGCAGACAAAAAAAAAAAATAAAAAAATCAATGTGACTCCATGAGGGACATTTCTTGTTGGATTAATCTAACATCATCTGTGTCAGAGTGACAGACCAAGTACATCCATCAGGAGTCAAAGTCCTACTCTAGCCTGTGTTAGGGAAGGCTCTCTTTTATTCTGAACCACATCACTGCTTTTGAAAATCCCCTTAATGGGCTTGTGGAGAGTTCACACCCTAGGAGAATACTCTATCTTTAATGCTACTAGTTGTCAGAAAGATCTGGCACTTAATGAAGGTTTGTTTCCTCGGACATCGTTATGTTCTCTGCCATTTTCTACAAAGATCTAACTTTAATTGCACAGCTTCCTTAACAACATGTTTTCTTATATTGAACAGAATAGACTCGATCTTTTCCAAAGTAGATTGGCAAAAGTATATGCAGCTTCACAGAGCACAACGTTGACCAAAGGAAAATACCTATGCATGAGTGGATATCAAAAGATCAAGTGAAATCAAAACCAAGAACTGTTGACCTTTAGTGACAAGCTGCCACCAACATGAATATGATGAATATGTCTTGGCAGATAACTAGATTCAAAGGTTAAATATCAAAGATACACACTTATCCTCCAATTTATGTAAGTCAGTGAATCTCAGCACCAAGAAGAATTTTGAGATAATGCTGACAAAACCTTATCATTTTACTACCTAGAGACAGAGGCATAGGAATGTTCTGCAAATTTCTAAACAAAATCATCAACAGCTTTAAAAATTCAGATCTCTAGGATAAAATAGCTGGCATTTTAACACATGACAAAAATTTAAGCTAAAAAAAAAAAATCAAACAAAAGAAAACTTTCCTTGTACAAATATGACTTAGGATCTTAGGGTGAAATGTTGAGCCTATCCCTGTGTCCTCCAGATGCAGCACAGCAAGCACACATAGGAATTCACAGGGATTGTGGCAGTTTGGACAAGGCCAGCACAAGATCAGGGGGTTGGTTCAATCTTTTTTAGAGAAAAAATATGAAGTAGGGTAAAGATGAAGGCAGGGGAGGACCAGGCAGGAGCTAAAGAGAAAAAAGGATTAAAACATATAGTATGAGATTATCAAAGAATAAATAAAAACATTTTGAAGAATCGCCCTTGAGAATTAAAATACCAAAAAATAAATAAATTGGATTTCTACCAGAAAGGTACATTGAGAGATGAAGATTATAGTTTACATGCATCTTATTTAATATTTTAATTAAATATGTAAAATTCCAAATATACTACCAAAAATAAAACTATTTCATGAATAATTAAACTATTTAAAATTGCAAGCTTTTAAAGGATAATTTTGTTTACATTTAAAATTATGCTAAAGAGCAACCAAACAAACCAATTTAAGTTCTATGACTTACACTCACACTAAAATTAGTCGAATACCTTCAATTTTAGTTGTTATCACTACACTTATATTGAAGGATTTTATATTCTAAATAACCTAATTAAGTTTTATTGTATCTTAAGGCCATGATAAAACCTTATTCATCCTATAAGCGTAAACCACAAATATACTACACATAAGAACAAAACCAAAATGACTCATCCAGAAAAAAAGATGTTACCTTATGATGTATTGTAACTAAGGCTCTTTTGTTTCAAATGTTACTGTGTGTGAGTCCCTGTTTCTATGGCGATGCATCGCTCCCTTACTAAAGCTTTATTACTGTCAATGTAAACCTGAATATTTCATCTCTTTTATAATTCAGAGTGCTTTATGCAAAGAACACTACGCAAATAGGTTAAGAAAATCTTGTGATAGTATATGTTAAGAAATGCTTGCTTGCTGTGAGGCATTCCCTCTAACATTATTTAGTATCTATGTTTCATAGCCTATGTAAAGCAATATGCTTGAAAAAAAGTATCTTAGGTTTTCTCCCAGATTGTGAGGGTTACATAATAATGCCAGTCATGTTTCAATAATGAAGTAACTCATAAGCTTGTTCTTATGAGTGCACAGGAACAGGCTGGCCTCAAACTCAGAATTCTGCCTACCTCTCTCCCCTGAGTGCTGGAATAAAAGGTATCCACTGCCGCGTCCACCAACAGCAGCTATACAAGAAAACATTTTTAAAAATGTATTTATTCTTCTCTCACATGTTACATTGACCCCAGTTTTCCCTCCCTTCTCTACTCCTAGTCCTTTCCCTCCATCTGTACCTCCTCTCCTGATCTGTTTCTCCTCCATTTCACTTCAGAAAAGTGCAGGCCTCCCATGCATATCAACCAATTGTGGCGTATCAAGTTCTAATAAGACTAGGCACCTCCCATCATATTAATTAACACTGAATGAGGCAACCCAGTATGAAGGTCCTAAGACGGTCTCAAAAGATAGCAAAAAAAAGTCAGAGATAACTCCTGTTGTCACTGTTTGGAGTCCTACAAGACCAAACAACACAATTGTAACATATATGCAGATGGCATAGATCAGACCCTTGCAGGCTCCTGGGTTGCTCGTTTAGTCTCTGTGAATCCTTATGAGCCCAGGTTAGTTGATTCTGTGAGTTTTATTGTGCTGTCCTATAAGATGTACTGAGGTAAAGGTGGCACAGAAATTGTGAGAGAAGCCAAACAATACTTGTTTTAGTTTGAGACCATTGCCACAAGACAGAGCACACAATTCACAGTGCATGGAGGGCCAGGACCCAGAGCCCTAGATACCCAAGAGACCTAGGATAGAATGAAGCACAATACTTCTCCCCCACCCCCGAAAAAAGTCAATGAAATGATATTCTGCTATACTCATAGATTTGTGTCTAGCCTAATTGTCATCAAGGAGGCTTCACCAGCAAGTAATAGAAAAAGGAGCAGAAACTCGCAGTCAGACATATACAGAGCTTGAGCAATCCTCCAGAAGACAGGGCAGAAGGATTGGAGGAGCCAGAGTGGTCATGTACAGGAAATCTTAAATGTTTAAATTGCATTCCATTTTGCTAACACTATCATCCTCTATATTACACAGGGACTTCTGGTCAAATACTGGAACAAGGGTAAAGATACCACTACAGATTTGTTCCTTTCACTTCCATCAACCTATGGAACTCATATAATCATTCATAATTCTTCCCCTCTCCCTCTCTCCCTTATCCTACCCTGTCTGCTTCTCCCTCTTTTTTCTATTCTACAATTTGTAGAAATAAAATTACTGAAGAAATAGTAATGGATCCATTATAAAGGTGACAATTTTCAGTAAACCAAATGAAGCTACTCCAGTTCTATCTCAATAATATCAAACTTAAACACATTTCTTTTTTCTTTTGTATTGAAAAATTTTGGTATTAATTACAAATAACAAGGATCCACCACGAACAGCCAAAAGTGCTGCATGGTAAAGAGCAGCTCACTTTAGAAGTACTTTTTCAGCAACCATAGGGCTGAGTGTGAGGTCCCAGAGGGAGGACTGGGAGAAGGGACTGAAGGAGCTGAGGGAGTTTGCAGCCCCAGGGAGGGAGCAACAGTGGCAACTGGCCTGATCCCTCAATACTCTCGGAGACTGGATCACCAACCAAAGAATGCTAAAGGAGGGACCCATGGTGCTGGCCACATATGTGACAGAGGAGGGTCCTGTTAGACATCAGGGGGAGCAGAGGCCCTTGGGCCTGAGGGTGTTAGATCCCCCAGTATAGGAGAATGCTGAGGAGGGAAGAAGAGAGTGGGTGGGTGGGGGAATACCCCCATAGTGGCAGGGGGAGGGGGAGGGAATAGGGAGGTTCCAAAGGGGAGAGCTGGAAAGGGGGAAACATTTGAAATGTAAATAAAGTATGAAGAAAAAAGAAGAAGAAGAAGAAGTACTTTTTCTCCTCAGCCTCTTACTTTGATGTTGTCCTGGTTGTTAACAGAGTCTACAGAGACTCTACAGAGTTACCATTACTAGGTATATTTCAAAATCTAAGCAGATCAATAGCATACCATTAATTTCAAAATCCATATATTTAGATTATTTGCTCTCTTAACCTGAAAATAAAAATTATGAGGATAATTTATGATAATGTGAAATGCATTAAAATTGCAATAATATAGGGGTAACTGAGCAGTACTAGAAGAAGAAAAGTGTTGAAATTGATGTACATCTTCAATAAAAAAATAAATCATGTACCAGTGCCTAATTAGAAAAAGAATAAATAGTGATTGGAGTAGTCTAAATGGCATGTGAGCCAATTCAACCAAAGAAAAATTTTATAGCTAGAATAATTTGGTTTTAACTTAAAACAGATAGCAAATATATTTAAAGCTATCAAGCATAAATCTGACATCAAGAGCTCGTGTTATAAGATTCATAGAAGTCTTATAACAATGTAAGCCATGCCTCTCCCCTAAATGAGAAGAAAACAATCAAGAAAGCCTAGTAATGAGAAGAAAGAATCAATTGTTACAAATCTCACTTGTAAATGTTTTCTTACTTATTTATGTGCTATTCCTCTCTCCATTCCGTATGTGCTAGATTTCTATATTTAGGGACAACTGGATATACAGGTTTCCTTCTGAGTTAACCTAACCTATAGCCTGAGTTAGAGGAAGATGGACATTTAAGAACAAAAAGGAAATATACCCTATATACTGGATATGGCTCTTAAAAATCAAATGCCTCTTCTCTAGCTTAATAGCATTCTTTCTAGGAAATTATAGAAACCATGTCACTTCTGATGCACAATATCAATGGAGTATGCTGAAGAAATGTATATTATTCCTGGGTACTTTTCATTATAAAAGAAACAAAGGATAAATTAAAAGCAAATTCACAGGCAACAACCACTTTTCCACTTTTGCCTTTCAAAGTGTCAGTGAATCTAATGGTAAGTGGAATTAATAATAGGTAATTAGTATAACAGTTTTTAAAATGACCATGAAATTATAATTTTAGATCTGCTGTCACATGCCCGGAAGAAGGTGGAAAAACGGTGTGAAAAGGGTGCATTAAGATCTGCTAGCTGATTATGTATTTTATCTCTCAAGCCTGGTTTGCTAATTAGTAGGATGTTTTGCTTAAACACTAATGTGTGTGTGACCAAAACATTGTCACAATACTTCATTTAGGTACTTCCTGTCGGTAAAAGCAACTCTCTGCATTGAGTCTGTCTTCATAGAATATGTCAACATAGTGAGAAAAAAGGAAAACACAGCATGTGAACTTTTCACAAAATTCATTCATATTTGATATAATTATAATAGACAACTGCCTTGTTAGAAGAACAGAATCCAATGAGTGTGTAATGTGGACCTGCTTACGGTATACACTGGACTTAATTTACTGTAGGACATACAGGATGTGAAAAAACTGGGCAAGGTCTACAAGATGAGCACAGCTAACCATTTGATTAGCATTTTAATTAAAAAATGATCAGCTATTTCTTTACCTCCTTGCTTACCAAACAAGGTCATCTTGTAGTACAAACGCAAGGCCCTTATTTTCTTTACATTAAAAACAAAAATACGACATGGACAGAATAAGAATTATATCTTAGATCAAAAAGTGAATTTTCATTTTCTTGTGGTCCTAGCTGGCAGTTATAGTCTTCTCGTTGACAAGTAAGATATTGGTTCCATACTGATGTAATCTCAGCTTAAGCCCAATATTTCATGAATGTTTCTCATTTCTATCCAAGATTTAGAGATATCAACAGTAAACACATCATGCATTTATGGAGGCTTTCCTTCCCCTCTGACACCCCATTTTAGTGATACATTTTGTTACATTAATAGACTTCTACTGGTTCCTTTTTCTGCAAGGCTGAAGCAATACTTAGCTATTTTCAGAGAAATCACACACTTTATTACTTGTAGAAAATGTGGGGTATTATGCCACAAAATGAAACTACTTTGCTTTTAGTAATAAGCAGTATGTTAATGATGCAGCTCAGAGCCCAGCAAAATAATGTCAAAGTAATCTGCAATCTGCCCAGAAAAAATGAAATGTCAGCCAATTCCACCAAATGGCAAATGATTGTACTGTTCGAGTACATGACTTATAAATCTGCTGGTTTCAAGTAAGAATAAAACAGAAAGAAAAATCAAAAGCCTTGGAAAGGATCAATATGTTAGTGATCTTTTGTTCTTCCTCAGAGGGAATCACTGAGATTCTGTTTATGATTAATTGCTGAATTATTTTGCTTTGTTCTTAATGCACTTATAGTAATTATTTAGTAGCTCAAAGATATACAACCATATTTTAGGGTTTATAGAGTAATTTGATTCAAAAGATTTTTATACAAAGAAAGAATTTCTCAGACTTTATTTTTAAAAATTTCTTACAACTAAAGCCAGTACTTAGGATACTTAGTGTATAAAGTCCTCTGTCTGTGTCAACACTCGAAGGAATTCCAACTGCAAATTGGAGTGCATTTTACTTACAAGTAAAACAGTAATAAAATAAGATAAACTAAATAACATTTTTTATACATAGGATCATCTGAGTTGGCTTAAAAATCATTTAACATCACAACAAAGTGAAAATTTAATATTTTAAGGAAGGTAAACAAACTGCTACATAAGAGAAAGGACTAATTTAAGATGTGCTTTGATTTCTCAGAAATTTAAGCACAACAAATAGGTTTGCAGGAATAAAAAAAGGTTTTCTGTTTTAGAAGTACACACAGAAAATATCAGTAGAGCTCATGAATATAAACAATATAAAATAAATATAACTGTCATGATTAGTAGGAAATACAAAACTGTAAAAACCTTTTTATTGAGAATGTTTTATAAAACTAGAAATATTGCTAAATTTTGAAAAGTATATTAGTAAAAACTTCAAACTTGATTGCAATCACAGCATCAATTTTTTATTTCAAGTACCTTTTAAGACATTTTTATTTAAATATTTAATCATACAATATATTTTGATTCTATTCTTTCTCATTCCTCACATCTTCCCAAATCATCCCCTCTTCTCTTACCCTCCCCCATCTTTATGTCTTTCTTTAAAAATTAGAAAAAAATTAATAAAAATTAAAAATGGGGGACTGGAGAGATGACTCAGCAGTTAAGAGCACTGCCTGCTCATCCAAAGGTCCTGAGTTCAATTCATAGCAACCACACAGTGGCTCACAGCCATCTGTAATGGGATCTGATGCCCTTTTCTGGTATGTCTGAAGATAGCTACAGTACACTCATATAAATAAATCTTTTTTAAAAAATAAAATAAAAATGGAAAACAGTCAAGCAAATAATTTAAAAAGCTAAAACAAAAGGCTCCCTAAGGTTGGGGGTAGGGATGGGAACAGGAAGGATCAGGTATTGGAAGCACTAAGGGAGAGAATACTCAGAGAGACAAATGGATTCAGGGAGGGAGGGACATCTCTGGAACAAGCTAGAAATCTAGGGCAATGTAAATTCCCAGGAAACTATGAAAATTACTCTAGCTAGCAAAGACTCCTAGTAATGGGTGATATGGAACCTGAACCCACCATCTCCTGTAACCAGACAAGGTTTCCAGTGAAGAGCCACAAAACTCCAACCTACAATGTATTCTGCCTAAAAGATGTACAGGAATGGGAACCTTACCAGAGAGGCTTTACCCAGAGACTGATAGAAACAGACCCAGAGATCCACAGGCAAACATTATATAAAGCTTGGGAAATCCTGTGGAAGAGGGGAGGAAGGATTGTAGGAGCCTGGAGAGTGAAGGATACCACAAGAAAACCTACAGAATCAACTAACCTGAGCCCATAGGGCCTCACAGACAGTGAACTGCAAACCAGGGTGCATGCATGCATGGGACTGACCTAGGCCCTCTGCACATACGCAACAGTTGTGCGGCCACATCTTCCTACTCCTACCAGTGGAAGCAGGGGCTGTCTCCATCTCTGTTGCTGACATTGGGGCCCTTTCCTCCTACTGGGTTGCTTCTTCTAGCCTTAATTGGAAAGGAGGTGCCTAGTCTTACTGCAACTTGATATGCCAAGGCTGGTTGATTCCATAGGAAGGCTGCCCTTTTCTGAAGAGAAGGGGAGGACAAGTGTAGTCTGATTTTTTTGGCCAACCACTACTGGCATGTCCTGGAGGGTGGTTGATATAGTTGAAATAAAATAGGGTATAAATGGGATTTTTTAAATCAACCCTACTAAAACATCAAGGCTTGTGGAAAGATTGTAAAGGCCTGAGGTGATGGATGATTCCAAGGGACAGCATCTTCCAGACACGACACAGTTGATGCACACGTGAACTCACAGAGACTGTGACATCATTCACAGAGACTGTGAGAGCACGCACAAGAACTGTACAAGTTCAAACTAGACAAAATCCGAGTACTGAGAAGGGGAAGCAGTCATTAAGTCCCACCCCTAAGCACGAAGCAATGTGTAATTCATATTTGTTGGGAAGGGGAAATCAGATTTCTTTAACAGCTTTTACTTCTAATTAGCTCACCATCACTCTCTTAGAAAGCCAAGGAACCATTTTTATAATCTTGGCCAAGATACGATATCTTTGCAAGAAACAAATCAGTTATCTGGAAATTAATTTCTCTTCATGCTCATGAGGAAAGAAAATATGAAAGAAAAGACAACAGACAATAGAATGATATCTTCAAATATTGGCGAGGACAAATGCAAAACAAATCCAGAAAAGCTAAAAAGCAATTGTAAATTCCAGTGGATATTCAGAGACTGATTTACCATGCAGGCAATTTTTAATTTCTTCATAATGAAAAAAAATGGTGCCACAGCTGCCATATAGTAAATCACTAACCTCTTAGAGTTAGGCAAGGACACTCAAATCCAGAGCACCTCTGACATCATCTCTATAGGGACCACCAACATAAATGAATGGTCTATCGGTTCAGGTTAGTCTCACATGACCCCACTCCATCATACTACTTAAAAAGACCAATTATAAAATTTAAGAAGGCTTGCTTTCTCTAAACAGTTATGGGAATCAAAAATCCTATCCTATGCTTTATACTGCCTTTAATGATACTGTTCTAATAAGTGAGAAATATCATTCTTTCTGTCCGACTGGAATCACCCCTCTATTATTGTCATATCATGCGGTCTGGATCTCTGCCAGCGGTGTGCCAGCAAGCCTGGAGGAGGCAGAGCAAAGGCAGTCTGCTTTTCCCTTCAGGGCATGAGACTCTACTATGTGCTAGACCTGAAGGAGAAAGCAGGATATGGAACAAACTCTGGGACTCCTCTTCTTTCTTGGGCACCCAGGCAGTACCCACTGGTTTATCACCAGAGAAAGTCAGAAACTGTTTCTGTGGTCCACTTTTTCCCTTGGGGCCTCTGTGCATCAGGCAGAGAGGGGGAGGAAGATCCTGGGACAAGTGTGGTCTGGTCTGACTAGGATGGAGTGTCTGGGTACCAGAGGGGGTGGAAGAATGAAAGTCTTTTTTGAAAGAGTCTTATGTACAGCTCTTTTAGGTGAAGGCCTTCCTCTTTGCTATCATTAATGAAGAAGTTCTCTGAGGCAAACCTTGATTCTTCATATTGCTTTGCTTGATAAAGGATGTGAACACATACACATTATTCGGGGTGAACCAGGGATTATATACCTGCCGGTTTGGAGAAGGGATACCCAGGAAGGGTAAGTCAAAGGCTGAAGGCTCAAAGCTATACCTGATTGACTGCCTACGGTCTTCTCAGTGGTTAGGGAGGAGGCACAGAGACAGGTAGCAGCAGCTCCACTCCTACCATTCTCAAATTTCTGATGTTCCCGATGTTTAACCTCATTCACTCCTTACCAGTTCTTATGCTTGTCTGGTAGCACAGTCCCTCATGCCCTGCATGTTATAGGCTCCACGTAACTTATTTTCAACTGCTGTCTTCATATAGAACATGACTATTTCGTTCTGAACTTCCTGAAAGATTAATTCCTTTACTCTTACTTGTGCTTTAATATTTTTATTGTGTAGACGATAGTTTTTCTTGGAGATGTTCTCACATTTTATATTCAGGCACACATAATCCAAATAAAGCACACCCTTCAAAAGGACATTTCATCTTCTGAGGAGAATTTTTTTAAAGCACTCACCTCAGTAAAGTGCTTACTGTAGCATGCAAATTCCTCTATAATATGGCCTGAAGTTAGTTCCCCAGTATGGTAACAAATGAGCATTGCTAAAAGGTAAGGATGAGAACAGACTATGTTAATTTTTCATAGAAAAGTAGGTTACACATATCTGCCTAATTATTTAGTCTTTTATGCATCAACCTTCCTTCTGTTGTCCTTTCCATTGTTCTTTTCTCCCATTGATAATTAACTTACTCTACACAGCTGTATATAAATATAAGGAACATGCAAACAAAGGAACAAAAAACTCACAAGAAAATTTACCTCTCTACCATCACCTTTACCTGTCATGGTGCTAGAACACATCAATCACTCACAAACCTTTCTGAATCATGAGATGACAGCACATCCCTTACACTCAAGCTTGTTGTTATAATGATACTGACCCACATCTCTTATATACAAGCCTTCTGTTGTCATGAAACTGGAGCATGTTCCTTATAGCCAAACCTTTCATTATCATGATGCTAGAATACATCCCTTGCATGCAAGCCTTTCTTTGTCATAACATTGGACTATATCCCTTACACACAAGTCTTTCTTTGTCATAACATGCAAGCTCATTCCTTACAGTCAAGCCTTTTATTGTTATGACATTGGAGAACATACCTTACAATCAAGCCTTTCCTTGTCATGACACTAGACTACACCCCTTATATGCAAGCTTCTTGCTGTACAGGCTCTTTTCTAGCATTCCATAATCTTGGATCTTCCTATGTGAAAACTCTAGAGAGTTGTAAATTTGTTGGTTTTCATACACAGATATTCAGCAACTGAACCTGATCCATCATTCTTTTATACCTAGATGTTATGAACCTGTACCTATCTCTCCTCATACATAAAATTATCCTATTATCATAGCAAATAATATTTTTATTTAATTATTTTAAATGAATGTTTGTAAATATTTATTTTATATCTGACCCTTGTGCCAGAGTAAACAGTCTCTTGAAATTCTTACCTCATAGGCATAAGAATGCAGTAATGTAAAATAAAAGGTGAAATCAGGGATTAAGAGGCGTTATCAAGTGGTACTCTAATGAGCTCATTTTAATGATGAACAGAGGTTCTTCAGAACAGAAGAACGCTCCAAAGAAAGAGATTAGCAAAATATATATTTTAAAATAAACATGTGCAGTTTTAGGAGCTATGATATGATATGGATTGTTGAAGCAGCAAAATATAACCAAAGGAATCAGAGTGGTAGACAGACTAAAACATAAGGGGGACCCACCACATCTAAGAGTGTGGTTTGCACTCTAAGTAATTAAGCTCTATTGGATTATTTTCAAAGGAAAAATAAAATTTATAGCTATGTTTTAAAGGTTATCTTGTTCTCTAATGGGATCTAAGTAAATCTGGAGGCAGGAAAACAAAATCAGTAAGTTATTACAGTGTCCTAGTTGATGAGTAGCAACAGAATAGCATTGAAAAAGAAGGGGTAAAAGTTTAGTAGATACTCAGGAAGTGTATTTAGTAAAGCCATAATCATATTTGTGATGCAAAGAAATGTCAACTCTAATATTTTTGACACACTCGATAATGGGGCCATTAAGATCCAACATAGGAAGAGCAAGTAGGCTGGACTTGAATAGTCATGGTGAAAATCCTTCAGTACCATCTTCTTGATGTTAAGGGAACTTTTCAGAATGATAACTTGCCTCCAGTGCAGGAGAGACACCAAGCTGCATGTGTATGCAATTAGAGTCATTAGTAAACCAAGGGTAGATGGGTAGATAAGGAAGCTCATTTGCAATTATGTAAAGCCTTGGGTGCTTTAATTCCAGAAGTATCTATTAATTTTTACAAGATGATTCTTGCCTAAATCATCTTTATCACTTTTTCATTTATTCATATGTCTATCACATATAATATATAGGACATATTTACAAAATATATACACATAGAATATGTATACATAATTTTCCATGTATCCTTCCAGACATTTATAGAGAGAGATATTTTCATATATAAAACAATAATACAAATTGATGAAATATAATTTAGTAAATGCTGTACTGGAAGTACATATAATTAAGTGAAATCATAAAGGCATTATGAATTTGGGGTATGGGAAAATGATAGGATTTAGAGGTTTTTGACATACGTTCGAAGTAAATATATGAAATATCATAAGATGCCCTACTAAACTTAAAACTTAATATTTAAGTGAAACTTTACACATAGTATGACAAATCAGTATTCTTAATTTTATTTCCTCATGTATGATAGGACCCATACAGACCTAACAGTATCTAGTTTTACCATTTCATCCATTTTATTTCCCTCTCACTCTGGATCATAAAAGCTACATATTAATAAAAAAAGAATAGAACTATAACTCCTGCTTACTGTCTCTCCTAATTTAGCACTAGCTATCAAAAATATTCATCACAATGATTTCTGACATTATCTATTATCTATCTGTCTGTCTATCTATCTCTCGACTTATCATCTACTTGCCTGTGCATGTCTATGTGCACAAACAGTGCCTACAGTAACCAGAAAAGAGCAGTGGATCCCTGGAAACTGGAGCTATAAGAACATACAAGCCATCTAATGTGGCTACTAGACACTGAACCCAGGTCCTCTGGAAGAGCAGGAAGTATACTTAACTACTGACATTTTTTTCACTATACAGATAATAAAAATGTGCTCCACATAATCATTTCCAAAAGACTCAGACAGGTATGATCTCAAGCTTTCCTCGGAATTCCCAAAAGGAATTCAGGCAACTATAGTCATTGCTTCCAAAACTTTAACCTAGAGTTCTAGTTCTATTTTTTCCAAAATAAAATGTAAACTCCTTTAAGAGAAAATTCTCTTTAAATATTCAACAGTAGTTGGATCGATGATTTGCACATTATAAACATTCAAAACTTGTGTGTGGAATAAATGGTTGAATTAATTAATGCCAAAAATAGATCAGTAGAGAACATTATATCACAAGGGCCATTCAGAATTCAGCATGTTGAAATTATTTGCAAATGCTCAAATAAATTATGTAACTTATCCTAAATTATCTAGTCAGTAAATTAGTAACTATCAATGACAATACAAGAAAAAGGGAGAAAAAACTATCAAACAGTAATTTCTCATAAAACAATAAGAAAGCAAGTAATGAGTGATGAGCCTTAGAGACTAAATGGGATTTGGGGGTGTGAATATATTCGTTTAGCCATCATTTCTATAAATGTCAAACAAAATCCTACAAAGTAAGCTTACTGATTATGCTCAAGTCTTAGAAATCCTAGATTAAACAGGAGTCACATAAATAGAACATGAACTGTATTTTGAGTTTTGCCATCATCAGAAGACCCACAAAAGAACTTCGAAATTAGAACTACACAATGTAAATACATAATAATAAATGTTTAATGTTAGCCAACTTGGGGTTCTCAAGAACTCCTGTTTTTAACTGATGAAAAGGAATAACACCATTATCTAGAAGGAACCAAGTAGACCTTCTGGACCAATAATCAGATAGAAAGCAAGACTTGGATTTTGCTCTTAAGAGACTATATTCATAGACTAGGCCACAGCATCACTCAATTCCATACCTGAGCAAATAGGCTCTTCCTCAGTGCAAATTATAACTCCATCATTTTGTCTAAATTTCTTTTTTAAAGTATTTTTATTGAAAACAGAATTTCTTTCATACAATAAATTGTGATTACAGTTTCTCACATCCCAACTCCTCCCAGATCCTTCCTACTTCCCAAGTCACTCAAAATTTTCTCTTCATCTTTAAAATACAAGGAGGAATCTTAAAACTAATAATAAAGTAAAGAAAATAATTTCATAGCCAGAAGAATACTGTGAATTTGAACTGCCACCAAACAGAGAGAGTGAAGAGAAGAGACAAAATGAATTGGGGTTTCTCAATCCAGACAGTTAAATAATGATTTAATATTTCTTTTATCTAGAACTTTATAATCAAACTTTACAAAATCCCCCTGTACACACAGATATTAATGCCTTATGATAGCAAGTACACAAACATTGAAAATTGAGCAAAGGAACTTGATAGGTGATTCCCTGCCTCTAGGCATGAGGTCATCTCTGACATCCTTCAGAATATGGAATGGGGAAAAACATGGCACCTATACAGCTTCATACATTATATATATATTTGATGTCTCTCATAGAGCAAAATAAGAACAGCTTATAAGAATATGTTCTAAGAACTGGAAAGATGTGAGTAAGAAATTTTTTCTTCCATGTTTATTATCTATGCAGATTTTGTTGCATACTAGAACTCTTATGTTAGCATGCATGCGACAATGGTTCTCTTCTAATTCTCAGTAACATCATTCTGTGGTAGAGTCAAGTTATATATAAAAACATCAGAAATTACAATCTAATTCTTCTAAGAAAAGTACTGTTTCCTATGAACCAAGAATAGGACTGTGTTTTCCCAAAGACATGGGCTGAAGGAACTATTCTATTTAGCCTCTATGCCAATTATTTGTGTGAAAGCCTGGGTGCAGGGTAAGATTCATTTGCTTTTATCTTTGACTTGGTATTATATCCTTTCCTGCCCTGTGGGTACTAAGAAAAAAGGTAAACAACTTTGAGTTTTTTATAAAAACTACAAGAAAATGAATTCTATTCACTTACAGGAAAATGAATTTTCACTAGGTACAACTTTTCGATCAGGTATCAGTCAATGTATTGGCCACTAATTACTAATTTTCCATATTTATGGTCATGTAATGTAATAATAAAGGAGGTACTTCAAGATTTTAAATCATCCACAAATTATCATAGAAAATGAAATAAGACATACTTTTTTGTTCATGTTAAAACCATCAAATTTATGGGTTTTTTTTTTTTTGATCTATGTACATCACAAGAAATTCTTACAAGGTCTCCAATCTATGTTTTCTATATTAAATGATGATATCGATGGGGTTTTGTTTTGAGTGAAAACAGAAGCTAATCATTACCTACAAAAATATTTATAATTATCAGGGAGATAGGGTTTTTCCATTTACTGACCTAAAGTTAAGGTGGTTGTGGAGGAAATGAAGTATGTTCTCAGCTGTTAACATTGCTAGACATTTAAACAAGAGTAGTCAGTTACCAGGTGCCACTCCTGCCTTGTCTGGTTCTGCATACTAGCCGTCAGAGTCCTCTTGCTGTAAGTCTTTCCTGTTTCTTTCTTCATCACATCATGGTCCCTATAGTATGGGCATCTCTTTTGTTCTTGTTTGATTTTGTTTTCTTCCTTTTTATTAACAATACTATATAATACTCTAAATTATCTCAGTAAGGGAGGAGGAGAGTGTGGGCAAACTTGATTATCCTACTTCACATAACAGTAATTATCCGGCACAGAGTATTTTCATAAAGCTGTTAACATAGGCTTTATTTGAAATTGACAGTGTACTTCTCATATTTTATAAAAGGAGTACTTTAATACAGGAAAGCATGATGCATCTCAAAAGATGAGAATATAGAAATTGAAGTGTGAAGCTATGTTTGTTATTTCAAGAATTTGCCCATTTAAGAATTTCAAAGTTGCTTCTTTAAAGCCCAGTTTCAGAACACACATACACACACACACACACACACACACACACACAAATATTATCAGTAAAGGTTTTTGAAGACACAAGGACTGAAAATCAAATCAGAATCCAACGTGTAATGAATATGAGAATTGTAGCAGTGCTTACTCATGTTTGCATGTTGCAGTCTACCATTTCACTGTGGTCCTGACCATACTCTCTGCATATGACATCATGTCACATAGCACTGATCGACACTTCTAACACATCTTGACCCAGATTCAAGATGTCAATATGATATGAAGTAAAATGCATACCAAACAAGACTTTTAATGTTTTCTCTGACACTTCTCACACCATGTATATATCAAATTTCTATATAGTTAGATTACATTGTGTTAAAATGTTTAATTTTATATATGGCTTCCTTAAATTTCATTTAACAATCATTATATGAGTTATATCTTGAAATTAGGATCTCAATTCCAGTACCTGAATAGCTCATATACCATTCTATACTACATATTTATATGAAATTGTGTTCCTGGCATTGAATCTTATAAAATAAAAATGTCTCCAACACAATTCTTCAAAGACATGGAAAGAGCAATTCACAATTTCATATGGAAAAACAAAAAGCCCACGATAATGAAACAATTCTTTTTTTTTACTTTTAATAAATATTCTTTTCTGTGTTTTCTTTTTTTTTAATTAATTAATTAATTATTTTATGCTCCAGATTTTATTCCCCACATCCACCCTCCAACTGTTCCGCATCTTGTACCTCCTCCCCACCCCTGTCTCCACATAGATATCCCCATACCCCACACCCCACCCCACCTGACCTCTAAATTCCCTGCAGCCTCCAGTCTCTTGAGGGTTAGGTGCATCACCTCTGATTGAACACAGACCCTGCAGTCCTCTGTTGTATATGAGTCGGATGCTTCATATCAGCTGGTGTATGCTGCCTGTTTGATGATACAGTGTGTGAGATATCTCAGGGGTTCAAATTAATTGAGACTACTGGTCCTCCTACAGGATCCCCCTTCTCAGCTTCTTTCTGCCTTTCCCTAAATCAACCACAGTGGTCAGCAGCTTCTGTCTATTGGTTGACAATAAAAGAACTTCTGGAGGAATCACCATCTGTGAACTCAAGCTATACTACTGAGCAATAGTGATAAAAACTGAATGGTATTGGTACAGAGACAGACACACTGATCAATGGAATAGAATTGAAGACCCAGAAATAAAACCACACACATACGGGCACTTGATCTTTGACAAAGAAGCCAAAAATATACAATGGAAAAGAGAAAACTTCTTCAATAAATGGTGCTGGTCCAACTCACAGTTGATATGTATCAATGGGAGGAGAGTCCCTTGGTTCTGTGAAGGCTCAATGTCCCAGTGTAGGGGAATTCAAGGGTGGAGAGGCAGGAGTGGGTAGGTGGGTGGGGGAACACCCTCATAGAAGCAAGGGGAGGGGGAATGGGTTAGGGAGTTTCAGAGGGCAGGAAAGAAATGTAAATAAAGAAATATTCAATTAAAAATAAATAAATAAATGGAATGAAGGAATAAAAAATAAATGCAAACTTATTACAAAAAAAAATATGTCCATATTTGTCACCTTGCACAAAGCTCAAGTCCAAGTGGATCAAGATACACTTTACCTCAACATAAAACCAGATACACTGAATCTAATAGAAAGCAAAAGTGCATAAGAGCTTTGAACTCATTGGCACAAGGGAAAATTTCCTAAAGAGAACTTCAATGGCTCAAGCTCTAAGATCAAGAATTGATAAATGAGATCTCATGAAACCAAAAATCTTCTATAAGGCAAAGGATATAGTCAATAGGACAAGTCAGCAACCTACAGATTGGGAAAAAATTCTTCACTAACCCCACATCCGATAGAAGGCTAATATACAAAATATATAAAGAACTGAAGAAGCTAACCTCCAAAAACAAACAAACAAATAAAACAAAACAAAAAATGGGGTATAGAACTAAACAGAGAACTCACAACAGAGGAATCTCAAATGGTTGAGAAGCACTTAAAGAAATGTTCAAAGTCCTTAGTGATCAGGAAAAGGCAAATCAAAATGACCTTGAGATTCCACCTTACACCAATCAGAATGGCTAAGATCAAAACCTCAGGTGACAGCACATGTCGAGGATGTGAAGAAAGATGAACACTCTTCCATTGCTATCGGGATTCCAAACTGGTACAACCACTCAACCCCATAGGAAGGCCAGCAGTCTCAACTAACAGAGACTCCCAAGATCTCTGACACTAAGCCATCAACCAGGCAGCATACACCAGCTGATATGAGACCCCCAACACATATACAGCAGAGGACTGCCTGGTCTCCCCTCAGTGAGAGAAGACACACATAGCCCTCTACAGATCTGAGGCCCCAGGGAATAGGGAGATCTGGGGGTGGGATTGGGGTAGGGACATCCTCTTGGAGCTGAGGGAGGAGGAATTGTCGGCCAGCTGAGCAGGAGGGGGATACTGCCTGGACTGTAAAAGAAGATTAGAGGAGAACTCTAAATAGAGAGAGGAAAAGGAGGTCAAAACCAAAGTAGGAGGATGAGGTGCAAGTGCTACCAAAGCTGTTTTAAAAAGGTTCAAGGAGGGGGTTTGAGAGATGGCTCAGAGGTTAAGAACAGTGTCTGTTCTTCCAGAGCTCCTGAGTTCAAGTCCCAGTAGCCACGTGTTGGTTCATAAGCATCTATCATGAAACTAGAACAATGGCAATATCTATAGACATGGTATCATGGAAGTAGGGAAATTTCACAGGGTTACATCCCTAAAAAAGAACTATAGGAAACTAAGAGCTGTCAAGAGAAGAATTAGCTCCTCAAAGGGATGAACCATCTAAATTGTTTATCCAATAAAAGGTGGTCAAACCTGAAAATATAAACACATAAACAACACAGACTCAGCAAGTTGTATTTATATATTTGTTCATACTTATACATAAAAACGTGTGTGTGTGTGTGTGTGTGTGTGAAACAATAATTATCAAAGAAAAAGTAGCTATCAGTTTGAGAGTGCAAAGTAGGGACGTGGAAGAAATTGGAGGGAGGGAACCTAAGAGGGAAGGAGAAAGGAGAAAGGGAGAAGTGTGAAAATTATATTTAAATGTTTTTTTAAATATTCATGTTAGGAATACTTATTAACTACAAGTATATCATTGATACATATGAATAAGCAATAAGATCACCATACTATAAAAATAAAAACTGATATTAAATTTTTTATTCAAATAAAAATTAAGGGTATGCAAAATCTTGTCTAGCTTGTCTAACTCAAAATTTATTTGTTTTTATTTATTTAGTTATCACTTTATTTATTATCTATTAGGTGTGCATTTGTGTGTGGACACATTTGTGCCACACTTCTTTGTGGAAGCCAGAAAATAACGCCGAGTTCTTCTCATCCTTCCACTATGTGGGTTCTGGGAATTTAACCACTGCCATAAAGTTCGGTGGCAAGTTCTCTTACTGTCTGGCTAAACGTGATTTGATTTTGATCAACACATGCCACCTTAGTTTTTAAAAATATGGCATCACCCATTCAGCCTCATGTGGACCAAATATTCACAGACTTGTAAGGTGAGTATCTAATTCTACCTTTACAAACCTACTACTCTTAAGACACATACTCACTTGAGAAATAATAAACCTATAAAATACTGTGTTACAAAGTGATAAATATTAACAAAACAACCAGTAGTCTATGAATAGTGTGAAGTGTGAGGATACTATGTGTGAGGATATTATGTGGATTCATTCTCTCTCTCTCTCTCTCTCTCTCTCTCTCTCTCTCCCATGCACGCATATGCACCAATATATAATTGAAAGTGTAAAAATGAACAAATATAATAATCTTACAATAGAGAGAGGATAAACTTGAGAGCACAACAAAATGATCTAGTTAAAATTCTAGTGAATAGAATTGAGCAGCATCCTTTTCATTTTACAGTGCTAATTCTCAAAGAGATTTATACATGCTAAATGTTATTATTATATGTTATATAATTATCCTGTACTATATTGATAGAGCACTGGCTGTATACCTACTATTAGTATAAATACTTTCTCCATAGTACTGTAGGAGTATTCATGAAAACAAATATATACTCATCACATTAAACAGAAACAATTACTCAGTCTTACCTACGATGTATTACTTCCTTAGTTAAATAAGCCAAAGCTCAACAATGCATATATTAAAGAATTAAGCTTCTTTCCTTAATATAAAGATTAATATAAAAGTAACCTTTTACATTTGATCATCTCTTCTCTTTGAGAAGCTTAGAACTGAAAAAGGATAGAAAGCATTTATTTTATAACAATGAGTAAACACAATTACTTCAGAATAGTATAACCTATCATTATGAAAGCTAGATAGAGTTGGTAGTGGTGGCCCATGTTGGTAGAATTTGCTGAGGGAGACAGAGAGGCAGCAGAATCAAAAAAGGTGACCCTCTATGTAATACTTTCTTTAAAGTAAAATGTACTTTCTTCTAATATTTCAACTTACTTTTTAAAAAAAAATCTAGTATATTTTTTTCTGCTTAATACAAATGTGACTTTTTTGAGACAATATCTTACCATGTATTCCTGAATGACTTGTAACCCACATGTAGAATAAGGCTGGCCTCAAACTTGTGGCAATCTTGATGCTTATGTACTCAAAATACAGATATTTGGCACATATGATACCAGATTTGGTATAACAAAGGTGTTTTTGGAATTTATAAAGTCTCAAATAATAGTAATTTAGAAATTTCAACCATGATGGAATGTAGCTACTTTTATCCAAATAATTCTGTAAAAGACTTGGAAAGAGAAATAGCAAATAAATTATAAATAAATATCAAAGAATTTTTATATGACTAATTCCTGAAACTTATATTCCATGAAATAATCCTTATTGAAATACATAGAAAAAATCTTAAATATGTTAATTAATTAATAAAGTTAATGCTTTGTCTCAATAACTTATATTAAATAAATTTTGATCTAGTAGTATAACACAGTAGAAATTCAATTAAATTTGGATGAGATTAACTTTTAAAATAACTGTTTTACAACAAAATTAGATACAAAAACAGTAGTTACTAGGAATTAAAATTAACATTAATCTTTAGAATTGTATTGTTATGTTTTCATTTATTACTAATTATAGAAAATCATTGTAAATATTTTAAACTGAAAGCCCTATTTTCTTCAAGAACCATATATGGATGTAATATGAAGAGAACAAAACAAGTCCAAACACTACTTACTTAACTCTTTTTACTCCATTAACTTCTGTTTGAATTTTAGGAAGGGTTTAACCAGAAATTAAACTTCTCATATATACAACATTAGCATCCTGGGGCATGTGTGTAATAGCGTCTGAAAAATCTCTGAATGATATGCTGTGTGTTTTCTGTGAAAGTAATCATAAGCAAAATTGAGTTTTTCCTTGAGATCTCCAAACACTGTTCTGCCTTATTGCATGGAAGGATGTGATTTTTCATTTCACAGTACTGAATTGTGGATCATATTTTAGAATATTGGATTTTATTCTTTTAGGTCCACAGAACCATTATACTTTTGTTTTCATAATAAAAGCTGTTTTTCAGGCTGTTGAATATAACAGATAATTTTCGCAGGAAGGAGTTGCAAAAGGTGACAGATAAATGTTGGCACCAGATATACAAAATGTCCTGGCCTATTTTCTGCTTTTAATAGTTTTGAGGATGTTTGAAGCAAAACATACTGATGTTTTGACTGACTATATAAGCAATACACTCATTACCTGCTTCTCTTATTTGGCAATACAGTGCCTACACCACAACAGCAGTTCACTAATAATCATGCTGTTCCCTGTATATCAATGTCTGCTGCCTACAGAACTCTATTTAATATTTGAAATAGTACTTACTTCCAAGAATAAGGAAACAGTAAAGACAGCTTTGAATATTAGGGAGAAATATTTTTCAAACAGTAACAATTAGCAAATAAATGTCACAAAATGTTTGAAGAAATAGTTATACTTTAAAATTTATGAAGGATTATGAATATTTCTCTTATATTTAGAATAATATAGAAAGTAATAATAGTAAGAATCCTCATATAGTAGAGGAGGAGTGGGCACAGGAACACAAAAGAGTGTTCCTTATGAAAGTAAGACTACCCTAAATTCAAATTCACAGCATGAACTTAAGGCGGGCCTAGTTCCATGTGATTATAACCCCAGTACGGTTGGGGCAAAGACAGGTGGTTCCAAGCTATCCCATCAGCATATGAGCTTCAGGTTCAGTGAGAAACCTTGTATCAAGATAATAAAACAGAGACTGACAGAGCAAGATGTCCAAATTACTCTATCTCTGCATCTGCACAGTCATGTTCATGTGCCACAAATATCACACACACACACACACACACACACACACACACACCACATGCACAAGAATTCCTATATCATCCAGTCATTACTATTAATAGTTTAATCATTACAATAAACTAAAATAATGAGAGAGACAGACAGACAGACAGACAGAGAGATACACAGAGAGAGAGAACATTTTGGAATGTCCTTTAGCTCCATATGATTTTGAAGCAATCTATTTCTTGTTCAGTCATATATATTAAGCATATCTTGCTATCAGGAACTGGTATACTCATTTATCTTAATTATTGATAAATTGTCTAAAACTTTATGAAAATCATATAAACTGCATATCCATATTGAGAAATTGTCCCTTAGAAAGAGTAAATAATGAAAGTCCAGATATGTGATTAATCTGGCTCCATTTTGAAAAAATGATGTTTACAGTCTTGCTTTATTTAATTAAATTTATAATTTATATATTTACTTATTTATTTTTCACATTCCAAGCACAGTTTGTAACCTACTCTCTTCCCAGTCCCTCTTTTTCATGTACTGTCTTCCCCACATCCCATTCACCCCTCCATTTCTCTTCAGAAAAGGACAGGCCCCCTATGCATATCAACTTTGTGTAGCAAATCAAACTGCAGTAAGACCAGCCATCTCCTATCCTATTAAGGCTAGAGGAGACTATCTAATAGTAGGAAAGTGTCCCAAAGGCAAGAAACAAAATGAGAATCAGGATAGCTAAATCAATCCTATAAAATAAAAGTACCCATGAAGGTATTCCTGATCTTAAGCTGTATTACAGAGCTATAGTAATAAAAACTGCATGGTATTGACATAAAAACAAACTTGCTGATCAATGGAATTGAATCAAATACCCAGAAGTAAATCTACTCACCTATGGACACTTGACTTCTGACAAAGAAGCCAAAATTATACAGTGAAAAACAGAAAGCATCTTCAGCAAATAGTGCTGGTCTAGCTGCATGTCAGCATATATAAGAATATAAAAAGATTCATACTTATCACCCTGTATAAAATTCAAGTCCAAGTAGATCAAAGATGTCAACATAATACCAGATACACAAATTCTGACAAAACAGAAAGTATTGTATAGCCTTGAATACATTGGCACAGGAGACAGCTTCCTGAAAAAAATACCAACAGATCAGGCACTAAGATCCACAGACTCATTTATTTATGTATGTTATGATTATAGTTCAAATGCCCACACTGATTCAAAGTCTCTCTTGTTTGTCTTTCCCATTTGTAACCCAATCAGAGTGTGAATTTCAGTACTGTTGGAGAGAAAAGCCATTTCCCTAGAGAAGATTTATAACAATAACAATTCTCTTTGTATTCTGGGACCTAGCTGACACTCTTACACCAATATAGGAAGTTTACCCAGGTTTCCAAAGGGTGGGACCAATCACTAGTGCTCACAAACAACTAGACTCTAGGAAGATTACATAAAACCTTAGTTTGAAGACTGAAACAAAATAAAGCTGGTTATGGTAGTACATATGTTAACAGAACCAGTAAAATTTTACATTTTATTAATTCTATAATGTTTTAATTGTTTGTTTGGGACATGGAATGTAAAATAAAGTACATACCAATCCTGTTGTCACTTAATACCACAACGAGTAATGCATTTCTGTCTGTTTTATTAATTTTTTCCATATATATACATATACATATATTATACATGTTTATGCTCTCAATGTTTGTAGCATGTATTTTGTGATTTGGTTCATCCCTGGAGATATCAGGGACATCATTAAGTTATCAAAAAAGCATTCTAATGAGATTATTCTTGGTTCATAAGGCAGGCTTATATATCAAGAGTTTTTGATCAAGTGTAAATTTCTAGAAGCACGAAGCTGAAGCCAAAGTGTATTTACATTTTTATATGTTTTGGAAAAATTTTCTCCAAAATCATAACAATTTTTCATGGCCTCAATAATGTATCCTTAAATAAAGCATTAACATCCATATTTACTATTTAAAAGTATTTTCACATTAAGAGCATACTCTGCTGAAGTAACTTCATTCTTTTTAATTTTCTTCTTTTATTTTGAGATTATACTATGATTACACCATTTCTGTCCACTCCATTTCTCCCTCTAAACTTTCCAACATACCCCTTCTTGCAATTTTTCAAATGCATGGCCTCTATTTTTATAAATTGTTGTTCCTGTTGGTGGTGGTGATGGTAGTGGTAGTGGTGTGTGTGTAGTAGGAGGAGGGGGAGGGAAAGAGGAAGTGGGAGGAGGAGGCATACCATGCTAACTCAGTATAGCATTGATTCTATATATTTAACTGAAAATATTTCTGTTCATTTTTCAGTTAATAAAAAGAGACATTCAGATTATGGTCAAAACTGGCCTAGTACATTGGTAGTCAAATAATTTTTATAGGCTTCTTTATGGCTGGTGTGTTTTTAGACTCTTCAGTTAATAAGACTGTTCTGGAAAACTCTCAAAGAAATACACATTGAGACCCATTTTTTCAAGCTCAGTTTAACATGCAATCTTCCTTTGGAACATTTCACAAAGTGGTGCTTCATGGAATATTTTAGGAAAAGCTTCCCAGTGCTACTAGCTACTTTATTAAGCCACACATCAGCTAGTTATTTAATGGGGAGAGTTTATTGTTATTCCAACATGGTGACGGTGTGCAACTTTCCTTGTCTTAACATCTTTGTACTCAGAACAACTAGACAATATATGGCAGAACAAGTGCACAGTTAATCGTTGCTGCTTAGATGACAAATCACATGTTTAACAAGGAAAAAAAGAACTACTGCTAGACATTCAAAATGTGTTCCAGTGTATGATTCAATTATATTAGCAGGATCCAAAGCAAGACCCATCTTTTTAACTAATGAAAGTGCTTGTTGATTTTATCACACACAGAAGTACCATTAAAAGCTGTTGTACATTAACAGTGGCTGTTTCTTACCACTACAATTAAACAAACAGTTGCAATAGCACATTTGTAACTTTATGGCCAACATATTTGTCTTAACAACAAGACACATTGCAATAAATGTTCTATCTTACAATTTTAATAACTCAAACACTTAGAGGCATGAAATAGCTCTATTTACAAAAAATAAAGATATTTTTCACATTTAAAAAATGATTAACTGCAAAAAGAAAGGCTGTAGCCTAAAATATTCACATAAGTTTGTACTTATGCAAAAGAACAGAGTCAATTCATAAGTATGAGGAATGGAAGAAAATAGAGTTAATCTCAGCAATATAGCTACTCAACTTGAGCAAGAATAACACTAATAGATGTGATAAGAAGTAAGAAAGAAACTGCAAATCTCAGAGGGTCCCAACACTAGACAAAGAAATAAAGATAACTAACAAATGCTAGTGATGGGAAACGTATTCTTCCCCAGAGATGAGCCTCTTAACTGATTATACAATTCCAAGTGGTTAGCCCTGAAATCATGTATATACAAGCACCACTAAATGGACTCAAAGATTGTATTTACTTATGAATTTATACATAATAATAATGAAAGGCCATGAATTTAAGAGGAATTGGGAAGTGAAGACAGGGGATATGGGAAGTACATGGGAGTCAAGGGCACCAAAGAAGAAAAAAAGAAAAAGAAAAAGAAAACCCACAGAATCAACTAACTTAGTCTCATAGGAACTCACGAGATTAAGCCAACAAGAGTGAAACTGTATGGGTCTGTCCTATGCCCTCTAAATATATATTATAGTTGTTTATTTCTGTCTTCTTACAAACTCCTAATAGTGGAAGTGGGGCTGTCTCTAACTTTTTTGCCTGTTTTTTGGAACCCTTTTTCCCCTACTAGGTTGCCTCACCCAGCTATAATGTGAGGGGAGATGTGTGATTTTAGTGCAACTTGATATATCATGTTTGGTTGATATCCTACACTTTTCTGAAGAGAAATGGAGGAATGGATTGGGGAAAGAGTGGTGGTGGTGGGAGGGACTGGGAAGAGAGAAGGGAGGGAATACTATAGTTGAGATATAATATATGATTGAATTAAAAAAAGAATGACTTTTTTCCAGTTCAGAAACCAAAAAGAAATGTTCAACTTTCTTAGTCAACAGGGAAACACAAATCAAAAATGACACTGATATCCCACCTTACACCAATCAGAATGGCTAACTTCAAATAACTCAGGCAACAGCATATGCTGGTAAGGGTTTGGAGAAAGAGGAACACTCTTCTGTCACTGGTGGGATTGCAAGCTGGTACAACCACTTTGGAAATCAATCTGGCAGTTCCTCAGAAAATCAGAAATAACCCTACTTGAAGACCCAGCTATACCACTCCTGGGTACATACCCATAGATGCTCCAACATATAAGAAGAACATGTGCTCCACTATGCTCATAGAAACCTTATTTATAATAGCCAGAAGAAAGAAGAACTCAGATGTCCTTCAACAGAGGAATGGATACAGTAAATGTGGTACACTTACACAATGGAGTACTTACTCAGCTATTATACTGATGACTTCATGAACTTTGTAGGCAAATGGATGGAAGTAGAAAATATTATTCTGAGTGAGGTAACCCAGACCCAAAAGAAAATACATAGTATGTACTCACTGATAAGTGGATATTAGCCCAAAAGCTCAGAATACAAAAGTTACAACTCATAGACCACATGACGCTTAATAAGAAGGCCGAAGTGTGGATGCTTCAACCCCACTTAGAAGGGAGAACAAAATAATCATGGTAGGCAGAAGGACAGACCTAAGTATGAGGGGAGAAAGGGAGGAAAAAAACGGGGGCAGGACCAGATATAGGAATAGACAAGAGACAAGTCCAGAGGCCCAGGAACTCGAAGAGAAATAAGAAGCAGTGGAGCGTGGGGAACTTGGGGAACCACTAGAAAGTCCCAGACTCCAGGGATGAAAGAGGTTTCCAGGACCCAATAGATGGACATTAGCCAAAATAGCCAAGAGCAGGGAGATAGAACCTGAAGAGAACACCTTCAATAGATTGACATGGCCCCCAGTGGAAGGATGGGGCTACCCATATATCTAAAAATTTTTAACCCAGAATTTTCCTTGTCTAAAGAAAATGCAGGGTAAAAAAAGGGACAGAGGCTGAAGGAAAGGCCATCCAGAGACCCACCATGCAATCCATTCTATCAGCAGACTCCAAACTCTGACACTATTGCTGATGCCAAGATATACTTGCAGACAAGAGCCTTGTATGACTGTCCTCTGAGAGACTCTGCCAGCACCTAAGTCAAATACAGATACTCACAGCCAATCTTTGTACTTGGGGACCCCAGAAGAAGAGTTAAGGGAAGAGCTGAAGGAGCTAAAGGGGAATCTTATTTTAACTACTAGACATTTTTCATTAGAAATTTTATAACAATGAATATGTTTTTTAAAATGATACAAAACTAAAATTAGTGGGAAAACTCAGTAACTATAGTATGTGGCAGAGTATCTATTAGTTCAAAGAACAATGAAGCAGTTGAAGGACATAGCAATGGTACCATACACACAAAGGACATGACATGATTCACAGGCAAAATGTTTCTTGACAATTTCATATATGTATATAACACAATGTGGTTACTTTTCCCCACAAGTTCTCCTTTGTTTCTTCCAACACTGCTGATCTTCCTTCTTCCCTAAGGGTCCCTTTTTCACATTCTTTTGTCTGTTTGTTTTGTTGTTGTTGTTGTTGTTTTGTTTTGTCTTGGCTTTTGTTTTGAGATCCATAGAATTGATCCAAAGCCATCTATAGGACCTTGTGCTGACAGATGTCCACTGGGGAATGGTACACTCATCCATGTATATTTAACTGAAAATAATGACTGTACCACATCCAAGAATTTACTGCTGGCCAATAGTTCAGCAGGGTGACCTAGAGACCCATGAGCTCATCTCTGAGTCCTATTTAACTATTGACTGGTTCGGTCTTGTGAAAGTGAATTAGACACAACCAACTCCTATGGGATCATCTCTACAGGGGCTATATCATGTCCCAAAGATAGCATTGTATACCCTTTTACCTGTCTTCTGAGTCCTACATTGAGTCTTCTCAACTACAGTGAAGCTTTATAACACTTTATGTTGAGATAGAGATGGCTATCAATACCATACTGAAAGGATTGCTGATAGTTTTATGAAACACTGAAAAAAATTTTTTTGCTAAAACTGGTTCACTGTATGTACAAAGTTTAACAAAAAGATAATTATAAATGTTACAATATGTGAAATGCTCCAATTTTTAATGTATGTGAGTGTTCTTCCTGCATGTATTATCTTGTGTGTTCTGTGCCCACAGAAACCATAAGACATACAATCCCTTAGAACTGGAATCATAGATAGTTCTGAGCTGCCATGTTGGTGCTGAGACTCATACCTTGGTCTTCTGGAAGAACAACCAGTGCTCTGAAGCATGATGGAACCATCTCTCCAGACCCACTGTATGGGATTTTCAACACCCTGTTTAAATATGCACACTTACTGATAAGTTTGTTAGAAACTTTTTCAAATAAGGTGGAAATTTATCAAATTAAAAAAATCTTGACAATACTATTACCATAAAATTTGCTTTTTTCTGGGATATAGAGATGCCTCAGTGTTTAAAAACACTTGACTGATCTCAGAGGTTCAAGCTCAGTTCTCAGTAACCACGTGGTGAGGGTTACAGTGCCAGGGGATCTGACAGATTCTTCTGGCCTCTATGTCCACCTGGCATGCATGTGATACACAACAATAAATAAAGGCAAAACACTCATTCTCATAAAATAAAATATAGAAATCTAAAAAATAATCTTTAGAAAGGCAAGAACCAGAAAGCTTCATAGAGGTAACTCTATCAGTTATGATTTAGTAATTTTCTCTTTATATTGTGCAAATGGCTGAGACTTACCAAAAAATAAAGTTAGGACTTGTTACTGGGGCAGAGAGTTTTTGGGAAATTCTTACAGAACTTTAAGTGATGATACAATTATAGTGAGTATTCCTAGTCACAGATCATAACCTCAACACCCAGGTAACTGGATGTTTAGGAAATTCAGTATGTTTCCAGTAATTTCCATTTAGTGTAATACTCAATTTGATAAATTCTCCTTGTGACTTATAGAAAGTTCTTTTGTGTTTCTTTTTTAATAAAGGCCACACTATTAGATGCATATCATTTATTGACTGCCTGGCATTCACTGTACCTTCTTTTGATAAAAGCAATCATTATTGTTCTGTTGTTCTGTTGTTCTGTTTTGCTGTTTTGCTTTTACCTGTCCTCCCAAACCTCAGGTCATAATGAAGGCCAGTAAGATGCCTTGATATTTAGGATGATAATGTATGAACTCAGATGAAAGATATTTTGGGAAGATGGTAAGGCTGGAAGTATAGCAGCATCTGTTCAAACAATAACCTCCAGTGGTCTTAGGTGACTCTTTTGCACACCTGTCCTATTACATTCTGATGTCTAGAACTCTATCTCCACCCAAGAGTCCTGGATAGTATTTTTTTCTCCTAGGGAGAGGGTTCTTCTTTCCTGTGAAGTATTAGCATGTCATGTATGTCAATCATTTCAGTGCTCTATGTGTATGCAAGATTACCTTTCTTCCATATACCATGAATCCATCCTTTTCCCCTTAATAATAAAATTGAGCAAAATATGGAATAGTTACAATGCTCAAACCACCTGAATCAGAGCTTATATTCTCTGTATTTATTTTTCTATCAATAGTCTAAATATTGTGTAATTTTAATTGAAATAAAACAGCACAATACAAATAAGTGCAATGCTTTCAATATTAAATTTAGAATGACCATTTATGCAATTACTATTTCTTTTTATCTAGTTCATTTTCTGTTTTTAAAATTTAACAATATGCAATTTTGAATAAATTAGTATATTTTATTACACTTTCTAATAATTGTAAGTTTCATATAGCATATAGTAATGGTTTCAGCTATGAGTAATAGAATATATATTATGATAATTATATATATATATAATTATTTAAAGTTTGCATTAATTATGTTTCAAGGAACATTACCATTATAATTGTATTTGGGAAGCCGGGCAGTGGTGGCAGCATGCCTTTAATACCAGTACTTGGGAGGTAGAGGCAGGTAGATTTCTGAGTTCGAGGCCAGCCAGGTCTACAGAGTGAGTTCCAGGACAGTCAGGGCTACACAGAGAAACCCTGTATCGAAAAACCAAAAATAATAATAATAATAATAATAATAATAATAATAATAATAATAATTGTATTTGGGATATAGAGCTAAACTATTTCTTTCCTTAAAACTGCAAAAGCATAGATTTTCTTAGATATAATATTTATATCTAAATCTCATTCCATAGACAACTTTACTCAGAGCCTCAGACAACTTATACACAGAGAGTAAAGAAGAGTCAAATGAGTAATATCTATAATCACAGGAAAAGTCATATATGTCAAAAGAATGTTTTTCCATAGAAACATATAAACCAATAACAATATCTAGTTGTAATGAATAATCTGAAGTAAAATCACTATTATGTTCTACACCTGAGATGGCATAGTAATATATAGCAAATATCATGTATCATACTAATACATACATAATGCTACCAGTACGTATGTTTTCTTTTTCTTTTTCAGTTTATTTTTGAATGTGTATTTTTCCATTTCACTGAAAACTAATTTTTTTTCACATACTATATCCTGATTAAGTTTTCTCTTCCCTCTCTGCCTCCTAGCTTCTCTACGCCTCCTCTCTGGTCCAGAGCCATCTCTCTTCTGTGTCTTATTGGAAGACAAAGAGGCTTTCAAGGGATAACAGTAGGATGAAATGAGATAAAACAAAACTAACATAACTAACATGTCAGAACATAGTCCGAGAGTGGAGCTGCATGAGTTCCGAGTGCTTGTGAGAAAATGCCAAGAAATGAAGACAAGAGCCTTGTGACCACAGTTTCTTCAAAACAAGGTATCTTTCCTGGAATGTATTTTTGTGCCCCTCCCAGCAGACAATACTGACTACTTCAGATTATTCATTTCAAATGGCTATTGTTATTTGTTCATATCTTTCTATGGAAAAACACTCTCTTGACATACATGGCTTGTTCCTGTAATTGTAGATATTACTCACATGACTCTTCTTAATTCTCCGTGTATAAATTGTCTGAGGCTCTGAGTAAACTTGGTTATTGCATGAGACTTTGGTCTGCCTCATTAATCAGTTCCATTCTCCAAGCTCCCACCATCTCTAGAGATGTGATGCTATATTCAAGAATAGAAAAAAAATAAATAACCGAAAACAAACAAAAAATCAAAAACCAAGGAAAAGAGTGAAAACTGCATATAAACACAGAGACACACTCATTAGCAGTCAGGAACCCCACAAAAACACTAAACTAGAAACCATTATATATATATATATGCAACTCTGACTCCAAGATACCTTTGAGTTTGTTTTCTGTTGACCATCTACTTATTGCTTGGCATGTGGTTTGAGAGTAGTTTATTTCCCCACTGAGACTCCACTGGAGAAAACTAACTTTTCATTTCAAGTGGGTTTCAATTGTAGGTAGGTTCTGGTTAGGGCTGAAGATTTGTGTTTACTTTCTCAGATCTAGAACCCCACCCGATGTAGATCTATGAAGGTCCTGTGCATGCTGTTCTGGACTCTGTGAGTTTATATGTGTATCTGGTATGCTATGCATAGAAGGCCTTGTTTACTTGTCCTATACCAGCCTCTGGTTCTTACATGCTTTCTACCTCTGCTCCCTCAAGGTTCACTGAACCTTGAGGGGAGTGATTTTATGGGAACATCCCATTTAGGGCTAAGTGTTCTGAACCCTCTTACTCTGAATTGGTTTCTATCTGCTGCAGGAGAAAGCTTCCCTGATGAAGGCTGAGAAAGGTAGTGATCTAGCAGTGACTTATATATGAATATAGGAGAATGTCATTAGGAGTCATTTTGTTGCTGTGTTCCTTTTATCTAACCATATTACTTGTTTTTCCCCTAGGTCCTGGGCTAACTATAGTCTCAGGTACTTGGTCACCCAAGCAGTGGGTTCCATCTCGTGGAGTGGGCTTTAATCAAATCAGATACTGTTTGCTTACTTGCTCAAGCTTTATACCACCATTGCACTAGCGTATCTTGTAAACTGGACACCATTATAGATCAAAGATTTTGTGGGTGCATTGGTATCTACATTTCCCCTTTGTTAGCATGCAGAGCACCTTTTCTACCAAAGATGCTAGCCAGTAGGGTGAAGACTCTATGTTTTCAAAGTGTTTTAGCAAGGTAATTTAACTACAGATATCTTTATCTATAATAATAGATTCAAAAAAGACTTACATATTTTAATTTCTAAACCATGTATGTAGATTTTATTTAAGAAATAATAAACTGAAATTCACTTTAGTGTTGTTGAAATATGTACCTATAATTATCTTTAAATTGTGATGATCCTTTACATCAGTGCTCCTCTACATTCCCAATGCTTCTCCTTTTATGCAGTTCTTCATGGTATGGTGACTTCCAACCTTAAAATCATGTTTGTTACTACTCCATAACTATAATTTAGCTACTGTTATGAATTATAATGTAAATATTTTTGGAAACAGAGGTTTGCCAAAGTGGTAGCAACCCACAGGTTGAGCAGCACTGATTTAGATGAACTATGTCTCTATTTGTAAATATTAAGCAATGATAAAAATGTAGCAAAGTATAATTAAGTATAATGTATTTTAAAACTTCACATGTCCTTTTTAAACAAATAACAGAATGTAAAACTCTATACATTTAAAGTGGTTCTCAGTTTGGTCATTTTCTGGAAAGGACTGAACAGAATAGGAGAAGGGAGAGACTATGTTCTGTACATAGTGGTGACATTTCTAGAGTCAATTCTATTGTTAATACTATGAGAGCTAAGGCATATAGAACAAAACAGCAAATTGTAAATAATCCAGATATCATTTGGAATTCATGTGCTACCTCCTATTTGATTATAAATACCATTGGTATTTAAGAACTTACATGCAGGTCATTGAACTGACTAACAAAGCCGACATTAATACCAAACTGGGAAACAGATGGAAACTTTCCCAGTTTCTTCATCTTCTCTTTGGATCATTTCCTGTCTGTGCATACTTCTCCAAAACCAGAGAAACAAAAACCCTTCTGATCATCTCAGTAATTTCTTCCTAAACTTTTAGCAGGGGACAGAAGGACAACTGCCTATTTTCTTCAAAATATACTGATGCATATTCTAATAATTAAACTATCAAGTTGTCTTATAAAATATTTGACATTCAGCTGCTCACAAATAGTTTATTTACAAGTTCTGTCACCTAATACATTCAATGTTCCAAGACTTGAAAATTATTAGTTCAGAGGATTAAAATACATCTAGTTTGCACATACTGACGGCATTATTTTTTAGTGGCTTAAATCCTATCCAGCACATGGTCAGGATAATTAAATGCTCAGTAGAACCTGATAGCTATGGCACTGTCTAAAAGATAATATTACTAGTCTCAACTTCTCTACTTTGTGGATGGAAGAAATTGAGGCTTGGAGTGGTTAACAATATATTTAAAACTAAAAAGATAGAATGAACATGTCAATAAACTAACCTCATCTCCAGCTTAAGAAAAGGATTTATTAAGTATGGATAAACCATAATGCCAACCAATGAAAAGACTTCTAGCATCATCTTAAACATTTTTAGAAAAAACTAAATATTGCTATTATTTCATATAATTGATATATTTACCTTAATATATTAGTTCTGAAGACAAAAATTCTAAAGTTATGATTATATATTATTTTATGAATGAACAAAGAAACTAGTTGATCCAATAAATAGCAATTGTCATTGTGTTTACATAATGTGTTATATAAATCTTTGCTGTATATACTTTTTCTGAAAACATACTATCAAACACGTCCTTTGTTTGAATTGTTAGTGCTTTGAGAATCTGCAGACATTAGAACAGTGGAAACATTGACCCTCTTTTCCCCACTGAATTCCAAGGTCCAAAAAGAGCAGTAATTTATCTCACACAGTGAGTCAGCAGCAACAAGCACCCTACCTGACAGGCAGCAAGTGAAATCAATAAGGATTTGTTACATTTAATTTTCTCTTATATAATTGGTTCTAAAGTGGTCTCACCTTTGAAGTGAAAATTAAAGTATAATAGCTTTGAAACAGGATTATTCAGCCCTTCAACAATTATTAAAAGGACAGTATTGTTATGTGCACATAAAAACCGCCTAATAGCCTAAATGTTTCAATTCTAAGGCATATACAATGACAGATAGGCAGAAAATTACTGCTGTCTTCCACCTTTTATGTTATGCAGTATTTAATGGATCAAAAATAATAGATATTAATGTGAGCCATGGAGCATCATAATAAAACTCTTACCACTTACCATTGATTTAAATCGTAGATTTCTCACCACCCTCTAATCCCTGCAATGCTTGCCTCCTTGTGGAGGGTTCATCCTGGAGTTTGATTTACCTTGCTGTCTCCTTTTAGATATAAGTGCATCATGTCTTGAAATACTGATTAATAAGACAAAGTTTGGAGTTTAAGTCTATGAAAGACAGTATATTGAGATGGTGCCCCATGCTGTTTCTATGATTTGTGTTTTTCATTCCATTTTGATTCTGGAATACATCTTTCTTTAAGCTGCAATGAAATCATACCAATTTCCAAGGAATAAGGCTACATTATATACATATTTATAATATAATTTTACCTTTTGAGGCTTGGAGAAATTTTTGAGCATAAATTTTCTATTGAATGTTTCAGAAGAAACTTTGCCATAATTCTAAAGGGATATTTTCAAAGATAAAACTCAGTGGTTGAAAAATAGCTAACACAAGAAACAATAATAGTATGTGTTTGCACATAGAAGCAAACAAATTCACCTTTAGCCATTATCAAACAAACATTATCTCTTTGATGCAAATTAAATTTTAAGTTCTTTGAACTGGAGCAATCTATTCTCTATAAGAAAGTAGCTATACATATGGTTAATATGCACACAACTTTAAAAAAAACAGATATTCTAAACCCATAGTAATGTTTCACAGGAAGTAAATTGAATGAGACTTTGCAAGTATAACATGAAAGGGTACCTAAAGCAGTCAAATCAGTTACAAAGTTTACAAGTCCACAAAAAGTAAAATATCTATCATCATGTTTAAATAAACTGACAATTACGTGATTTAGATAAATCTCAGATCGTTAATGGTTTATTTTAAATTAAAATCTAAATCATGATTGATATTATACATCAAATTCTACATCAAATTATTCAATCCACATTCTCTACAAAATATGCACTTAAGGTTATGATGGGAAGTCTTTGAAAGTAGAAAGCTAGTAGACATTTAAAGTGGATCCTGGCCTTCCAATATCAACAGCTGTTTTCGAAAGTAGAAAGGAGAGCTCTATTGATCCTATCAATCACTAGCCCACACAATCAAGAGGAAAAGAAACACTACGTACAAGTGATGATTGTAATGACCTTGGCATAAATGGTCTTTCACAGCATGCTTACCCAGTAGGTGTACCCAGAGTGCAAAGCATGAGTAAAAGTGGGAAATTTCAACCTTGTGAAACTAAATACTTAGAAACATCCATATATTTAATTAAAAATCATGTTACCCTTTCAATGAACAGAACAAAGATGTTATTTTATTGTTGAATATTACATTGAAAGATTAAAGGAAGAAAAGAATAAAGTTTTTATTTTCACAGGAGAATAAGTTTATTGATTTAAAGCAAACATTTACTCCAATGTCTCTCAACTGGAAAGACATAAACATACCTTTTCCATCTAGTGCTAATACCCATCAGCAATCATCCGGACTTAGTGGACTGAGAAGGGTTCAGGTTATTGGAACTGAAGCCACATTCTCTAGATTTGTACGGCATATTTGATACTTCCTAATTGTGCAACTGTGGATAAGAAATGAGCTACAGGATGAATGAACATTTTCTCTATAAAATGAAAGTAACTAATATGACTATGAGATTTATATTTTGATTATACATTTTTGTATGTACACAGATGCCTAATAAAATATTCCATCCTAACTTAAACTTTTTATGTCTTCACAATTGGATTTGAATGTATTTTGGTTTTATCAATTGTAGTTATCAGGGAAATAATTATAGAGAACTATTATTTTACTAATTTTTCTCAAATGAACAAGTAATTGTCTTGTAGTTGTTTTCCCACCAGTCGTTAGGTATGCAGGACCCTGGCATCTGGGATTTTATAGAGAAGTGACTGGATGGCTCCTCACTACCTCTTTATTTCTTCTCACATTAATTTGAGATCTTGACCACAAATACTTTCTGCATTTTGTAAAACTAAATTAACATTGTAGGGAACTATATGTTCTGTGGTATAGTACCTCTGTTATCCTCCAATGTACACTACAACAGCTAATCACATTTTTACATAATGACTACAGACTTTTAAAGGAGCCACAGATACCAGATGTTTGAAAGAAGAATGAGTGAGCAGAGTTTGGATACAAAATAACATTATGTAGGAAATATCAACCTACCATCAGTGAGTAATGTGGGTAAGTTGTCATTAAGTCATTAGCAATGGGCATAAGCAGGAGCAGTGTTTTCAAGACAACAAGACAACTAACAAATCATAGAAGATATGAAAATAGAACCATACAAAACTCACAGGGAAACATGCTAACATACGTGAAAAACATAAAAATGTATGTTAATTGAGCTGTATGATTGATAAATTGGCAATTTCCAATAATCTAATCATCAAATTCACCAAATACTAAATAAATAAAATTTGAAAACATAATTTCCAGTACCCTAGACATACTTTATCAAATAAGGCTGCTCCTCAAATAAAAACACAAAGATGATATTTTCAGTCTGTCCACATCAAACACTACCAAATGAATAGCAAATATGACATTTGGATTTCAAAAATTAATCATTTCTCATTCATCTCAGTTACTCATCAGGATTCTGTCCCAGGACATATAATTTCAACATGGTTCTGATGGTATGTGCACAAAACACAGGCCACATGTGGCTACTCTTAAGCATAAAGCTTGTAGGCAAATTCTTTCATGAATAAAATTTTACCCTTATTTTTGATGTATGTTCTCACAAACTCCACAATGGATTAAATAGAACATAGTGGGGTACATACTATAAAATATGACTTTTCCTTTAATACATTTAAACAATCCATTGTTAAATGCAGTCTTATGTACTTTATTGTCCAGAGTATGTTTGGATATATATATTATATATTATATATATAATACAGAATTATATGACACATTTAAGTTCTAGCTTATGACATATAAAATATATACATATATATGCATATATTTACATTGTAGATAATTTGTATTTATTCCTAGTCCTTACATAACCTAATATAGGTTAGGTAATTCTATTCTTAAATTTTTGTCAGAGATTGTATATGTGAACACGTTTGTGTACATGTATGAATGTTAATATGCATGTGTATTCAAGTAAGTATGCAAGTTTGTAGTGGTTATAAGACCATATTAAGTGTCTTCCTCAATGGCTTCTGCAGGTTATATTCTGAGAAAAGTCTCTCAATCAACCTTGAACTCACTGATTTAGCAAGACAACTTGACCAGAAACCACAGATATCATCCTTTCTCGGTCTCATCAGCAGTAGAATTATAGGTGCATATTGTGCCAAAATTTTTATGGGATATCATGTTTGTAAACTCAGGTCCTCATTGTTGGATTGCAAATACTTTATCAAGTGAGCGATTATACTTTTCTAGTTGCTTAAAATCTAAAAATGAATTAATTGAAAACAAGTTAAAAATTATTATGATCATGTCGAGATTATAGTGCTGTTTTCTTAGTTTCTTATATAACATTTTCTACAGTTATGTATTAAATCAGAAATAATGGAAAAATGTATTCATTGATCTAGAAACATGATTTATAGCTATAAATCTAGCATAATATTACTGGAAAACCTATGATTACTTTATGAACATTTTCAAATATGCTTCATCAAGATATCAAAAAAGGTATGGAACATGATTTGCTTGTTGCAATATGGTAATATAAATATAACCAAAGATACATAAAATTTAGGAGATAACCTATTTTCAAATTTATATGCACATATATTTCATAGTCACAAAAATGTCTCTGTATATAATTAAGGGAATTAATTAGAAGTACCTAGTTTTCCCTTTCATAAAAAGTACAAATAAGTCTTTAGGCTAAATATCCTTGCTTAGCTATGCTTTGAACCAGCTATTTTCCACTCGCTATTTCTAGAGCAGCCAATCTACACTTTGCACACTTTCCTGCTATTTCCTTATCTAGTTGAGTATTCTAGAAGGAGTGATAAAGCTCAGTAGAAAGAAGAGGCATTAAGAAAGCTAAACATTCACTAACTACAAAACAAGGAAGAGTATCAAATAACATAAGAAATTTGGGTCAAGACAGAAAAATGTCAAAAAATGTGGAATGTTAATAACTACACTTTTAAATATCATCTTTGGAAACTGTCATGAAAATTTTGAAATTAGAGCAATGTATCTTCTCTGGAAACCACCCAAGAAAAACTAATTACAAACTGAATGTTTAAGAAAGAGATTGATTTGCTCTTTTGCTTAATTACTTGATGCTTGGACATCTACCAAAACTGGTGCCTCAGGATGGGTGTCAAAGATTTAAAACTGCTTTGAAAATCAGTTAGACAAAACAAAATAAAGGATAAGATTTTTTTTCTTTTTCCTTCTCCCTCCCTCATCTAACTAAATGGTTTAAAAAAGAGTAGCTCACAATGTATTCTCTCCCCTGTCCATCAGCTTCACATTACATATGTAGTATTAGTGAATATACAATATTCAAATAGATGTTGATTACTTTTATACTATTATAGTTCTTAGTTCTTTCATTCACATAATGCAGTATATTCTGTATCCTTTGGGAGATTCCCAATTTTATTTTTCATTTCTATCCACTTTAATATACTCACATTTATGTGGTATGCCTATGCCATGAATCTTTTAACTCTTGCTAAAATTACATGCTCTAGTCTTTGCAAAGTTAGTTATTATAAATCACAATCAAATAAACTCCCTTATATAGAGAGTATATTTTATGCCAATGCATTTCTAAAGAATATATTACAAGAAATCATACCATCAATTTAAAGAGGATATAGATTTTGCTGTATAAGAAGTAATGCTGTATTTCTCTGACAGTGTTTCAATGGTGAATGCTCTCAAAAGTAACATATGAAATTATCTTATTCCCTATATCAGGTGCATATTTTGGCAACATTATAAGTATAAAATACATTATTATATTAAGAATAAGTATAATATTACAATTGAGAGAATAAAATTTGGGAAAGGCATGAAAGAGACAATCCAAATATTAGTTCACAAGTAGTAAAACCACACTTTACATCCCATTAGTTTAATTTTAAGACTTTGTTGCCTTAAAAAAAAGTACAAGTGTGTAAGACAAATGGAGAGTCTATAGAACATATTGGCCTAACTTAGCAATTTGAATGTGAAGTCTATCAAACTGTTTAGACACTGTGTGCCTATGGAGTAAATAAACATACCATATGTTACCTCTGAAGGATCTGTATAGCATTATAAAATCTGCAATTACAGGATAGTTAATTGAAGTAATTGAAAAAATTATCACTTACAACAATAATATTGACTGATCTCTGAATTTTTAATTAATGATAAATTGTAGAAATAAGAAGCTAGCTTAAGGCCTCAGGCTCCCTTGTAAGTTTGGAAAATTACTGCAAATACACACACACACACACACACACACACACACACACACACATTTAGAAGGGTAAGGTCCTATTGCTAGAGCAACACTTACACAATACATTGAACATGAAAAAGTTAAGCTCGTGCCTATCAAAAGCCTTTACCACTATGGACTAGTGCTCATGGTACTAGAAGATACTCTGCACACAACCAAAGAAGATTAAATAAAATCCAGCTACAATTTTTTTCATCTACAATGATGACCTGCCTACAAGATGCATGACTGAAATAGGGGAACAAAGCTGGTAGGAGTAACCAAGCAATATCTGATGTGATTTAAGGCACACTCTCTGCAAGCCATCCCTATACTGCTTGAGTGAACAAGAACTTGAATCTTGATAGCCCAGGACCAAGCAGAAAATCAAATGCTACTGTTCTGCAAAAGGAACAAGGTGATTAAATCACTCCATGGCATTTTGCTATACTCACAGATCAATGCCTTACTCAGCCATCATCAGAGAAGTTTCCTTCTACAGCAGATGGGAACAAATACACAGACATACAGTCGGACAATATGCAGAATTAGAGCCCTCAGAACACTCAGCCTCGTGAATCCATCAAATTTCTTTGCTCAGAGCTTATGGAATCCTGCAGAAGAGCATTTAGAGAGAATATAGCATCTAGAACATCTAGAGGGCAAGGAGCACACACACAAAAAAAAAAAAACCAAAAAAAAAAAAAACAAAAAACAAAAAAACAAGGTCCTTTAAATACAGGAGGTTTGAAAAATATGTGAACTGAAAAAGATTAAGACAACATACATAAGACTTGCACAGGTGCACCAAGATGGGATCCTAGCATGAAAAGACAAGTGATCACAAGTCCCCACTACTAACCCAGAAGCAACATTCAATTGATAAGCACTTTCAAAAAACAAAAATATTAGTTCGCCCAAAGCATTCTTATAGGGAATACAAACAATACCTAATTGTAGGTCACATGGCCAGGAGTAGATGACCAACACAAAACAAACTCATGACACCTTTCTTTATAGGTTTATTGTCTTATAGTGTTTTGTGAGGACTTTTTGCTTCCCTTACAGGTTCTTTACATATATATTATGTCTTCGGGGTTTGTATTTATGGAATTACATCACATACAAACTTTTAGTTCTATATGCGTTTCTTGTGCTTTTCTTTGGCATTTTTTCTTTTGTTTCTTTTGTTCCATTCCAGTATATTTGTTTTGTTTTATCTTATTTAGATCTTTGTTTTCTAGAGAGAGAGAAATGATGTGAATTCAGATGGCAGAGCATATAGACAGAATCTCAGAGTAGATGGGGAAAAATCATAATAAAATATATTGTAGTGAGAATTTTGGTTTCTTTAAAAACCCAGTTATGTGACAAAAATATATTTTTGTTTTAATCCCAGGTGTGAAATAAGAGGTTCCTTCACAGCAGGTGATTATGATATGCCGTGTGCTCTAGCATGGGTGTGGTTTTGCCTGCTGCAAATAGTTTCCACAAGCCTGTGACTTTTGGAATTCTGGGAACTGTTCAGAGGGTATAAATGCCAGAGCCATGAAAAAGGCTGGGTGCACTCTAAGAAGATTGCTGCTACAGTTTGACAAGTTGGAGTGAACAAAGAGATAAGTAAGAGTTGGAGATATCCTGACAATGAAGATTGGACTTGCCCTGAGAAACTCCATAGTCAGCAAGAAGTAGTCAAAAGAGTTCTACACCTGCTTTCCCCTCTAACCTTCTTTCTTTTTTACCTAGAGTTTTGGGGATCTTGTAAGGGATTAGGGTGGAATAAGGTTTAAAGGAGGCAGGTATAAGAACCATGAAACGATGGAAAAAAGTTCACCTACAATATATTTTATGAGAAGGATCTATTTCCTATAAAAGAAAACTGGAAGAAAAATAGTGAAAAGAAAGTGAATTTCCATTCTCTATATGGATTAATATCTAGATCTGAGATAAATGGAAGACAGAGTTCTAATTAACAATAATTGTTAACTTGATACAGCCTAGAGTCACCTGAGAAGATAGTCTGATAGAAGAATTTTTATTGTCTCATGATTATGATGTGGGGAATTGTCTTGATTATTAATGATGTAGAAGTGCCCGACCCACTGTGGGTAGTATCATCTCTAAGCTAGTAGAATAGGCATATACAAAATCTTGCTGTCTTAGTCAAGGTTTCTGTTACTGGAATAAAACACCAATATTAGAAACAACCCAGAAAGAAAGGGGTTAATTTCATCTCATAGCTAGTAGTCCTTCACACAGGAATATAAGGGCAGGAACTCAAAACAAGATCTTTGACTCATAGGCTTTGTTGGTCATTGGCCAATATGGCAGGAGAGTTTTCATATTTGAGGTACCTTTTAGTAAATGACTAATGTTTGTTTCCAGTTCACATAAAACTATACAGCACACTAGATAACAAAGAGAAATCTGGGTTTCAGGGAACATCAACTAATAGAAGTCTCAAATTACTATTTTATTTCAATCATTATTCTTTTCTAATTCCAAGTATCTACTTGGCACTGTTGGTAATTTCTATATCCTTATTAACATTATCTATTTTTGTGAAGTGTTACTTTCAAATTTCAATTTGTTACCCATGTTTTCTTTTAGTTGTTAATGTTTGAACGTGTCTATAATACCTAACAATGTTTCTAGATTCTTACAGAAAGATGTTACTGACTGTACCACCACTATGTACACACCATACTTTCTGAGTGTCTTTGATTAGCTACTAAGTTCATCGTGGAAATGTTAAATGTAAACAAACTGTCAAATCCTAAATCATAACTTTCCTTCTCCTAGTGACCCTTACACTGTAATTGTAATTGCTTTTTTTAATCCTTTCTTTGGGAACTCTCTGTACGTGTATAAAATATGCATCTTTTCATCACAGGAAGCCATTGAAATCTCCATTTGTCAACATAGAAATTTAATGATCACAGAAAGGCTTTATCAAATGCTTCAACCAGTTGTTTTTTAAAAAAAACATAAAGGCAGTTTTCTCTAATTAATAGAATTTAAGTCACTCTCAAATACGGCTAAAAAGACTAGGAGTATGAAAATATAAATATAAGTTATTGTATTAGACATGTTCTCCCAAACACTTACGTAACTCAAGATATGGCACTGTCCCAATTACCCGGTCATGCAGTCAGACTATGTGTCTGACTATTGACAGATGAAGAAAGTACAGACTTTCATATTATTGGTAGACATACTTGAAGACAAGCAAGAAAGTACATATTATCAGGAGGCTAAGAGACAGGATTATAAGCTCACGACTAGTCTGGGCTGCAACATGAGTTACAGGAAGACTATACGCCAAAAACTTACTTACACACAAAGTATTTGAATATCATTGTCACTTACATAAACCAAAATAATCTAAAAACTATACTTTTATGGAATTAATTGAATGTTTTAAATTAGAATCCTTATCAAGACAGCAACAAAATGTATTAACATACTGACAAAGATCAAAAAGTTTGCTATATAATGTTTTCTTTTAGATTAAAAAAGACATATACATAGTTAAAGAAAATGAACAGTATTGCCACTTTAGATAGTGTTTTTAGAGTCAGACTTCATCACCACATAGATATTTTTAAAAAGATCACATATCTATGATATTTTAGCACTATTTATCAATAAGATTTAAAATACTTAACATTTAAATCAGAATATGCATTCAGCATAATTTAGAGCATTTTAACAATAAATCTACTTATTTTAAAGTAAAATGTGATAACACTTTCAAAATGCATAATATGAAGTTAACTTTAAATTTGCTGTGAGGGTGAGCATATGGCATTTTTTAGAGAAGGAATAAATCATTGGTGCCAAATAAGAAACTTTATTATATTAGACATAAACAAAGTGCAACAATAAAATGCATAATATGAAGATTGGTTTTTCAGCTTCATACTTCCATCTGGTGGAATAAAAATGTTATTACTTCACTTTAAAAATTTAGAAGTCAAAAGTAGAAGACATCATATTTAAACAAAGTACAATAACATGTGAACATAGTCAATCCCCAAGATAGACATCTTTCTTTTTTGAAAAAAAAGAAAGTTAGTTCCTGACTAACTCATTTGATGCCTTTTTAAAAGGTGAGTATTTGAGAGATAGATGATAGATAGATGGATAGATAGATAGATAGACAGACAGACATATATGGCATATATATATATGAATGATAGCCAAATATATACGTATGTTCAACAAAGTATTTATTGAGCAGCTTCTATATTCTTGGCATCATCACTCATATGAGAAAGGCTGAATGAAATTTGACCAGGTGTACAGAATCATGAGATCTATTATACAACTACATGAGACATTGGATGATAAAAGAAATGGAAAAATGAATGCAGAATTCTAAGTGTTCATAAGAGTATGAAGAGAGACAAAAAATGAAAGAGGAGTTGACTTTCTTAAACTACCTTGTTTGAGGTTGGTAATTATTAGGAAATGAAAAAAGAACATCTGTATAAGGTTTGTGGGTACAACAGAATCCAGTGAGTATTGAAGGGCTTCAGGGGAGTGACTAGAAAGAAAAGGGAAGGTCAGATGAATTTCTATTTAGCTTCTTGAAAGTGCATTTTTCACTAAAATTAATCAGCAACTGGTTTACTTCTTTTTAAAAGTAGGAAACAGGAAGCCATTATGAAACAAAGTTATTTCACAAATTAGGACACATTTCACAGCTTTATTTATAAAGTTTTAAACTATTGGCTAATTTCAAGTGAGTTAGATGAAGATTTAAAATTAGTGACATTTTAAGCTCAAGGTAACTACTGATTTTTTTAACTGAAAGTCTGTAGCATCTCAGTTGGATCTTAGTAAATGATCATTTAAATGTTAAAACATCCTTAGACAAATTCTTATCCACTAAAGGTGAAAACAATACATTTTATTTGATGGCTGCTTTGCTTCTCTACAAAACTCCTTACTTTGAAAGGAACAGATTCTGATTTCCTTGGATGCTGAGAATGGAGCATTTTTTACATGCCAAGTTAAATCTTGTTGGCAAAATATGTACTGTGCATAGTGTTTGTGCAATTTGTAATTACAAACTGACACCCACTGACAACACTAAATAGCTTCTACCCTAGAAAGCAGTTCCAAATACTGAAGACATTGTCTGATCCCATAAGACATGTCATTAGCTTTCATTATTACTAATGGGAGTCATGGGCATAACTCCAAAGTAAATCACAGGCATTGTATCACACCACTGTTCCTAAAAAGGATTTACTTTCAGGTTGGATATTTTTAAGCACGTAGACAAGGTGCTATTATATTATTCATTTTGGGAAAATGCCCAACATATAAAATATCAGAAAAATGCCCACATACATTCTACTTTACTCATTCTGTCCTCTTTTCACCATGATAAGAAAAGAAGAGGAAATCAGTTAAATAATCATGTATAGGAATCACGAGGAAAGGGATGTGTGTTCATTTATAGTAATATATTAACATGAGTCACAAGTCTTAATAACACTATAACCATTTATTCAATCATTTCTCACTTTATTTCTCATAAGAAGATAACCAGATATGAACATGGGCCCAAGAAGTACCAAACATCTCAGAGAAGTCTATGGACACTCAGCAACTGGAAACCAAGCAAAAAGTTGAGGTTTAAAAAAGTAGGCAAATGTAGTAGACAATCAATCAAGAATTCCTTTTAAAATGTATGAACATGTCCAAAATTTATTGTGAACTCATAAGTATACAGACCAAGATATAATAAATATTTACTGGTTTCACAAAAACATATTATGAGTTTAATTTTCACTTTTAAACTGTAAAATGTTCTTTCTATTCTGCACTTGATCTTAGTCAAAAGGCCGAGAAGCGATATTCTGGATTGCTTCGTAAAATCACATTTCTATGTAGGCAAAAAGTCCCCAAGCTCCTTGGTACAACAGCAACGTGTTCTGCCTGAAGTTTGCCCTCTATATGTGTGGAAACTTTAGATTTATTTCTATTATTTTTATATTTGTCCTAAAAAATATACCATACACATTAGCAGAATTCAATTCAGAGAATCAATGCAGAGACATTGATCATTCTAACTCATGTAACTGTCCTATAAATGTATGTGCTATGTTCATCTTCTACTTGTGTTTTCAGTTGTGTCCATTTGATATATTTCTTTATTTCATTCAAAATACTCTCCTGTTATACATTTTGATCATGATTTTCCCCACCTTACCACTTTCCATATCCTTGCTCCTTCCTCCCATCAGATGGCTTGTTCTTTCTTCCTTTCTAGCTTTCTCTTTCTCCCTTGTGGAGCTCACCTTCAGCAGGAAGACAGGGCATTAAGTGAGGGATGGGGTTGCCATCCCACAGTCAAAACTCTGATCCATAATTGTTCCTGTCTGAAAGAACTGCAGGGATATAAAAGGAGAGGAGCTTGAAGAAAAGAAGGTCCAGCTACAGGCCCAAAGTGGGATCCAGCTCAAGGGGAGGCCCTAAGACCTGACACTATTACTGAGGCTATGGATCACTCACAAAAAGGGACCTATCATGACTGCCCTCCTAACAACCCAACAAGCAGCTGAAAGAGTCAGATGCAGATTTCTACACCCAACCAATGGACTGAAGCTGCTAATCCCTGTGGTTGATTTTGGTGAAAGCTGGAAGAAGCTGAGGAAGAGGGTGACTCTGTAGGAGGACCAGCAGTCTCAATAACCTGGACTCCTGAGATCTCTCAGACACTGGACCACCAACCAGGCAGCATACACCAGCTGATATGAGGCCCCCAACACATATACAGCAGAGGACTTCTGGGTCTGGGTTCAGTTAGAGAAGATGCACCTAACTCTCAAGAGAATGGAGGCCCCAGAGAGTTTAGAGGTCTGGTGAGGTGGGAGGTGGGGACATCCTCATGGACACAGGGCCGGGGAGGAGGTATGGGAGGTGGAACAAAATCCCGGGTGGGCTGGGAGGGGATAAAAATCTAGAGTTTTAAATGAATAAATAAATGATTTTAAAAAGACAGAGTGAGAGAATGCCATCAAATATAAATAAAATGATATCTCCCCAAAAGAAGCCAAAACAAACAATAACAACAGAGCAAGTAAGAAAAATATAGCAAAACAAAATAAAAACATGCTGTCCATTTTGTTGGCCAACTACTCCTGTTCATGTGGCTTGCCATGTGATATGGTTGACTGACCCTGGATATAGGGTCATTTACTGAAGAAAGTTGATTTTCCCTTTCCCAGGAGCTTTCAATTGCAAATAGTTTCTTAGTAAGGAATGGGACTTTGTGTCCACTTCCCCTTCTTGAAATTTTGTTTGTTTTGCATTTTCTTGATGTTGTGTGTGCTGTTATAGTACTGTTAGTTAAAATATGTATCATCCCTAGCTGTCTCCATAAAGCCATCACCACCTCTGGCACCACACTGCCATGTGTTTGTGTGTGCTGCCATGTGTATGCACGTGTGCCTGTATATATATAATGTGCACTGGCTTGCGAATCAGTGATGTTGGGCCCTCTTCCAGTCACATGACATTTTTTGTAGTCTTTAAAGAAGTGTTTCTTGAAGTACTGGTACTGGATAATTTTTTCATTGGGCTATAAGATTCCTTTCTGTTTCGTATTGCATGGTTTCCTTATCAATCATAGACACTAACTCCTTATCTAATCATAGTTTGCAAATGCTTTTCCCAAATTGTATATCATCTTTCAGTTTGTTGACTGGTTTAGGGGGGGAGGGTGTTTTGTTTTGCTGTGGGTTTTTGTTTGTTTGGGGGTTTTTTTGTTGTTGTCTTTTTGGTTTGGGTTGGGTTCTTTTGTTTTGTTTGGTTTGGTTTGGTTAATGTCCAAAAGTATCTTGGCTAGGCATAGTCCTATTTAGTTATCTTTGCTTCTGTAGCCTGATATTTCAGAATTTTATAAAAGAAATCATTGTCATGTCCAGTTCAACGAATTTTTCTCCTGTAGTGTTTTGTTTTGGTTATTTTTCTTCCAAGAAGTTCTAATCTGCAAGGTTATTTGTATTGACTTTTTTCTTGTTACTTTACTAATACATCAATATCTTAATTCTGTAAACATAATAACATATTTTTTCTAAAGATAAGTGTAATATTAAATCTTTAAGGTCCTGATTTGAGAAATTGCTTCTGTCATCTCTGATGATAGTCATCATACACTAATTTTGAATCTTATTATGACCACATTTTACTAGGAAAGTACCTAGAGAATTGTGCATCTCCAAACACACTTACATGTTTTTACCTACATGGTTTTGTTTTACATGCAAAATATTCCAGGTTTGGAACAGAAAGAAGCAGTTTTTTGTATGACACCTCGGGCTGCACAAAAGGAATCTTTTGATAACAAGTAACAGCAAATAAAATTAGATCATTAATAGTACAGTTGTGACTCTGAAGTAATAATAGTAATAACTTACTAAAGCCCTAGGAAGAAGTTTCTGAAAAGCAACCCAAGAGTCATGCTCAACAAGGGAGAGGAGTAGGAGAAAAGACTCTTCTTTTTGATTTTCCTGTGAATGGACTATGTATTAATAACATTCTCTGAAAACTGGCAACTTAGGAAATATCAATCATCACAATAGATAAACACCAATAAACAGTTATAAATATATATCAGTACATATTAATTCACAATAAGGTAATTAATGACACCTGCAATTATGTAACTAATAAGTTAGCTTTGGGTAATAACCATTCAACTGGAAGTCATAAAAAGTTGCTATTAACAAAAGCAAATAAGTTATTTACAAAGAAATTTGGTTAGAGGAGCTACCTTAACTGACTGACTGGCCTTAGGATTACTAAAAATATACTGTCTTAATCTCTGTACCCCAATTAAGATGCATAATAGAAATCATAAAACAAACAATTTGCCAGGCCGTGGTAGCACGCACCTTTAATCCCAGTACTTAGGAGGCAGAGGCAGGCGGATTTCTGAGTTCAAGGTCAGGGTCAGCCTGGTCTACAGAGTGAGATCCAGGACAGCCAAGGCTACACAGAGAAACCCTGTCTTGAAAAACCAAAAAAAAAAAAAGAAACAATTTATGCCAATAATTTCAAATCATGCCTAATAAATGTTTAGAGCTAACTTTAAAACATACATATATCTTATATACATATACATGTTTGTTACATATGTGAATGTAAGATAAACTAGACTAGAAACCAATTAGGAAAGCAATTACTATGGAAAGTGATAGCACTAGTTGTAGAAATCTAAATATAGACAATACTGTGGTGACTCATACTGCATTTGATAAAGGTAAAAGTATGTTATATACATCTGATATATACTATATGTTTATAAACAAACATACATTTGAATAAAATATAACCTTTAGAAAAGAGAACCAGAAAGGCTAAGTATTAGAGGATGAGAAAGAACAAATATAGCCAACTAACCTGACTTATGAAATAGGACACACAGCTAAATTGATTTCTAATTCTAACTCTGTCATGAATTTGAGTTTTGATGACGGCTAACCACAAATATATATATATATTTTCAATAGTGACAGCATCAAATCCACTGTGGAATTCCAAGACTCCATCTTAAAAAGGCTGTTCCAACTGTATAGAATTTGTTTGAGTTGTACAGTCTTTGGGTCTGATTAATTTTATAGTGTGATTTTTTTAAATATTTCAATTTTTTTATAAGATTTAAAACCAATTTCTTAAGTATGCTACACATTGGGGCTGGAGAGATGGTTCAGCCATTAAGAGTACCCACTGCTCTTCCAGAGGTCCTGAGTTCAATTCCCAGCAACCACATGGTGGCTCACCACCATCTGTAATGGAGTCTGATGTCCTCTTCTGGTGTGTCTAAAAAGAGCAATGGTGGGGTATTCATATGCATAAAATAAATAAATAAACCTTTTTAAAAAGTATTGTTTACATTAATATTTTCTGGAGATATATTCCCAAATATTTATATGTATGTATGGATGGCCTTATTATTATAAATTGACAAATTATGATATAAAAATACAGAGACAGAGGTGATACAGAAACAATACAAATTGAGAAAAATACTGACAATTTTAAGAATCTAAGTGGTAGAGTTATAATTATTCATTGTATTTTTATTTTGATACTTACTTATGTTGTATTTTTCATGCTTGAATCATTCTAGTTAAAATCATTTATACAAAGCAGGACCATGTTCACTTCATTTAAGCACCTGGATTATAATTTAATATATAACTGTATCCTAGGTATTCTGTAGTTTGGGCTAATATATCCACTTATTAGTGAGTACATAACATGCATGTATTTTTGGATCTGAGTTACCTCATTCAGGATGGTATTTTCTAGTTCCATTCATTTGCCTGCAAAATTCATAATGTCCTCATTCTTAATAGCTGAATAGTATTAAATTTTGTTAATACTTGAAGTATTAGAAAACTATTCATACTTCCCACAGGGCTATGTTAAACTCAAATGGCCTTGAGGGTTTTTAAATACTATAAATATTAAAACTATTATATTTTCCTTCTCCATCTGGAAACAAGATTTAGAATGACAAACAAGTGTATTTCTATATTGAATCCAACAGGGCTTTTTTGTTCTGTTTTTTTAACCTGTTGGAGATTTCAGCTTTATAGAAGATATTTTTCTATCCAACTGTTCCTTGCCTAAAATCACATTCTGTCCAAGATCTTCACATGTACGTCTTCTGTAGTCTTAGAATCATTCTTTAATGACAAATATCTTCAGTATCAGCTCTTACCCTCTTTCTGTTGTCTGAAAACTTATCCTAGTTTCTCAAAATATAAGTTTTCTTTTAAGCTAATGTACACTTAGGAAAACATCAGATCTATATGAGTTTGTGTCTTTCTGGCTCCATGCTTTTAATTCTTCCACTATAGTTAGAATTAAAACTGAAGAAAAAGTTGTATAATATATCCTACAAGAACGTTAACATTCTGATTGCATTGTATTAGCTGCCACCATAGACAATACTTATGTAAAGTTACTATTTTATTCCTTGTTGAAAGAATTGTTTGTAAGCAGAAGCCAAACATGGAGGAAAAACACATCTAGTCACCCAATAAGAAAAATATCATATTTAATGTAACAAAAATCTCCCTTACCAAAACTATTTTTAGAGTAATACCTTTCACCAAGACAATTCTGCCTGAATAATGTATTATTTATATGCCTTAATTGTCTTCAGAACATACATTTCAAACAGCATCAAAAATGATTCAATCTTTCAGAACCCAGGTATCTTTTCAATACCCAAAGCAACTCTTGTCTAGCCTCTGTCTCTTGGTAGGCATAGGCTTTCAGGGAGGGTAGTTAAAAGCCTTGACTGTAGCCAAGATGCCCAACATATGACACTGTCAGCAACATATGTGTGTCCTTTGTCTTTGGAAAGATTTTCTAAGTGAACTGTCTCTTCTATGAATTGATGTTAGCATTCACATTGCATATAACTGTATTCATTCCCAAATGAGAAAGGCCAAGAAGGGGTTTTTACATAGCATGCAGTATGTTTTCAATAACTTGTTATTCGGGTTTAGCTTTTATTATGTCTGTGCTTCATCCTTCCACAAATAGTACAAGATTCCAATCAATAAAGATTATGTTGCACACTGTGCCATATTTCAGATGGGACTATAATATTTCTGGAAATTAAAAGACCCTTTATATTCAGAAAACATATAAAGGTATTAAGAATATTATTCCCTTCAACATTTTTTTCACTAAGAATCAATCAAATTAATGATAGTAATGAGATCTTATTCAAATGCAAACTATGATATTCATGTGATAATTTTCCTTTTTTAAAAAAAAAAAACACTTTTTTTTAAAAAAAGATTTATCTATTTATTTTATGTATATGAGTACAATGTAGTTGTAGCTGTCTTCAGATACACCAGACAAGGGCATCAGATCCCATGGCAGATAGTTGTGAGCCACCATGTGGTTGCTGGAAATTGATCAGCACTGGAAGAGCGGTCAGTGCTCTTAACCACTGAGCCATCTCTCCAGCCCTCAATACTTACTTTTCTATTGCTGTGAAAGACACCAAAACCAAGGAAACTTATTAATTAATCACTTAATTGGGGGCTTGTTTATAGTTTCAAAGAGTGAGTCCATGATATGATGGTAGGGAGCATATCCGTAGACAAACAGTCATGGCACTGGAATAGTAGATGAGAGCTTGCCATTATATTTGCATGTTGAAGACAAGCAGACAGAGAGAGATACTAGCCATGGAGTGGGCATTTGAAACCTCAAAGCTCACCATCAGGAACATACTTCCTTCAACAAAGACAAGATTCCTAAGCCTTCTCAAACAGATGCCACCAACTAGCATTCAAATTATGATCCTGTGGAAGCCATTCTCTTTCAAATGACCACATTTGACAACTAACAAAATACATTTTAGGAATGTGTTTTATTTGTTTAAAAGCAAGCTAAGCTAAGCAAGGTACTTGCCCAACCTTGAGAACATACACTTAAATGGTGGGATTCATAATTCATAATCACCTGTTAGATAATTTGTGGATGCTTGAGCTTACTTGTCACCTCTAAAATCATATGATGTTTCTTTTAAAAAAAAAAAAAAAAAAGGTTTTTATACGCTCCAGATTTTATCCCCTTCCTGGTCTACCCTCTGACTGTTCCACATCCCATATCTCCTCCCCCAACCCATCTCCACAAAGATGTACCCACCCCTTCACACCCTACCCCATCAGACCTCCCCATTCTCTGGGACCTCCAGTCTCTTGAGAGTTAGGTGCATCTTCTCTGAATCCAGACCCAGCATTCCTCTGCTGTATATGTGTTGGGGGCCTCATATCAGCTGGTGTATGCTGCCTGGTCTGTGGTCCAGTGTCTGAGACTCAGGGGTCCAGGTTAATTGAGACTGCTGGTCCTCCTACAGGGTCACCCTCCTCCTCAGCTTCTTCCAGCTTTTCCCTAATTCAACCACAGGGATCAGAAGCTTCTGCCCATTGGTTGGGTGTAAATATCTGCATCTGACTCTTTCAGCTGCTTGTTGGGTCTTTCAGAGGACAGCCATGCTAGGACCCATTTTGTGAGCACACCATATCCTCATGATTTTAGTGAATGAGATTACAGACCATACCTCGGAGGAGAAAAGTGCCCACTCAAAAAAAGTATCTAACATTTCTTTGACTTACAGCTCAGAAAACAGAATAAAGTAGTAAGTTTGCAATTAATATCAAACACTGTCATCATGTTGGCAAGATATTTCTCTCATGACCCATCATTCGAAGATATACCTGGAAGTATGGCCATTCTTGTGGGTGAGTGTTGTAAGGAAGGAAAGTCTCAAGAATGCATCTATGTTGAGATGAGTAAGTGTGCACAGTAATATAATTACGTGCCAATCCAAACACTTCCTCAGTTCTACTTAGAGTGTTCTCATGAAAAACATGGCTTCATTTTCACTTCTTTTTTTTGTTTTTTTTTTTTGATATTTTCTTTATATGCATTTTAAATGTTATCCCGTTTCCCGGTTTCCCCCTCCCAGAAGTCTCCCCTATCCCATCCCTTCTCCCCTTGCTTCTATGAGAGTGTTCCCCCACCCACCCCGTCCTCCCTCCCCATCCTAGCATTCCCCTACACTGTGGCATAGACCCTTAACAGGACCAAGGGGCTCTCCTCCCACTGATGTCCGACAAGGCCATCCTCTGCTACATATGTGGCTGGAGCCATGGGTCCCTACGTGTGTACTCTTTGGTTGGTGGTTTAATCCCCGGGAGCTCTGGGAGGGAGAGGGTTTGGTTGGTTGATATTGTTGTTCTTCCTATGGAGTTGCAAACCCCTTGAGCTCTTTCAGTTTTTTTCTCTAACTCCTCCATTGGGAACCCTGTGCTCAGACCATTCATTGACTGCAAGCATCTGCCTTTGTACTTGCCAGGCTCTGGCAGAGCCTCTCAGGAGACAGCTATATCAGGCTCCTGTCAGCAAACACTATTGGCATCTGCAATAGTGTCTGGGTTTTGGGACTGTATTTGGGATGGATCCCCGAGTGGGGCAGTCTCTGGATGGCCTTTTCTTCAGTCTCTACACCACACTTTGTCTCCATATTTTCTCCCATGAGTACTTTGTTCCCCCTTCTAAGAAGGACCATAGTATCCACACTTCCATCTTCCTTCTTCCTGAGCTTCATGTGGACCCATCACTTAATAGAAGTATCTATCTGAGATGATTTGCTTTTCACTCCCAAACCAATCTAACCATGTATAACTTCCTTATTTAAAGAGAGAAAAACCTTCCCTGCATATCCATGACAATTTAGCATCTGTTATTTGAACAACAGAACTAGAGGGGCATTATATAAGTCAGTTTATGTTTTTAACTTTTTAACTCTCATGATATAGTGTTCAAAATAACATTCTCCAATTTTTACACTAAAATACAGATGGTTTACTATCTAATTATTTCAGACAAGTGTAGTTTAACCAAAACTCAACTTGCTTTTCCAAAACACAAGTTACCTCTGAAAACATTATTCAGATTTTCTTTCTTTTATCTTGCCAAATATTCCTCAAAGTCTCTGCACCATAATGCAAATAATAATGACCACAAGGGCAAAAGTTCTATAAACACAAATTCATTTCATGTATAAGAAAAAAATTCACTTATTCCTTTGGCTGCCTCCCAGAATTTGAAGCTAAGTCCCATATGCTGAAAAAAGCACCCACTTCAACACAGGACTTGAAGGGACCAAGTTGGAATTGGCCCAGAAGTCCCATCCCTAAGGACTGTCTGAAGGTGTTCTGCAAACAGCCAAGAGAGAAACATAATCAATAGGCCCACTACAATGACCGGCAAAGTAAGATATCCCCAAAAGTTCAAAGGTGTCATTTATTTCTTGGCAGTAACCAACAGCTGTCTAATTGGACTTTATGCCTCCTCTGTGAGAAGTAACTCATGCCTTGTTTTGTAAACCTAGTCAACTACCCAGGATTGGTGAAGATATTGAGCATAGAAGGGAATTTACATTTATCATTTTCCTTAGCCATTAAACTTCCTACTGCATTCTAAATATTTGTCCTTTTGCTCAAAGTCAGGGATAGCTCTCAACCTTCATCATATAAGTTTCATTTCACAGTAAATGGAGACCATTTTAGAAATCCACAAGTGGTCACAACTAACTGTGGGGTGCCTGTCGTTAATTGATACATATGTCATAAAATCCCTACACCTAAGACTCAGAGAAGAAGGCACAGAAACTTTCTAGGAGTCAGAGAATCAAGACATTTGCTATGAGATTGGCTTCCATGTAGCACAAGGAAGATATAGCCATGACATTTCAACAATGTTATAGCCTAATGAATTTTCAAATAATGGTAATGCCAGTTGAACTGCTGTCATAGTGTTCTACTGCTGTGAAGGGAAACCATGACTAAAGTAACTCATAAAAAATAAAGCATTTAAATGGAGCTTAGTTTCATAGGTTTAGTCCATTATCATTATGGCAGGAAGCATGGAAACTCACCGGCTGACATAGTGCTGGAGAATGGCTGAGAGTTCTATATCCTCAGCAACAGGAAGAGAAGAAAACTGGAACTAATGTGGTCTTTTGAAACATCAAAAACCTCAAAAACATCAAAGTGACAGACTTCTTCCAACAATGCCATATCCCCTAACTATTTCAAAAGGTGCTATTCTCTGATGACCAAATAGATGAGTCTGTAGGGACCATTCATATTCAAACCAACACATGTGCCAATGAAGATATGGAGCAGAGACTGAAGAAATGGCTGACCACTAACAGACCAACTTGAGATCCACCCTAGAGGCAGGCCACCAATCCCCAACACTATTACTGATGCCATATTGTGCTTGCAAACAGGAGCCTAAAATAGCTATCCTCTGAGAGGTTCTACCCAGCAACTGACTGAGACAAATGCAGATAATCCACAGCCAAGCATGGGATGGAGGTCAGGGACTCTTTGAAAGAGTGAGGTCAAGCTTTGAAGGATGTGAAGGGGATGAAAATCCCCTAGGAAGACCAACAGTGTCAACTAACCTAGACCCCCTCAGAGCTCCCAGAAACTGAGCCACCAACCATGAGCATACACAGCTGATCCGAGGCCCCTGCACACATGTAGCAGAGGGATGCCTTGTCTGGCCTCGATGAGAGAGAATGTGCTAATCCTGTAGAGACTTAATGGTGGAGGGTAGATGGGGGGATACTCAGGGGATGAGCCACTTCTCAGAGGTGAAACGAAGGAGGGATGGGGGAAGAACTCTGTGAGGCGGAACCCAGAGGGGCAGCACTTGGGATGTAAATAAATAAAATAATTAGTTAATAAAAAATAAATGATGGCTCTTAGTCTGTTAAAAAAAAAAAAGAATAAAAGAATAATTTCACAAAACCACAAATCTAGATGAAGAGCTACAGACAGTTAACAACTGTTGAGAAAGGGAGAATCAGTCTTCCATCTAGATGACACTTCTAATTGGTTATATTGCTGGGTATCTCTATGCCAACTTGACACAAGAGAGAGTCATCAAAAGAGGGAAATTCATTAAGAATATACCTCTGTAAGATACGGCTGTAAGGCATTTTCTTAACTAGAGATTGCTAGGAGAGAGCCCAGGCTACTGTGGGTGGTACTAATGCCTTGGCTGAGAGTCTTGGCTTCTCTTCTGCTTTGTAAGAAAGCAGGCTAATCATGCCATGATGCCCACTCATTGCCTTTGTATCAGCGACTGCTTCCAGGTCAATGATGCTTGAGTTCCTATCCTGACTTACTTGAGTGATGGACTACTATGTGGAAGTATAAGTCAAATGAATTATTTTCTCCCCAACTTGCTTTTGGTCATGGTACTTCATCATAACAATAATAACTAGGATGGTAATAAATACCAAGTGGTCATTTCTAAATATATATACTATGAGTAACAGTAAAGGACTCAGTAGGTTATATTTATATATTTATGTATATGCATGTAATAATAATATTTACAAATATTATATATATGCAAATTTAAAGTCCTTAATAAAATAATTTTGACATTGTTTGGCCTAGGTACATTTTTTTAGATAAACACAGAGAAGAAAAAATAACTCCTCACATATGTTAAGATGCAGGTTCCATAAATATTAATGGGATAACATTATATATATATATAATATATGAATATATATATATATATTCATCCATACATATATCTACCCATTCATTCATCCATTGGTATATTAACAGGAATCAGCCTCAAAAGTAAAAATGTTACTTCTCTCACATAACCTCTCAGATGAACCTTCATCTTCACCTGTTTGACAATTTTCATATAAAAAGTTCATGCTATAATAAATATTTTCTTCTGATATTTACCAAATTATGAAATGAAGAAATAATAACCCTAACTTCCCTAATATGATTTTCTTTTCTGGCTTATTTGAATATCATGTACTATTGAATCTATACTTCTGCTATTGGATGGTTACATGTTTTCAGAAACAATGTTTTATTCTAGATGAACGATTAAATAATCCAAAATAACTTAGATCAATACAGGTCAAAAAGACTGTTAAAAGAAAGATGAAACTATAAAATGTTATTAGAAGCATTAACATAACAATGCCTAAAATATTTTCAAACTAGTCTATTTAGAGATTCCAAGTATTTAGTCCTCAAGTATAACCCAAAGAGGAGAAGAAAAAATGATGACTTATAACTTTATGATGACATCCATCTGAACACAATTTTTAATTCAAAATGAAAAAGAATAGAGTTCTTATTCATTCTAACTTTGCCAAGGTTAGAGTGGCTATATATCTCTTGTTAATCAAAACAAAACACACATTTTAATGGGTAATGTTTTCTCTAAAAAAAAAAGAAAGAAAGAAAGAAAAACACCACATAACTAAAATTCTAAGTCTAATTTTAGGATTGATGTGCCATTTTCTTCAAGGTTCTGGAAAAAGTAAAATATACTTCTAATGTTGTTATTCTCACAACAAAAAGAAAGACCTATGATAGCAAGCCATTTCTTCAGTTCTATCTTTTCTTAATTACAGCCACATGCTGCCATGACTGAAAGTTTTGAATATAGCTGCTTGGGAATGAAATCAGGTCCTTATGTTTTTGCACCAAGTATTCTTTTTATTATTGAAATAGATTATTATCTCATATGATATATCATGATCACAGTGCTCCCTCTCTGTACTCCCCCCAGTTCCTCACCACATATCTTCCCATCCAGATGAAATCTCTGTATCTCATTAGAAAAGAACAGGCTTCTAAGAGATAACAACCAAACATGACAAAATAAAACACAAAATGATGAAGCAAAAAATATCATAGTGAAGCTAGAGATGTCAACACAACAGAAGAAAAAGAGTCTAAGAATAGGCACAAGTGTCAGAGATCCACCCATCCTCACCGTCAGAACTCCCAAACCAATACTAAGCTAATAGCTATAATATATATGTAGAGGACCTGATACACACCCCGATTGGCCCTGTGCCTGCTGCTCTAGTCTCTGTGATTTCATATGTGTCTTGCTTAGTTGATTCAGGAAGCCTGGTTCTCCTGTGGTCCTCCAGTCACTCAGACTGTTCCAATCATTCTGCCTCCTCTTCCTAGGGATTCCCTAAATTCTGAGGGAAGGGATTTGATGGAAATCTGCAATTTGGACTCCCTCTCTCTCCCCATAGTGATTGGCTGTTGGTCCCAGGATGTTGTTTTCAAACAGGCTAATGATTCAGTTGTACTGTTTGATTTTCGCGGCTCCAGTATAAGAAGAAAACACGATGTAGTTTTTGTTTAATTTTTATTTCTGTTAAGTGACTACAGAATTACAGGCAAATTTCACTTTCCTGGGATGGTCATACAGTCTGGGGGTTTTTTGTTTTTTTTTTTTCATGACTCTCTCATGTGATTGTTCCTTTTTTTTCAATGTCTCTATGTCCCTGTAGTGGTTTGATTGAGAACTCTCTCCCAAAGGTTCATATATTTGGGTTCCCTGTTGGTGGTACACATTTAGGGAGGTCATGGAATCTTGAAGAAATGGAACCTTGTTGGTGAAAGTATGTCACTGGGGGTGAGCTTTAGAGTTCATGGCCTCTCTCACATCTCATTCCTCTGCTTTCTCTGCGTTGCTGGAGATATGTTACTCAGCTTCCCACCCAGACTGTGCCTCTCTCACTAGTATGGATTCTGCTCCAAGTGAAGTCTTTCTTTCATCAGTTGCTTCAGTCATGGAGTTTTTTCACAGCAACAAAAAACAACTAAACAGTCTCTTTATTAAAAACTGGAATATAAGGAAAGTTATTACTACTTAAAAACTAAGAAAATCAGATTGGAAGGTTACTATACTATCAACATTGTGACAGTCAGCAAGAGTTTTCATTTTGTACGTTTTAATAAAAGGCTTATATATTATGTTGAGGATGAATTTACTAAAAGTATATCTTTAATACCAATAATAGCATATGGTATTGTTAGTATAGCAAATTAACAAATATCAAGTGATTAAATGATTTACATAAAAACAGGGGCTGCTAAGTACACTACTCAAGGAATGATTCCTGATTACAAGTCACATCATATTTATTCTGACAGGTAAGTCAAGTCACATTGTATTTGTTATTTTGTGTAAGTTACATAGTGCTGAGCTACTAATTTTAGGTTCTAAACGAAGAACTGAGGTTCATCTGGTCTGGGAATTTGTGCAGTCTTATAACCTTGGCCCTAAAATGATCAGTGTCATGACATTTAAATCCTGTGTTTATTTCCAAAAATCATTGTGTTTTCTCCCCTAGTTTTTATGAAAATTACTTGGAACATTTTAGATCCACCATATTAATAAGCATTAAATTTTACATTTTGGTTATTATACTAATTTACCAAAACATTGCTCCCCATGTATTGTTTCCAGTGTGATTAAACATGTTTTGGGTATTTATTATGTTGGATCATCATACTAAATAGATGCAAAAGCACAGAGAATAGTAATCTGTTGAATGTTTTAAAAGAACAAACCAGCCCATGGTGTTCTCAAATTCTTCCAGATTTATGACAATACTGAGTAAAATGAGGAGATCTGTGTTAAAAACACAGTTTACCCAATATGTAATGGTGCCCAAAGAAGTCTCTAAGGCCAAATGTGCTATAACATACAAATAATTTGAATACTTAATCTTGACTTATGTACTTAATTCTCATATTTTATATGAGAGAAGTATATGCTTCCTATATGTCATCGTAGACACAAAAACTACACTAAACGAATATATGTCACAAATTGCTACAAAGAATTTTATACATGCAAGAATTATAAGTAAATTATTAAGTATAAACTGTACATTTGTTCTATTTTCTCACTTTTCTAGAAAGAGAGGTTCATACAGAGTTATAACCAGAGAAAAATAAAAATACCTGTCTGTCTCTGTATGAATACCATTCAGCTTTTATCACTGTTGCTCTGTAGTACAGCTTGAAGTAAGGGATGGTGATTCCCTTGGAAGTTCTTTTATCGGAAAGAATTGTTTTCACTATCCTGGATTTTTTGTTTTTCCACATGAAATTGATAATTGCTCTTTCCATGTTTTTGAAGAATTGTTTTGGAATTCTGAAGGGGATTGCATTGAATCTGTAGATGGCTTTTTGACTTTTAAAAGCACAGTTTGAAATCAGACAAAAGATATATATCTGTATATACCAAACAGCTATTAAATCAGTGAAACCTTTTTCCCCAGTCTACTCTTCCTTCAGCCAGAAGCAAGCTGGTTCAAAGGGAATGGTATAGAAAGTTATCTCCTGGCTCATGTCATCATATCAGCTTCTTGTATAAAGGGTTTTGTGAGTTTTCTTGAGCACAGCATTGAAAAACTCTGGGCAATCAATGAATGTTTGCTCTATTTAATTTCATCTGTAGATTACCAAAACTGTTTCATAGAAACAACCAAAATTTCATAGATATCAGAGAAATCCGGTTTCACAAACAGCAATAGCCAGTCTTCCACTTTGTGTTTCCTCTTAACCTACAAATTTTCCCAAGAATGCAACTTCTGTGGCTTTGATGTAGCATTTGCTAGTGTCTCTCTTTTAAGTGTTGTATGCGTGAGTATACATGCTTTCTGTGCCCATATTAAGTCAGAGGTCAACAGGTCTTTCTGTATAGCTTTCCACTTTATTTTGTAAGATGCACTCCTTCACTAAAAACTGAGCTCACCATTTTCCTAGACTTATTGTCAACAAACCAAGAGATCCCCCTTTCTTTTTCTCTCACCTCATTCTATTCCCTTGAGTCAAGTGTCAGATGTATATCTGGCTTTAACATGTACTCTGGGGATCTGTACTCAGGTCCTTATGACTTCATGGCAAGTATTTCACCAACTATTTGACCCAATTCTCATATATTTTATTTGATTAAATTCTAGGCAAGTTGAGCATGGTACCAACTTGCAATCTCAACACTCAAGCTAAGGCAAGGGGATACACAGGGAGATTCTATCACAAAACAAAATAATGAAGAAAGGGAGAACAAAAGGAAGGAATGAAGGAGGGAAGAAGGAAGGAGGAACAAAGAAAGAAAGGAAGGAGAAAGAAAGAAAGAAAAAAATTAAGAAAGGAAGAGAGAAAGAAAGGAAGAAATAAAGAAAGAAGGGACTGAGCTGAGGATGTAGCTTCTCTACAGTCATTAAAATATTGGACATGCATGTGTAAAGCCATGGATTCAATCACCACTACTGAAAAAAAATTTAAGACTGAAAGAGACTATAATCATTAGGACAAAGTTTCCCTCAAGCGATGCATTTCCTAGGGAAAAATATAATTTGAGGATCATCAATTTTCACCAATCTCATCCCTAAAATGTTGAACAAATAAAGTTTACTTTGTTCTAGAACAGAATACCTGGAAATCCGTACCTTTCATATCATAGTAAAATAAATAAATGCATACACCGAACTGCCTCCTAAAGACAAGTAAATCCATTTTACTAAAAATGGAAGTAAATAACAGGATCAGCTAATTACATTTTCTACCAACCTGAAATGTGGCAGCATAAATGGAAAATATAAAATTCCCTTGAATCACACATCATAGCTCAAAAGAACTATGGTTTCTCTTTGCCTATTATGCAGAAATGTGGCTATAATTGTGTTCTTTTTCTTAAATGAATAAGTAAAGACTTTCACTTTATAGTCACATTTTATCTTCCAAGTATATTTCAATATAATGGCCCTTTTCCTTTTAAAGCTTCCCTGACTAGTGTAATCAAATCACTAATATTTTTGGCATAAATTCTTCTCTAAATTCTGTAATAATTGCTTTCTGGAATTAATGACTAAAACAAATTATGAATATACAAGTTTATCACTATGTTTTATACAAATTTCACAGGGAAATTTCTCCAAAAATGTTAAAAGTACATTTCTATATAATAATTCAACTTTTCTGTTACTTAAATGCAAAATTCCCATAAAGAAGAAAGTATCCATCTTTCAAATCAGCTTATTACTCCTAAATTAAGTTTAATTCAATATTCAAACTATATTAGGTTGGATAAGAGTCTTGAGTCATTTATTATACCTGTACTCAGTCACTACAGAGTTGCCTTATCTTGCAAAAACAATTTATCATATATGGAACTTTGGTATTCTCATCTATAAAATTAAAAAACTGAATTAAATCCTTGTTCAAGTCCCTTAACAATATATAATTCTAAATCTATAATTAGTGTCATTGTTTGAATATGAAATTCCCTCCATAGACTCATGCTTGAATCATATACCAGCTTGTTCCTCCAGATTGTGACACTGTTTTGGTAGGTTGTGAAAATTTCAGAAGGTGTGGCCTAACTGGCAGAGGTAAATTATTGAGATTCTGCCCTGCTTGGAAAGTCATTCTAGGACTGTAGTCTACTCTCCTCTCTTGTCCTCATTAATTAAGAAATCCACCTTCAACCATGTGTACTGCCCATGTGTATGAGGCTATATACAGCCAGGAGCCAAAAGGAGCTGTCCCCAACATGTTTCCATAGGGTATTTAGTCGTACAAAGCAGAAACATGATGAATGTAACTACTTTATATAATTTGGAGGGAGACAGAGAGTTTATTGTGCTGATACTTAAATCTATCCACTTTGCTGAAGCAAACATTCTATGTTTAGCCAAGGTTGTTGTTGCTAATCTATGTAAAGTCAAGGGTATTTCAAGCTATTTCATTTTCCTGATAGGACAAATGTGCTTCACTTGAATTATGACAGGTTTCTGCAGCTGTATTCCTTCAAGATTGCAGCAGTCTGTTGTCTGTCAGCTATGCCAATAAAAGTGATAAATGTTTTCAGTGATTAACTTATTTGTCAATAATAGAAGAATTTTAAACTCATAAATTCTGTACCCATAATTTTATACTTGTCTAAAAATGTATAATCTACATACACATTGAAATAAAACAGGAATTGTTGTGAAAACTAGTAGTATGTTTTCAAAATTAAAGAAACATATATATATTTACATTTAGTTTCTCTAATGTCTGAAATAGTCTGATTAATAAAACACAATAATAATACTATACTTAAAATTTTCCCTATTCTTTGGGACAGTTGTTGAAATCTCACCTTAACTCTAAAAGCAGGTATTTTCTCATATTAATTTGGCAGAGTGTGTGTGTGTGTGTGTGTGTGTGTGTGTTAAAGTGTTTATATATTTTAAGTATTATAAGACTACATTATAAGAAATAATGTAATACATTACATTATTTTAAAATGTAATGTATTTTTAAAGCAGTAGTAGTTCCAAGGACATCTTTTTATAAGGGAAATAATTTGATGAATTACAGTATATAAGCTGTAACAGTCCTTGGGGAGAATACTCAATGCTCTCATCAGCTTTCATTGGGAAACTAAATAAACAAACCACATGTAACAGGGTAGTTTTCCCTCTGGAATGACATTGTTGTAGATGTATTAAGAAATAAAACACATGTTATTATATATGGCTTGTGAATAATTCATGTGTGCTATCAAAGGAGCTGAGCAACTGAGACCTTCTCAACTATCATTCTCATGTTGTTCTTTGTGTCTGTTGCAATCAGTAGACGTAATACTTAGAGTAAGTGGAAATAAGATTGACTGCAAAGTTGTAAAACTAAAAACATAAATAAATAAAGCAAGGCTACAAGCCAATGGTGACATGACTCTTTACATACAAAAATATTTGTGAAGCAATGTGACAGGTGTCTAATCTTCTGTTGTAATCTAACTCATGGGTGCATAATTTATCCATATTAATTTTTAGTTTATCTCTTTGGGGAGACAGGGAATGTAGCTCAACAAAACTACTACAGAGAACCAGAGGGACAGTTATAAGAATATTTCTATTGCATTTAAGATCATACAGGAATAGAAATATATTACACATTCTACTAAAAAAAGGCATATGGATAAGCAAGCTTGTGGCTGGAAAACTATTATTTAGATGCTTGTGGTATCTAATCCATCATAAATTCAAAAATGTAAGTAAGATGAAGCACTGCCTAGCACAATAATAATACTAAAAAATTATTTAAATGGACTGGAATGGTCCTACTCAGTAAGTATTCCTTAATCTTAAAAAAATCACTGTGAAAGGTATCATTGTCTCTAACCCAGCACAGCATGTCAAAAGACAAAGAAGGCGGTTGAAAGAGTGTACAAGCCAGAGGCAATCAATGACTACAATGAAACATCCAGACACAACAGGGCAGCTGCATCTATGAAATTACAATAAGTGGGAAAGCATGAACAAAACCTGTACAAGTCCAAGCAGGTTAAAACCAGACCTAGTTGTGGAGGTATTGGTAATTGTTAGCTCTTGTGAGAAAAGAGAGATATTTCTAATAGTGTAGCCCTGATACATGGACCATTCTCCAGTGGAAGACTAAGCATCTAAGAATATTTGGGAAGCAAAATTCATCTTAAAAGGTTTAAAAGGGACACAAAGTTGTGTGGGTCAATCTTGGAAAAGTTTGGGTAGGGGGTGAATATGAACAGAGCATATTTTATGGGTCTTTCAAGGAACTAATAAAAGATAAAATAAATAATGTAAAAGCCCTCATGAATTATTTACTGTTTTACTATAAGCTCTGTGGCATTTGATTTCCAAATAAAACTTTTGTTTTGTCAATTACATACACGCATGCAAAGCACTATGGTTACTATCACCACAATTTTTTATCCTTTTTCTATGACATCATCAAGCACCTCCTACCTACATATCACGAACTAACATGAGCATGAAAGAGTGTCTGCCTCATTTTACATCTACAGAGAATGATTTTTAAAGTATGGTCTCTGCTTTTGAAAGATTATAAAGGACAATTTAGGAACTTCGAACGGACTTGCAACTAATTTTACCTAAATATCTGAACAACACATAGCTCATGGACAAGAATTGCATATTAGGTAAAATAAAATTCTTATTGAAATAATCAACCATAGAATAATTACTTGTTTTTCTGTGAACAATTTATTAAAATAAAAGTAAAACCAAATTTTTATACACATTGAAAAAAAGCTGTATTTAAGTGGTGTGGATAATGGACAAGATTGTTTACAAATCTTGCTTTCTAATTGTTTCTTATTACCAGTAAATCCTCAATCAGACTGGGTCCTCAATCCTATTCGTGCACTCATTACTGTACTTCCCTATTCCCATCCTGGTTTCTCTATGTTAATCTCTATTGCTGTATTTGGCTCTGCCTCAAATATGTCTAAAGCTCTAATTCCTGGAATGATGCCCATAAGGTATAGATCTGATTATACTGCTTGTTTCAAGAGCTGTGGTCCCAGACCTTAACTTGAGCCAAAAGCTTTTCCTTTTATAATGCATGCCTGCCCTGTCACATCTGCAGTTCTGTCTGTATGCAGACTCTTCTCTTTATCCGAATGAATTACTTGATGTGGTTTAATAACAGAGGATGGTGTCTCACCTGCAACCTTTTGCTCACGGTGCAAAAATAAACATTCCTAGAACCACTTACGATAACATGGCTTCTAAGGCTAACTTGTTATCATCTGCTTTGTGGATCCTCTCAGACTGTTATAGATCTCCACCTTCTGCAACTATTTTACTAATCACAGCAGCTACCAGTCAACTCTTATTGTTGATTGGTGTCTTACCTACTGATGAAATTAATAGCATTTGCTTCCAGAGGAAGCATGATTCATTGGGTTTCTTTCCACTGTTGAATGTAGGCCTAATAATGGTGGATCCCAAATGAAGGTATACTGAACATTTATATGTGTGTGCACATATAATTAAAAACTAATTTAAAATATAATACAAAAATATATTATAATAGAAGAAAGCATAATGAAAATTAATATATATGAAGCTTGATCTGAATTCCCAACAATATGAATATTTGATTGTGATTTCTCAAGTATGGGTAAAAATGTGTGACAGCTGAAATTATTCACTGATTGAATTCAAAACCAACACCTTCCACATGGCAAAATGCATTTGAAGGATTCCCTAAGTTGACTTTTATTATTTGTAATTTAGAGAAAGAAAATTGCATTCCCTGAATATTTTAATTTAATTTAATACATTTAATACTCAAAAAATCCTAGATTTTCTTTGTAGCTTGACACAAATAAGTACATGCTTTAAATAAACAAAATATTCTTAAAATATAAATAAGCATATTTTACAAATACTGTCCTATTACCAATTCTTGTTGTGCATGAACAGTTAGCACACTATACTCTAGGTACTTCCATGTGGGTGAGAATTAATTTGTTAATTGGTAAGTATCACCTCAGTAGTAATTAAATATGAGTTTTCCTATTGGAGTTATAAAATGACCTGCATTAATTCTAAATTTAAATCCAAGTCTATAAATGTCCTTTATAAAAACAGAGTTAAAATTATGCATTTTATAATTCTCTTTCATAGGCCTATGAAAGGTATAAGAACCACATTGTACTGGCTGGTTTTGTGTCAACTTGACACAAGCTGGAGTTATCACAGACAAATGAACCTCTCTTGAAGAAATGCCTCCATGAGACACAGCTGTAAGGCATTATTTTCTCAATTAGTGACCAAGGGGGGAGGGCCCATTGTGAGTGGTACCATCCCTGGGCTGGTAGTCTAGGGTTCTATAAGAAAGCAAGCTGAGTAAGCCAAGGGAAGCAAGCCAGTAAGAAACATCCATCCATGGCCTCTGTATCAGCTCCTTTTTCCTGACCTGCTTAAGTTCCAGTCCTGACTTCCATTAGTGATGAACATCAGTGGGGAAGTGTAAGCCAAATAAACTTTTTTCCTCACCAACTTGCTTCTTGGTCATGATGTTTGTGAAGGAATAGAAACCCTGACTAAGACACACATATTCCCTAAGCTATATTAAAGATTATTATTAATTTCAACCTGTCTCAAATGATGCTGTTTAATCACATGAAATTCATAATAAAATCAATGCTAGGAAAAGTTATATAAAATTCAAAATAATCCCTGTGTTCACAGGAGAACCTGTATAAAACAATAAAATGTGTCTTCTAATGGTTACTCTTCACTGTGATATTGACTGGATTTAAGTTGGAGAGTAGAAAGCTTACCTGTAGCTCTATCTGTGATAATTTTTTCTGAGAAAATTAACTGAGTGAGAAGGACTCACCCTGACTGTGAATTGCAACAATTGAGCTTGGAGCCCTGGATGGAAAAAAAGAAAAATCTAACTAAGTAGGAGCACAAGCTTCACTTTCTGTTCTCTGGTCAACCAAGAGATGAAGAGCTTTAACTCGTATCCTTGCTATCTGGAGTTGTTCTATAGGAATACATGAAAACAAGGAACCACCGACTGAACCTTTTGAAACTATGAGCCAAAACTGATTCTTTCTGTCATTAAGTTGTTTCTGTAACGCATTTTATCATATTGATGAGAAAAAAATACATAATATACATGTTTTTTGCTGCATTTTATTATGTTTCATTTTGTCATTTTTATTATCTCTTAGAAGTCTGTTCCTTTCTAATTAGAGATTTTAAAAAATGGATTCACAGAGTAGGGAAGGTGGGGAGGACCTGGGAGGAGAGCTATAATTGAGATATTCTGTATGAGAAAAGAAACTATTTTCAATAGAAGATAAAAATTAGTTGATTATTACCTAGAAATTATATATATATGTACATTTATATAATGTACTTAAATCCTCACATTCCTCTGCACCTCGTCCGAGATTCATTTGTGTCTCCTTATCTACAAGAAATGGTATAAATGTACATAAAAAGAAATAGGCACACGATGAAATCCTAGGCCTTATAAAAGTTAGTTCATGATTACTTTATAATGTTAGAAAAATATTATTTCTTACTGAAAGTGGAATACATATGTGATATAACTACCAAAAAACCAACAACCAAATAAAAGCACTTCACAGTATCTTTAATATAGGTATCCCCATGATCATTGCTAATAAAGTTAGAATAAATAGTACAAACTCTGAAGTTGTAAAGGTTACAGAAAAAATTGAGGTCAAAGAAATGAGATTAGTAGCCATTGAAACAGGAAGGAGAATTTGAGCCTGTCTAGACATTTCCTGTCTAATTTGTATCATTTTGAAAGAACAAGCTGTACAATAAATATAAAGAGGTTCTATCAACTTGCTGGTTCATTCTTTTCAATTGCTGCTCACTACCTTTTCTCTTTACTGAAAACTTCTACTTCAATGAAGACATTGATATATATTTGAAAATTTAAGGATGCACTGATATTAATAGCAAAGCAAGTGGGAAATAAGATGTGGGTTCAAACAAAAATATTAATATTTAAAATATTAATATTAAATATAGACTTTAATTTTTAGCATTACTTTTAAAATAGGTGTTATAGAAGGCTTAATCAAAGAATAAGCTCTAATTTTTAGCATTACTTTTAAAATAGGTGTTATAGAAGGCTTAATCAAAGAATAAGCTCATCAGTTTGCATTAATTTTTCAACTACATTTCCTGGTTTGACAAGGTGGCTTAACATTGGCTAAGTCCTTGTCATAAAAATCAGAGGACCAGACATTGATCCCCATGACACACTGGCTGGAAGGACAGAATCTACTCCTAAGCACAATGATACTTGTGTTTCCCAACACAGAGAGAGAGTGAGACACACACATACACACACACACACACACACACACACACACACACACACACACAGAGAGATACCAAAATAGAAAAAATACAGAAATAAATATAAAAAATAAATACATTATACACATGCATCCATTATTAATCATAATTTTTTAAAAAAATATACTAAATAAAATAAAGTCACTTACTAAACAAGATACAAAGATGTAAGCAAAAATGTTATCAAGTATGTTAGATGTCATCTCACATGTAACATTCCGAGCCCCAGATTTTATAAGTACTTAATAATTTACAAGGACCTGTTCATGTAAACATTTCGGATTTATACATTCAATTATTAGCTTTTATTAGTTTTCAATTAATTTTTTCATCATAAAATTATTCCATTAACATAAAGCTGCAGTAAAGACCTATATTTTAGTCAAGAAAATTTAGTCTAAGACCTTTCCTAAAAGATTCAAATATACATTCTCAAGTCCTCAGCTAAAATTTCAAGTGGTATCTTGCCCAAACAGCATGTTTGATCTTAACTATATCGGAATGTCTAAAAGTTACCATGGTGCTATCCCAAGAAATGGCAAATCAGTATACACTTACAGATTTCATAGCTGTTATCATGAACCTGGAAATATAAATTATAAATTGTGATCTAAACAGATAAGAGTGGAAACTGATCTATACGTAATCCACAGGAAGTTCTTTTTGAACGTCTCAAAGACTGAAACACACCTTAGTCCTGGTATGCATCTGATATTGGCATTGCATTTGATATTGGGATTCCTCTGTGGCAGATGGTAGCCTTACCCCACTGATTCAGCTAAGAAGATTTTGATTAAGGCTAAACAAGTGTGAACAGTGCTAATTTCTTGCAGCAGGCCAGTATGAATAAACCTCTAGAACAAGTGCAAGTGCTCCGACTCACCATATGGTCAAAGTCCATATTTTGCCAATAGAATGGCCTGAGATGTTTCCAACATGCTTAAATCTTGCCTCAACTCACATGCCTCATGATGGCCACCAAGCCTAATAACAGCTACAGAGGAAGCAAGACTGTAATGAAATGAACATAATTCAACGTATTATGCAGTGATCTAAGCTTTACAAAGATGGAAAACTTCTAAAATAATGAAAATTTGACTTTAGTCATAATGTACAGAGAAAGGGGAGATAAAACCTGTGGAAACCACTTCCAGTAGATAGGCATGGCCCCGTGGTCGAGGAATGAGGCCACCCACCCATCTCAAAGTTTTTTAACCCAGAAATGTACCTGTTCAAAGGAAGAACAGGGACAAAAAATGGAATAGAGACTCAAGAAAGGGCCAATGGGGAACAGCCCACCTGGGGATACATCATGTCTGTAGAAACCAAACCCAACACTGTTGCAATGGTCAAGAGTCACTCACAGACAGGAGCCAAGGGTGGCTGTTCCTGGGGAGGTCCTGCTAGCAACTAACCAATGCAGGGACCCTGGTGGGGGTGCTAGCAGAAGGACTGGAGGAGCAGAGGGGATTGCAACCCCACTGGAAGAACAACATAGGCTGGCCTGACCACCCAGTTCTCCCAGAGACTAGACCACCAACCAAGGAGTGTACTTGGAGGGATCCATGGCTCCAGATACATATGTAGCAGAAAATGGCCTTACCTGACAGCAACGGGAGGCCCTTGGTCCCAGAGAGGTTGGATGCCCCAGAGTAGAGGGATGCTGGAGCGGTGGGGTAGGAGAGTGTGGGTGTGTGGGGGAGCACTCTTATACAGGCAAAAAGGAGGGGGAAGGACAGATGTGGGATGGGGGGTTGGTGGAGGGGTAACCGGGAAGTGGGATATTATTTGAGATGTAAACGAATGGAATGATTAATTTAAGAAATTTTTAAAAAGAAAAATCAATACGTATATACATGTATGAGTTCACCACCCTCTTAGTTTGAGAACTAGTGTCTGTGTATGTACCTTATAAAGGAAACAATAAGATCTGTTGGCAGGTATAGGTTCTTACTAGGCCTATATATCATGCAAAAAAGAAAGAGAGAGAGAGAGAGAGAAGAAAAAAGAAAATGTATTTTTAAGTTTCTCAATATTCTTGTGATAAATTACCATTTTCTTCCCAATATCAACCTCTTGTTCTCTTTGCTTTTAACACACAACCCGAAGTTTGACTGCACATAACTCCTAACTGGCCTTCCATTTATGCTGCTTACTCTTGAAATGTGGCATATGGTTAAATGTATTCTCTTTAAAGACCATGGCATTTGCAACTGTAGTTTTAAATTAGTTTGTAATATATTTTTAAAATACATACATAACAATAACTGTGCCAAATCTTAAGGTGCTTTAGGTTATGGACATCTTTCATTCTATACAATAACCTTTGAATGTCTCCACATTCTTGTGGCAAATTATTGTTTGATATTTTAATAAGATATAAGTTGTTTTTATACATTGACTATATTACTTGGGCAGTGCTCTAAGAGCTTATGACCTTGATTTCCTAGAGCACTGCAAAAAAATATCATTCATAAAGTTTGCCTAATGTTGCTTAGTTTGAACATGGTATGAATGCAAATTGACCAAAAAAAAAAATGACCAGATCTTCCAAAAGAGAAGAGAACATCATTTTATAGTGTATTAAAATAAGATTCCTCAATTAGTAGACATTCTCATGAGAGTTTAAAAGTAAACATTCTAAAATCTCAGTCCTTATTTTTCCCAACCACTATATAATTACCAAACAAGCAACATTCATTAAAAATTCTCCCATATTTTAAGCTCTTTATGTGTGTGGTTTCTTAAAAAGTACTTCAAAGTAAGAATTGTAACCATGCCCACTTTGTAGATTGGAAGTTAAGAAAACACACCATGCCTTCAGCCTTCTTTAAATGGAGTCATTTCTTTAATTGCCATAGTATACTAGCTACCAACTTGTTCTCAGAAGTGGTCAAGAAAAGGATTTTTGCAGTTAACTCTCTAAAAATTGGATCTTTCTTCTAAGAATATTTTTAATTCTCTACTTTATATCTACCCAAAATGGACAACAATAAAACTAAAAATGACAGATTTGTAAGGAAGGATCAAATATTCCTGAAAAAAAAATCATTTATATGGAAGATGGATAAAGACAGCACCATGACACAATCTTCTAACAATACGATTTTCTTCAGGAGAGAACATGCAGTTGATTGAGTTAATTAAATGATGTTCTTTGGTATGGTTTTGTAATCACTGAAAGGAAAAGATAGAATAAGTACATTAAAAAATTTTAATAAATCTTTCACTTCGGGACTGGAGAGATGGCTCAGCAGTTAAGAGTTCTGATTCCTCTTCCAGAAGTCTTGAAATGAATTCCCACCAACCACAAGGTGGCTCACAACCATCTGTAATGGGATCTGATGCCCTCTTCCGATGTCTCTGAAGACAGTTACAATGCACTCATATACATGAAATAAAAACAAGTAAATATTTAAAAGACTATTTCACAATAATAAAAGAAAATTTGAAAATTGAAACACAGAAAATTGTTTTTAACACTCATGCACTCTTTTGTCCTATGACTTTTAAGCCAATCAAATACTGTGATCTGTACATGATTCTGATGTATTCATTATACATAAAAATCTATATCCTCTCATATGCAATTTATAATACACAACTACTCACCTGTACTTTACCTGTAAACTGTCTCGAGTTCGGCTGACTACCTGGTTGGTGTGTAGTATTGAGGATCAGGTGCAAGGCTTTGAATGTGCTAGACAAGTCCTCAACCAGTCATCCTCCTTCCCAACCTGCATTGACTATATCCTATAATTATGCTAAATACCACAGAAACTTTCTTTTTTGTACATGTTGCATAATTAATATATTTCATAAGTTATCCATTTTTGCTACTAAACAGTTTGAAATGGAACAAAAGACACAGAGAGAAAGAGAGAGAGAGAGAGAGAGAGAGAGAGAGAGAGAGAAATGCAAATAAGAACGTCTTTCAGGAATTCTCTTTCTAAGGCCTCAGGGGAAGTGTCCTATAAGTGATCAACACAAGAGTCACACCTTCTGGTTATCTAGGAAGCACAAATGATCCATGTAATGAAGTGTTCAAGGGTTTGCTTGGCTGGGACCATGGGGAGAAGAAAAACCTGTCAGCTGCTGCATGAGTTTAAAATATCTACTGCTGCAAAGGTGTGTGTTTTAGGTGTCCTACCAAGTTATGTTAGAATGGGGAAAGCCACTGAATGCTTTTTTTAATAACCAAGGTATAGTAAATTATATTATTTTTATAAATTATTTAACATTCAATTTACACAATGTGTTCTGGTCAGTGAAAAGATGGAATAAAGAAACACTGTTATTTTGTTTCCTCTTACAAAATCTGAATTTATTTCACTGACTTAAGTGTGAAAATAAGCCATTTAATACTTTAGTGTATTATGTAAAAATTAAGGGTCATAGAATAAGATCATTATAAAAAATAGCATTTACAGGTGTAGTGCTTTTATTTACATTAAATCAAGACAGGGCTTTTCATAAATTATAAAATATTTAAACTCATGTTTTTAAGGAAATTTATGATGTTAAAACTAATTAATAAAAAAATACGTTAAAGCATTTCCCCCATTCTAGCCATCTCTGCTATCCTCAGACAAGCACACTCTTTAATATTTCCTGTGACCTTAGAAATGAAATGCTGTCACTTCAATTGATTAGGGCATTTTAAAGGTCTTTATCATATGTCTTTAAAAATTAGATTACCAAAACTAGGTGATTTTAAGTGGAGAACTAACAATAACATTTGTCTTAATCTGAATGGTTTTCAGCTCAGAGGGGAAAGTCTTGTTGCTTCCCTTTTGATACCCCACACCACAACCACTATCTCAGCGAGCAAACATGAATATGTGTGTTGGAGAGGTATGCCTTTGTCAGAGAGGGGAGCCATGGAATTGACAATTAACCAAGTGGTTAAGAAGACAATTAGGTAATAGAACTCTTTAGACATAGAATAGGTAGAGAATGCTCTGCCCAATATTTAAACATAATTTTATATTTTAATTTGTGATGTATAAACCAAAGCAAAATGAGAATAAAATAGCATTGCATTTTACTTCTCATTTTTGTGCTTTTCTTTCTGTGATTGATTCTCTTGCTCAAAGCCAGTGACTGCGTTTTGCTTTGTGACACAGCAGACAAATAAAATTTATAATAAACCCTGGGGCATTTAGTGTGTTGAAAATGTGAGCAAAAGTAGAGACATAACTAATAATGGAACCAACTGATTTTTATTTAGTTCCGGAACGAAAATACAAGCTATCTCAATAGTGAGGAGTTATTGTCCATCAAAATCAGTCACTAGAATCTTTCATCCTTCATTACTTTGTTTTATACATAGAAGAAAATACTTGTTTTCCGATACTGAATGTCAGAACAAAAAAGCACAAAGTGCTAGCATGAGAATTTCAGTCCTACAGAATATTCTACATGGTTATTATTTATGTGGTTCAAGCAAACAATAGCACTTTAGTATTTACGAAATCTGTGTGGTAAAATGGGTAACATAAACAAATACAAACAAATATTGGGATTGTACAGCCCTAAAGATCTTAAAAGAAAAATGAGAAAATGGATTCTGAAAGCTGAAATAAATTAATTTATTTTTCTGGAGCAGAAAGTCAGAGTCTGAATAAAACAGAACTTTGGAAAAATATGTATCCATTGTTTGATGTTGTGCATGTTTCAATATGCATATTTTATAAAAACTCATGGCAATGAATGAATTTCTTTGAAGTGGGCTAACTCAACACAAGAAGTTATGCTCTATTAGAAATAGTCTGGATTTTAAGTTTCCAAGCTGTTTTTTCTCTCTCCTCATATCTATTCTAAAGTTTCTATTAAAGTAAAAAAATTGAAAATGAATATAATTTTTGCTCTCCAAATTCTGAATATATAACATTTCTCATTCTGAAATGAGTATAAGCCTTTAAAATTAGCAATCAAAGAACTTTGAGAGAGGACAGTGAAACAAACTGCATAATGATTTTAAATCACTAGAAGGAACTGCTGCCAATCAGCTAATTGTAATTATGCATTGTGCAGGCTTAAATGGAACCTGAAATGGAAATTGTTTCTTATTCAACACTTAAAAATAAATTTTGGTTTGTTCAAACTTCATGAATTTTGAGGAGTTCTTGGGTTGTCTATTACTTCTCTCAAGCCATGGAGACTGCTAATTTTTAAAAGAACACAGTGGTGCTTTTCTGATTCTATAAATATGTTATAGATTATTTGGTTTAAATGCATATATACAGTGTGAGGAGTCAATAATGTATATCTTAGGATTTTCCACTAAATGCTGTAATCAAAATAAGTAACCCTGGTTATTTTGCAAAATGCCAGAACAAAAGATAATCTTCATTATCATTGTTACTAAACAGTATTATATCTCTAAGGAAAAATAAATTCAAGCCAAACCTGAGGTGTAAAAGAAATAAATTTACAAGGAAACCTTTTGGTATAGAAATCTCCAAATGGAAAGCTGTCAGAAAGGAGAAGCTTAGAAAAAAAGAATTTAAATGACTGCAAACAAAAACTACATCAGAAAAAAAGATAATCATCTAGCAGTATTCATATTCTTTAGAGAAGGTGATTGCTGTATAGCAAACAAATGCTGTGACTATAATCTCGGCTAAATTGCAACGAAATGCTTAGCAATGCAAATCTAACAATGATGTTCTTGTAAGAAAAACAGTGTATTAAATGTGGTTTGGCAGGCAGAAAGATTTCCTTACTGAAGAAAACGCTCTTGACATAATATTGTACATGGAATCTTGAACACATGCAGGCCTCCCTCCTTCCCATCCAACTGTGAACTGAGCCATTGCTATTAATGACAGAAGCATGTAAATGGCAAAGGATTCTCCCAGATGATCAGCAACTAACAGCATACTGATCCTTTGCTTATAGATTCAACAGTTATAGTTTTTAGAAGCTTAAGCCATTTCTTTAATGAATTGGGAAATTAAATATTTTAATGGGATATACCACATGTGCAGACTTTCTAAATAATACTTACTACAAGGCTTAAAATTGTGAAAATATTAATTTTTAAAATCAATTGACTTCCTTATATTCTAATTAAAGTAACTCAGTTTCATATTACTGTCTATTAATATATTTCAAAGTCATTTTAATTACTAGTATTTACCTATACAATCTGCCCATAACTTTATTTCTAAATTGCTGGATGTCAAAATCATTCACTCAACTCAGACATTTGATTGTCTACTTTTAAAATGTTTCTCTAAAATTACAGATACCAATGAGCCTGTTGGGAACTGAGAAATATCAGATGACGCATATTGATCAAACACATTAAATTAATCATTTAATGTCTTTTTCTTAACAATGGGCATTAGTTTTCAGCATGAGGTGAGAGACTGAATACATTTCTAAATTGTTAACATGAAGCTGTGGAGCAAAACTAAAGAAAGTATAAGAACTTTTCAAAATCACCTAGCAACGTGATAACAAAGATGAATCTAGATAAGAACTCAGTTGAGAGATATTAATTTCAGGAGTTGTCCCAATGCATATAAAAATGAAAACTGTTGGTTACATATTAAAAGGACAACATGAAAACATGGAAATGATAAAACCACATTATTATTGTTTACAATGATAAGAAAAGAATAGTGAAGTAAACGCCATATTTGCATTACTGAATTCACCTTAAAACCTCTCCCCAAATGCATGCTGCTAATTACCTCTGGTTGCACTATGGATCACTCTACATGTTTTTTATATGCTTAAAATATACGACAAAGTTGCAGAATATTCAGTACTCCATATAAAATGTTAACTAAGAATCTTTTCCAGTTACTTTGTTCACATTTCCTTTATACAGCTTAATATTCATGTGTGGGAAGAGAGTGACAAGCTACTTCCTGTTTCTCAGAAACGGTGGGTAAACTTACAGACTAGAGACAAAGAATCACTAAATCTGAAGAAAATGATCCTCCTGTAAGCATTGAAGGCACTGTTTCAAGAGGACATCCACCTGCCCTTCCCCACCTCCAGGATGTAAGAGCCTCAATAGGCAGTGCTTCCTGAAGTGGCAGATGCTTTGAAAAAGAATGCCTCCTGAAAACGGAGGCTTTACCAAGTAGGAGAAATTGTCATTATTCTTTTTTGACTATCTGCTTCAAGGACAAGTTCCCTAACTGTCCCTTTACATTACTAAACAAAAAAAGGAGGGGAATACAATAAGTAGCTTCCATCCCTGTTCTGACAGTGATAAAAGGGTACCTCACAGGTCAACAGAAGGGATCTTCATTACTTCCTCTGCTAGGACTCCAATCAGGAAAGGCCAGTAAAGAGATGTGGACAACAAGGAGCTGAAAAGTTATTTGAGACAGAAATAAAATAAAGTAGAACTAAGATGAAAACAGATCTTCTTTATCAAGGGGGTAAGTGGGAAGGTGCCTCAAAACCACTATCAATGTGAATGTATCCCAGGCTGGCCATGAACCCCAGGTTGATCATGTACCGTCGGCTGGCAATACAGAAGGTTCTATCATCCATAAAACCTCTTATTACTACTGATAGGAATGGCAGCAGTCATTAGGGAAGGGAAGAGTGCTTCTTCATGTCATTCTGTGTCCTGGGGCAACCAGTTTCTGGGATAAGAGAACTGTCCCTGTAAAGATGACATGCAAAATATAAGTGTCATTCCAAGAAGCCATTTTCACTCTGGTCTTCACAGGATGAAATGAAAGTCAGAAACAAAACTAGTCTACTTCTTTAGGATTGAAACAACTACAAAATAATGGAAAATTTTGAAGCTAGTCCTACAAAATGGAAACGAAATATTCAAAACTGTGTTGTTGAACTTTCACTGTTGAACAACAAGCCCACTTAACATTTTGAATCGCACTCTTAACTGAATGCAGAGTTTAAAAATATTTTCCCATAAAAACGTTCAGTCCATTGTTAATATTAAACATTTAATAGCCTAAAAATATTATTTAAGAACAACAACATTCTTTTTAAAATTGTGTGTACACACATGTGTTCATTCATGCAAGTGTGTTGTGTCTCACACCGCATATGTGGAGGACAGAGCATACCTCAAAACTGTTTTCTCCTTCTACAAATTGAACTCAAGTGGTCAGGCCTGGCAACAAATATCTTTACTCACTGAGACCAACCATATAACTTTTATAATTAGTAACAAAAATTATACTGGGGAATTTTCTTACTCTAATAGTTTCTGGGATGAAAGATCCTCTAGAAGAAAGAAGGGAAGAATAAATGTAAAAAAATATAAAAAGAAGAATGTTTCTTTATTAGCATGGGTCTTGAACTAAAGACTATGAGAAAAATGGTTTCTTCTTCTGGATGTCAGTAACTTGTTCTCCCTTTTTTCATCTGCATGATTATTCAACAGCATTAAAACATAAATCACCTTCCATGGAGGACAATAGTTTAGATCATTGATCCAGATAAATTAATCTGAAAACATAAAATTTCAGTAATCTCAAATAAACCATTTAAGTTTCTCAATTACAAAGTTGTAGTAAGAGAATCTTCTAGTTGCAAGATTGTCGCAGAACATAGTAAAAACACTCGAGCTCTATTTCTGGTGATTACCGTCCCCTTTCTGGGGACAATCCTCACTCTGGCTGACTCACTGCTCAGCCCATGGATCTGCATTCATGACTACCTAAGGAAATAAGTGCCAGTGTGTTGGAAGAGGAGAGGAAGATGGAGATTATCCAAGATGTGTGAAATGTTACAACGTGCGCTAAGGATTTTAAGTCTTAGTCAGATTTAGAAAAGTATATTAACTAGTTCCATGGTTTGATGGTCATCGTGGGTTCAGTAAAGGTCCTTAGATTCTATCTGCTAAATATTGCTATCTTTTCCATGTGCATAGCTCAGTCATACAAAATTCTAGTAAAGTGGAGAAAGCAAAACACATGTATCTTACCCAATGCCTAGGGAAAGGTTTTTTAAACTTATTTCAAAACCTAACTACAAGTTATCTGAACTTTGCAAGTCTCTCCTATAAATAATATTTTGTACTTTTTTAATCAAAATAATATCTTTCTAGCATTTCCTTTAAATTTTCAATGCAATTCACATGGCTAATAACACTCAAAAGTGAACATGAACACCAATAGTAAAGAGATGAGCAAGGTAACTGGTTTAAAAAATAAGAATAAAATATGCAGAAATTTTTAATTAATAAAGTCAGCATGTTAGCATGTCCTGAGAAGTGCCCTTCCTAGGGTCTTACCGCCTTTGCTCCTTACTCCAACAAGAACAACACTGAATAATGGGAGCAAGATTCCCACATTTACTACCTAAAAGTCTTTCCCTATTCTGCATTAGAATCATTGTACATTTTACCAAACTAAATAGAAACATTGAAAATCTTGTCACAGAGCCAAATCTTGAAAGCTTTTTATTTTGTATAAAATTTCTGACTAGGAAGCACAGTCCATTATTGGCCTATTGATGTGACTTCAGCACCTGGCAGTTTTACAGACTTGACTAAAAGTATATGTTTAAAGCCCACTAGTGTATAATTAAATGAAAGTTGGCTTTATTTAAAACTGCAAATGAGTTCTTGGCTTTTTCTTTTATTCACATTTCAATTATTTATGTTTTTTTCCCATTCACCGTGTTTTTTCTGTACAGAAACAGTACGATTTAAAAATATTCTATTTTTAAAATTTTATCATGAAAACTGCTTTAAATTATACTATAATAGTATGTTCTAGAGAGAGAAAAGTCTATAAAATATATTTGTTACCAAATACATCTGACAAAGACCTTGCATGATTCAAGAAGTAATTGACAGGAAGACTTCTCCAGATAAAGACTAGCTTTCACAGCACGGAATGAACTGTGCAAGTTCTAACGGGAGTAGAGCAACACTCCCTAGCTAAATGTCCATGAATCTCAAGAATAACCAGAATGGCAAGGGTATGCAAAAGGTGCAGTAGTGATACCTATCCTGGGGGCAACCAAGAGCTGTCTAATTGGACTTAAGCCATGTTCAATAAGAGCGAACTCATGCCAGGTACTATAAAGCTATATATCCATAGCTGGTAAGGCCGTGGACCCTGGAAGAGAAACTATAGCTTTAAACCAAAATAAATGCCAACTGCATTATATATACCATTACAATTGCAAAAAGTGAAGCTCTCACCCCTCATCAAAGAAAATTCTTTTTGGTTGAAGACAGTGACTTTAACAAAAAGCCAAAAGTAGTCAAAATAGAAAGAACAAGTGAGTGTGGGGTGTGCATGTAGAGTTTTTACAAAACATCCCCCACACCTAAGGCTCAGAGAAAATCATTAAATTGGAAGGAAGATTATAAAATGCAGAAGGCCAGGAGTCTGTTGTAATATAGTGCCTTCTATATATGATAGGGAAGCTGAACCTATAATATCTAATAAATGTAGTAACATAGATAATACCCAGAAAATGGCAACACAAATTTACCTGCCATTGCGAAAAGAAGAAATCTCACAAATAAATATCTATTTATACTCCTACATAAAGATCTATAGACAATTAGTGGTTGCTGGGAGAGACTAAGTCAGTCTTTTTCAGGAACAAGCCCTTGATAAATTATCTAAAACCAAGAGGTCAGTCCTGAATACACACACACACACACACACACACACACACACTTATAATAATAACCTGTTGAGTTAATTTAGCAGTAGTACTGTGTGTGTGTGTGTGTGTGTGTGTGTGTGTGTGTGTGTGTGTGTGCGCGCGCGCGCATGGTAGTCTTCAGAGAAAAATCTTCCTGGTCAGTGCTAGCCTGATTCCTCTGACAATCATTAAAGAAAAAGATGCCTTGAATTTGAGAAAAAGTTAAATGGTGGTTTGAGAAAAACTGGAGAGAAAAGCTAGAAAGTTATATAAACAGAGCACTCACGCATAATATTGTGGAAACTGAGTTAATTTTAAACTGTGTTTGTGACATGCAACTGGGTAAACCAGAAATGAAAAAATAGATATGTCACGTTTTTCTGTCATGTGGTACAACTACTGCTTGTGTTGATACCAGGTGTGTAGATCAAATACCAAAATAAACTGTTTTAATAGTCATTTGAAAGCCATAAATGAACACCTTTAAAACTCACACAACCTTTAAAATCCAACTAAAATTTTTGTAATTCCCCTACTTATAGACAACAACAAACATTTCTAGATTTCTACCTTCATCCCCTGACAGAATTGCTTGGTAAAATTCCTAAAATCAGTCACTAATTTTTTCTAAGTACAACAGAGTTTTTAAACAGAAGTTATTGGTACCTGTACACTTTCCATTGATAAAAGCATAGTATCTGGAGAAAGTTATATACTCCCTTTCATAAGTTAATACATAAATGAAAGAGAACAAATGCCACATTACAAGTAAGAGTGCAGAAAGAATTTTTCAATGACTGCCAGACATTGTAGCTAGCAACCCAAAGACAAAGAAACTGCTTCACCCTAAAGTATACAAGGTCTATAAATTACAACACTCAGATAATCTATTGATTATAGGTCAATTTTTATGCTGCTCAATTCATTGAAACATGTCTGATAGTAGTATTATACATAAATTAAGTAATAAATGCCACAAGTCAAACATTAGCCATAATTTATATATTATATAAGATTAAATAAAATAGAATAAGCTCTACTAAATTATATTGAAAATACACCCGGGTTATTTGAGGCAAACAGAATTAATAACACAACAGTTTAGCTCCAGTGCTGGATACATTTTAAGTTTCAAGGTGAAGGCACCATGGCCCAGAAAGAGCCACTTTGATAAATTAAGAACACTGACAATAGACAACAGAAGACATATTTTAGGAATAACTGAGTACATGAATATCATAACAGCATACAGTGTGATTGACCATAGCATTGGCTGGAGGCCAAGATTTAAACACCTGCCTCTGATTTACTGGTATTCTTATTTTTTTTAGCTCATTTTGGAGGATAACATTACCTCACGCTTTTGACATATATACTCTCTAGTCAAACTGCACTCAACCCCTACATGGCTTGAACTAATTTAATCTTATTCTCAAAATTAGGGATCATTTTCTTTCTGAAAATGTTACTTAACACTTAAAACGACTGGCATTGTAATATATGTGAATTTTCTTGATTTAAATAACATGAGTGTCCTGTTTGATGTTCCCAGGTAAAGGAGCAATCTTTTGCAGCCATAACTTTTCAGAACAGTTTCATCACAATGGTCTCTGGCCTCCTACGTAGTAGAACCCACCTGGGAAATTCATCAAAAATAGAGAGCCCCGAATCCCACTGTAGATCTACTAAGTCAGCTTCTCTAAATCTGGGGTCTGACAATACACTTTTATAATGAGTTCTCCAAGGAAAGTCAAGATTGACTTGTTCTCAAATCAATGACCTACTTGCCCATACTACATCTCAAGACTACCAAAAGGAGAACACTGCAATAGTGGAGGTTGAATTCGGGAGCTCTGTTGTTGACTGGCTTATAAATTCTATTGATCTAATTCCCTGATAGATTCCATCTCTGCTAGCTGTAAATCCTTTCAAAGGCCCGTGTTATTCTACTTTGAAGACTTCACCAAAGCCTTTTCATAAGGAAATGTGGAAAAATTTCAATGAAATACAATGCAATGACCCATGGCTAAGGACTAGGATTACAGCTGATCCACTGAATAGCCATTTTCCAAGAAACACAAATAGCTATATTTTAAAACAGATTGTACTGTTAAAAAAAAAAAAATCCAGATGTTGAAAGTCCCTCCTTAGAACTATACACTGATTTTATTTTTTCTGAAATAAAAATGATAGTGACTTTTTAAAAAAGAAGAGATCTTTCAGCTTTCTCTAAAGAAACATCAATTTTTCTTCCAGTGTGAAACAATAGTTTCCTATGACAACCATTCTTTAATCAGTTACCAATTTTAAAAACAATTGGCTCCAATATTAAATGGAATCTAATATCAGAAAAAGGATTTGTTAATTGAGGGCATTGGCATTATGCAAATGCTATGTTTGGTTCTATAAAAATCACGTGTAAGTGCTGTTTACAGTGGTAAAACCTGGCTACTCTAACTGGACAAACATTAACATACCAACAGTCAACATCCTGAAGAGGACCCAGTTGTTCCTCTACTTTTCCTGGGAAAAGTTAATCACAGATGAATTATATAAATTCCAAGGATAATTCTAAAGTTCAAAACCATATAACTCAGTACTGAGATCAAAGTCAAACATCCTCTGAAACAGTGTACAGCTTTGTGTGTCCTAACTATAGATAACAGTATCAGGAGACACACCACTTTAACAGGCTGATTCCATGGCTAAACTACTAAATTCTAAGAGTATTGGGAATAGGAATTTAAAAAACTGTTATCTAAGGGGTTTATTGTTGTTATGGTAGTGGTGGTGCTGGTGATGGTGGTGGTGTTGGTTTGGGGTTTTTTGGACTTTTGTTTGTTTGGTTTTTGTTTGTTTGGGGGAAAAAAAGGGTGCAAAATTTGACCCAAATTGATAATCTCATAGTAAATCCTGAATTTAAGTACTTGATAAAAACTGTATTGGCTTGGGGTTAACTCTTAGCATGTATACACCTTCATCAGAGGAATATTAACATACAGGAACAACACAGTGGGGCAGCTGTGATTAAGGCACAAAACTAGACATATGAATATCACATACTATCCTGGAGGGTCTGATCTTATCATATGAATCATTGAAAATGCAAAATGCTTTCTGAGAAAAATTCAATGAGATGTTGACTGTCTCTCACTGATATGAGGGCTTTTTAAACTATTTTATTAAGAAGAAACTCTCATAAAATTCCCCCATTTCAAGTATATATAACTCAGTGTTTTTATTTTAATTTGTTCAGGATGGCATTCCTCATCAATTTAAGAATACTTTTATTGTCTTCCAAAGAATCCATTAGTTGTCACCCTCAATTTCTGTCAACCCTTCCCTATCCTCTCATATTGCACATTCTGTCACAGCAGTGTCATATCTATTTTCTTATTGCATTTATTTGCCTGTAATGTACATTTACTTAAGATCCTATAATTGCACAAACTTTACGCATCATCACATTAATTCTCTCCACTTTCCCAAACCACTCATGTCTCTGGTGATTGCCATTCTAGTCTCTATTTAAATATGTAACAATCTTTGATATCATATATGAGTGAGATCATATGGCAGTGTCCCTCTCTATCGAGCTTATTTCACTTAGCATAGAGCTATCCAAATTTGTCCATGATATTTAAAGATGAGTAAATGACCAATGAGACAGGAAAGGTGTTGTTATCTAGGCCAAATGCTAAAGATCCAGCCAAAAATAAAACAGAATTTTAGTACTACACTCACAGGGAAAAGCATGCTAATAGGAACTGGAACAGACAGGTAATACTGTCCCTCCGGGATCGTTGAGAAAGAATATAGTTGTGTCTAGATTGTGGGTTCATTCCCAAGAGAACCACAGCTGACTTGCATATACAGAACAGTGAGATAACAAATTTGTTTTATTTTAAGCCACTACATCTGTAGTAGTTTGTTACATTAATGGGAAAAATAAACAAATTGAATATAAGAAACTAGGAAGTGGGAAGTTACCACATTCTTCTGTTTATCAAAGAAGAGAAAAGAACCGTCACTGTTTCTCCATATTACCTCATCCCTTTATCTTTGCTGATGTGTAAAATTATGTCACACATACTAGGAATACAAATACTGCTAGAAACAGCACTGCTAAAATAGTTTTATACCACCTCTAACACCTCTAACATAGATGAATGTCTACATAAATTTCATTACAAGGAGTCAATTTCCTGTTAAGCCAAAATAAAAAAGGCAGATGACTTCTCATCAAAAGAAAAATTGACTTGTTCCAAATGCCCTTCTGCTTTCCCTTAGGCATCGAAGGACAATATTTGATGTTACTCACCCTGTGTTTAGTTCTTCCAGTGTCTATTTTTCCAGAGAAAATTAAGAAACTGCATCATGAAGATTAAAGATTCTCTACATTTAAGGGCAAAATTTGATGTTAGTCAGCCTGTGTTTAGTTCTTCAGGTATCCTTCCAGAGAAAACTAAGAAGCTGCATAGTGAAAATTGAAGATTCTTGACACAGAGATAACCCCCTGCTGTTCAAAAATTAAATGCAAATTTCTACAGGATGAAGCTGCAAATATCCTCTCTATCTACACAAAAATGAACCAACTTGCAATGTGATAATGTACTGTTATCAGTCTTACTATATTAGAAAGTAATCCAAACTCTAAAGACTATTCTAGCTTATTTGCAATTGTTCCTATCTGTGTTAAGAATGTATACTGCTACAAATTAGATTATAAACCTGTATTATACACTAAAATAATAAGTTTATTTGTTTCTTCCATTTAAGAACAAAGAAGCTGCCAGTAAAGAAAGATACTCCCCATAATTTCATCAGAAAGTTCTACATAAGCGCTTCTGAATGCTGCAATAATCAATATTAGAAAAGAGTGGTTCTAAATCTGTAGTTTGTAAATGACCCTTTTGTAGAGGTCGCCTAAGGCCATCCTACATGTCAGATTATTTACACCATAATTCATAAAAATAGCAAAATTACAATTATGAAATAGTAATGAAAACGATTTTATGGTTGGGGTCATGACAACAGGAGGAACTATGTTAAAGAGTTGCAGCATCAGGAAGGTTGGGAACTCCAGAGGGAACTTTTTACTCTGAATTTGTGCAAGTATAAATGTGTCTCAATGACCTCAAAGAAAACACAGTAGGACAAAGCTTGAAGGACTTGGCAGACACAAAACTAGACAGAAGTCAGGAAATACTTCACAGAAGAGGTGACAGTCAACCTTTGGTTGTCATAACACATCTAGAAAAGAGAAGGGAAAAGAAGCAGAGGTGTAAAAACAAGCAGAATTTTGAAGATATAGTCTGATTAAGAACAAAGAAACAGAGTTTCTATGACCCATGTCAAAGTGCCTCAGATTAGATTAGAAGAATATAAAAGGCTTTTACCAAGAATGCTTCACAGTGGGAACTAGCTCATAGGGCACTTTGAATGATCCACATATACCAAAACCCATCAGTATTATGTCTAAGCAAGATACAGCTTTTTTCTTTTAAAAAATGAAGAAAGAAGACAGAGGAAGTGTCAACCAAAAGGAAGTATGCATGAAGAAGCTGCATGGGAGCCCATAATCATATAACCCAGGTCAAAAATATAATTACTGGGAATAATAGAACGCATATGATTTGAAAGAAAGGGATAATATTGGGAAGTAGAGGGGCAGAAAGGATGGGAGAAAGGAAGTAACCAAAAATAAGGTTATATGAAAAAAACTTATGAAATCCTATTAGTTTGTAAACTAAATTATATTAAAATATATAATTTTAAAGGAAGTTGAAACAGAAGTACTCATATATATGAACAATGCTGCTTCCAGATGGTAAAGATTATTAAATAAAAATTCTCAGTGCCAGGCAGATGCTACCCCTCCACCAGTCAACGAGGCCACAGAGGCCAACAAAACAATACAGGCTATTCTATTTCTCTTAGTTGCCCCCATAATTAGATGGTAAGACCTTGTTGCTAAAGCTACCATACATGTTGGTTGCAGGACACAGAGAAATCAGCCTTAAACCTGGCCAGAAAACTCTCCTTGCTAGTTAGCTTTTGTAGTGCTGGAAGGTGCTAGGAAAGCTGGTGAAAAAGAAATGGCATCAATGATCTTACCCAGTTCTGAACTTCCAGGCAAGAAGTGCTCATTGCTGTGATGGTGACAAGTCTTTTCATGGAATTAGAAATAGCTCTTTTAATTGGATGTGAAGGCTGCTCTACTGGAGGAATGTCATGCCTGATAATGTAAACAAGGTCAAAATTCAAGGATAAAGAAGACACAGGCCCAAGAAAAGAGAGAACCTATTGATGTTGTTTTACTTAATAGTAATGTTGTCAATCTACATTCTCAATATTTACGTCTATAGACATATATTTGTGCTATTGTCAACACTGGTCAGAGAAGTTGTACATAATACCCAGTAATGGCTAGCACAGCATCTTGTAATTATTCAAAGTGATGAAAACAAGCAACAGTGAGTAAGCAGCCACAGAGGGACCACATGTCCAAAATCTCAGGAAACATGGCAAAAAGAGGGTGTGGCAAGAATGTAAGAGCCAGAAGATTAGGAACAGTGATGTGGAATGCTGCTTTCTGGACATCTCATAACTGTTGCACACATAAATTCATAGCAGCTGAGGTCATCTACACAAAATCTGAACATGAAGCCAGTTAAAATGCCAGCATTGGAGTAGTGTGCTATTGATGGCTGCTGGGAAAAGGACTATCACATTTCTATGGTGAGAGGTACTGATCCACGTGCTAGTGGAGGACCATATACACTTGCACATATAGGTAGCACTAACTCAATAACTTAAAAAATATATATATAGGACATAAAATTGGGAGGAGGATGTGTTGACAAAGAGCCAGTGGGAGTTGGAGGGAGGAAATGAGGGTAAAAGTGGTCAAAATATATTGTATAGGTTTATGAAATTTTCAAAGGACAGATTTTAAAATACGAAATTTGTAATGGATAAATTCTAAAATAGTCTTTCTTTTTTACTAGAACTATACTATTTATATACTAACAGAGATTAGGAAAGTGTCCAACATAATTAGATTTCATTAAGAAACATAGTAAACATATTTGCACCCTCTAAATGAAAGCCTAAATAATTTCCTACAGATTCACAGAAATTGTAATGGATAGCTATTAGCTTTTTTTTCTCTTTAGACTGAGTCTCACATGTTTTAAAATTAAAAACATTCAAAAGTTCAATTCAATTTAGGTAATCATCACAAATGCCAAGTACTTTTCATAGAACCACTGGAGCCTGCCAAATTGGTCAAGAAATCATGCATGGATAGTTTCCATTACATGTGAGCTGACAGCTCATGCTTCTGGTCAATAAGAATCCTATACCTGCAAATAAAAAAAAATAAATAAATAAAAAGTATGCTGGTTTCCTTAATTCCTTACCCTTAGTCCCCAAATAGCAGCCAAAAGAAATTAAGAGACTAAGGAGTCTATATATTTTTCATCATAATTTCTGCTTTGATGGGAAAAGTGATGTTTTAAAAGTTTGTAGTTTTTTAAATAGTAGAATCATAAAATTTTATGGTCATAAACACAAAGGAATTTTTAAAGGACATATTCTTTAGCTGATAACAGTCACATTCTTATTTCAAATCAATAAATCTCTGATATTCTAAACTGAAAGGTATTGTGTATTCAAAAAATTTAAGCATAGTAATAAGTACTTTGAGTGTAATAAATGAGCCTCTTTGGGAGATGCTACCTTCCTGCTAAAAAGGACATATCCCAGAACTGTAAGCTCTAATAAAAGGTGCAGCCAAGATTTGCTGTGAACATTTAGACAGACACAGATATAGAGGATGATAAGCATCTCCAATGGAGCTAAAGAGTCAATAGCAAGAGCTTCAGCTATGTCAGAGGAAAAAAAAGTTAGAAACAACCCATTGACCTTTCATAGATGATTAGCAGGATTAGCAGTGAAAAAATTAATCCATCTGAGCAAAATGAACACAAACTATTGTGACAAATAATATTACATACAGATAGCCAGAGAGTTATTGACATCTCATTTATGCTAAATGCCATACTGCCATGCTGCTAATGTTCATTGGTGTACACTGCTACAATTTCTACAAGTGTTTACTCTATTAAAAATACAAATCAAAGGTAACAAACTTTGTTTGTAATCAGTAAGTGACCTTAAGAGGTGTTAATTGATTATCATATGCTTATACATCATCAAATGTAGAATACACTATACAATTACCTAGCTTATGATATTAATGTTTGATATGTAAATTGCATACAAGGAAAGTAGAAACAGAATTTTCTCAACATCTCCAATATAAATATAAATCTCCTGATTGTTACATATTTGCAGATTAATAAGAATACCAGTTGAAATTATAAACATTTCCTAAGCATAAGACAACATGCAAATGGCTACATTTTTCCCTTTAGATCATTTGTAATCAGTTCAACATGCCACATTCTGTCATAGTTTACTTCAACCATGAAACTAATATTTCTGTTTAGAGAATGATCAAAAATTTTGGAATTCACCTCATATCTGACCTTACCCTGTATCATTGTTTGTCTGCATATATTTTAAACCAAGAAATCAATTTACTTTTTCTTTCTCAGTGAAAAAATATTGGGGGTACAGTGGTTTGAAAAAGACTGGCCCTCATAGGCCCATAGGGAGTAGCACTATGAGGAAACATAGCCATTTTAGAATAGATGAGACCTTGTTGGAGGAAATGTGTCATCTCATTGTTGGGGTGGGCTTTTAAGTCTTATATGCTCAAGTTCTGTCCAGGAAGGTTCACAGTCTCCTCCTGTTGACTGTGGTTCAAGATGTAGAACTCTACGCTCCTACTCCAGTACCATGTCTGCCTACACACTGCCCTGTATCCTGCCATGACGAAACTTCTGAACTGTAAGCCATCCCCAATTAAATATTTTCCTTTTGAAGAGTTGTCATATAATGGTGTCTCTTCACAGCAATAAAGCCATAACTAAGACAAGGGTCTGGAGAAAAGGCTCACAACCATCTGTAACTCCATTTCCAGAGGAACGGATTCCTCTTCTGACCTCCTTAGGCACCAGGCATGTACATGGTACATGTCCAGGCAAAACACTTATACACATAAAATGAAAGTAAAAAAAAATAATATGTGTATAAATAAAACATATTTAAAAAAAATAATTGATTGTAAGTAAAAAGATCTACCTGGCAGTTCAAAAGCACAGGTTTCATTAAATCCAGAAATGCAGAAATTAATTCACATTTCATAACATTATCTTTACACAAACTTGTATAAATGCCCTTAAACACATGTATCAAGAACACATTTTTTAAAAGATTTATTTATTTAACTTATATGAGTACACTGTTACTGTCTTCAGTCACACCAGAAGAGGGCATCGGATCCCATTACAGATGGTTGTGAGCCACCATGTGGTTGCTGGGAATGGAACTCAGAACCACTGGAAGAGCAGTCAGTGCTCTTAACCACTGAGCCATCTCTCCAGTCTGCAAGAACACATTTTAAACTCAATTAAAATACTAACTTTATTCAACAGAACTTATGATCCATTTTCTATGTTCTATATATTGTTTTACAACTGCAAAAGACAATGTTTATTTCATAAAATTACTTGATATTTGACAAAATTTTGACCTTTCTATTCCAGAATTTTATTTTAAAGACTATAACTACTAAGACTTTGTTTCTGTACTATCCACTCCCTAATTCTAAGTAGCTTCCTTGACAAATAAGATTTAACATAAATAACAATGGGTATAAATTACCAAAGAGTAATCAGTTAGACTCAAATTTCAAATGTATCAGCAGCTATTTCTACATTCTATTATACTATGCCTGATTCCTAAAATGTCACAGTATCCTTTCTTGTTATTCCAATGGCATGTGTAATAAAAGAAATCTTAATTTTAGCAAGGCTTGCTTTTGCTATATTCTCATGTTCATGTTTACTTTTCCTACAACATTACAACAGCTTATAGATCCAAGGCCACAAGACTGGCCGTCCATTAGAATCAGCTCACATTCAAAACCAAGTTCTTTAATCAAACATGCATGGTACTGACCCTTTTGAAATAATGTGAACATTTAATAGGGGCCTGGTCTGGGTTGGGCCCAGCATCAACTTCCCCTCCAGGATGTCTTTCTAATGAGCAAAACAGGTTTATCAGCAAAGCAGAGATAATGTGCTAATATGTCCAACTGGGATAATGGATTACTTTTCACAGTATTATATTATAGGTTAATGGGTACTATCTGGAAACAGTGCCTTAAACTGCAGGAATTATTGCAACAGTTGAAATTCCAGGCATTAGGACAACCCTATTTTTAAAGGTCATTTCATATCTTGAGTGTATTTCAAAACCAAGATGTGGAATTCCTTCATTTACATATCTGTAATTTGGGCCAAAAGTGTTTCTTAATCTCCTTAAAAACTTATATCTAGTCCATTTAAGTTCTGGCTTAATTTCATGCTCATCTTCTGACTTTTTTTATCTCAATTCAAAATAAGGTGTGAGCTGTCTGCTCACTTATATGTTGAGCAGACCTACTGGTGAAGATATAGCTACTGATGGCAGCTACCATCAGAGGCACACTAATACATGTAACAAACAGTACTTGTGTTGCTCCCCTCCCCACTGTAAAACTCTTGGAATACTTAAGAAGGACCATTTGATCGATGTGATTTTATACCGCTTTTATGATTTCTAAATTAAATTATCTGTTTTGGTGAAGTAAGATAATGCGGAAATAATTTTCTGAAAATGTACCTTACTCTCAGTTTGCAGATTTCTCCCAAATATCTACATTTCATTACAATTAACATAAGCATAAATATAGCATAAGTATAATTATTATGTAGCACAGTAGAACATAAGAGTGTTACATTAATCTTCCTTAGCCTGTGGCATTCTTGAAACAGTGTTATGGGAACAATTTGAGAGAACAGGGAAGCAGTTAGAAAACAAAGATGTTTTTAAATGGCTTCCTACTACCAACTCCACACTTAAGAAAAATTTCTTTTCTACTGTTCTGGACACATAATAGATATTATCTTTAACTGTGGGGTTTTTCTTGGAAGGAAAGATCAACATATATAATATACTACCAAAAGTCATTACAAATGAGTAAGAAAAGATATTATACCATACACTATATATATATTCATATTTTATTTTTATTTTTGATGCATAAAACAAAACAAAATTAGCAAAACAAAATAAATTAAATCACTTTGTCTAAATAATCTTTGCTATCTTCAATAGCCTATTCTGCCAGACTGCATCCAACCTGCCTGGTTTGTCCAGGAAGCACAGACTCACCAAAATAATAAAGTATCAAAACTTTTCTGATTATAGCACCGTAAAACTTATTTCAAACATCAGATAAAATTCAGCAATTCATGGTAAAGAGTAGTAAAGAAATAGTATTACTAATGTGAGCATACTTGCTACATATGAAAATCTTGAGTACTCAGTTATATTGGTATAATTAACATCTATGTGAGCATAATTGCTACATATGAAAATCTTGAGTACTCAGTTACATTGATATAATTAACATCTACTCTCAGCCTATCTCAAGAATCTACCAAATTTAATATAATCATAAGTTTTTCTTAGCTAAACACCAAGATGACTGTTCATGGGATCCTTCCATATCCTGCCTCAGAAGGATTTTTTTCTAGTTAACACACACACACACGCACACGCACATGCACACACACACAAAACCTAATTTGTAGTTTCTCCATAGAAAAGTTTATTCAAAGCTCTCTTTAATAAGACAAACAAAACAGAATTCAGTGTAAACTACTGGTTGGATTAGATAGTCCAAAGGTTTTGTTTTAAGAATTTTAAATATTCACTGTAGTGTCCAGCCCTTCTACAATAACTAGTTAATCTCTGATGTTGAAATCAGAGCATTTAACTAGAAGGCATGAAACAGCCCCAGTCCTGTCCCTGCTGCGAAGGTTTAGCATGTTTGACCACATCCATGTGACAACTAGAAGAGGAACAATGGAGGTTTTCACTGGTGTCTCATGAATTTATATTGAATTTCTCAGAATGCTTAAAAATGCTCCAACTCATAAATCATTGTTCATTCTACTATTATTAGAAGCTATAATTGTAAATGTAGAGCATGGCATTCTGGGACTTATAAATTGTGAATACTTTCTTTGTCTAGGAAGTGAAAGTAATAAGCCTGTTCTTCCAAATCAGTTGCTTTAAGTATGCATCCATTTGTGCTGCCATGGGAGGGTAGGGGAAGCCTAAGGGCGAGGAAAGGTAAAGGAATGCAGAGTAAAAGAATCAATAGAAAGACAGATTATCTAGTCTTGTCTATGGGAAAATAATAAAATCCTCTTCTGCATAAGTCCACCCTCTGGTTTGCAAACTCTAGATCATGCAATGGTTTTTATGTTTGGCATTTCTTGATTGGCACTTTTTATATGTCATGTTTTGTTTAATGAATGAAAATTTTCAGACTTGTTGGAATTTAAGTAAAAGTTTTAGATGAAATTTAAAATGTATGTGTGTATATGGTTTGTAATATAAGGTGTACGTGTGGGGGGGGGGTGCAGATTTGTACAACCATGCATAGAAACAGAGGACAAAGAAGATGAGGCTTCTCACAGGATCTTTCAATGAACCCAGAGCTAGGCTGGCAGCTAGGAAGCCTCAGCAATCTCCCCCTCCAACCAAACAGGGAATTGCAGGCACATGCATGACCATGCCTAGCACTGTACTTGGGTTCTGGATATTTGAATTCATGTCCTCATGCTTGAATAGCAAGTGCTCATACCTCCTGAGCCATATGCCCAGCCCACATGTACATTTTTGAAGAAGCAAGTCAGTAAAGCAAGATGATAAAATTAACTTAATAAAATGTAACACATATGTGATAAAGGGGGCTTATACAATCATAGAACAGAACTGTGGCACCTGGAATGAATCTACAACATTTAAACAATACTAGGAATTAATTCTAGGATATATTTTAAGACAATAGCATAGAGTCACATTGTTATACTATAGTAATTTGAAAAGTGTCAACAAATGAAACATTGAGATGCATCACAACTAATGAGACAGAAAACTTTTCCACATTAAACTAAGTTAACTACCAGTTTAAAGTATACTTCTGATAGTTCAAATACATTTTTGGCCATGTAATCTTAAATGGTTTCACATTTCTCTAAACCATAATAAGAGCTTAACATGAATATTTAAGCAGCTTTGCCTTGATTTAAATATATTTGCTGAGGATATGCTGGCAGCAACCCAGAATGTAGTTTAATATCCTCAAAGCAGGCAATTCCAAACTCATTTAAGAAAGCAGATAATATGGGCTGGCAGCATTAAAGCAAATAAAGTCAATTAATTTTTTTCTTAATTTGTTTCTTCTAGCTAGGAATGGCCTAGCTAGAATTCATGAAGATGAATTTTTTTTTTACAAAAGGAAATTACTGGGTACAGAACAAAAGCACAGTGTAGGGGGTGGGGGGATGAGTGGCCAATATAAAGTACTCTTTCTTATTCTACTCTTAATAGCAGCTTACTGCTAAATAATAACATTACCTTTTGGAGGTCACTGCAATGGAGGAAGTGATACCCATTCTGGAATGCAAAAGTGTAGAATGGACACCATCCACAATCAATCTTTTAGCACACACACATTACAGACACTGCATTTTTATAGTAACCGAGAGAGACAAGCTTAGAATCAAAACAAAACTGCAGTGATTTTATGATGATTAGTTGCAAGGTTAGAATGTTGATACTTGTGATGTGAAGACTTAGAGGGAGCTGATGCATCTGTGGATTACATTTAAATAGCTCAGTCAGTGTTTTACTGACCTTCCTCAAACCATTTGGGTTTACACTGCAACTATTGCTTTTTATTCCTTAAAACGGGAAAGGAATAAAAAGGCATACTAAATGGAATCTTAACTTGCTCTCGAATGTAAAAACAGAGTTTGCATTATTTAGGATTTGCTTGAAGGCACCTCAAGTTTGGATGCTTACAACTACCTTAAGTGTAGGGCAAACATCTTTCATACTGTCATTACCACCTTTCTAGGGGAAATAATACAGTTTCAAGTCATTTTGGAGAAACTAAAAGAGACTGTCTTACTTGATACTTGAGAGCACTAGTTCTCAATCCTGGCTACATGATAGGAAACTGGGAAAAGGGAAAATTCTACCCAAGCTGAGACCCAGACCAATTAAGTGGTCTTCAAGCACAACTTCAGGCATTACAAAGGATTAAAATTTCTTGTAATTCTGGTGAGTGGCCCACCTTAAGAAAGATTGTTTTAAAGATAATATTTTCATGAAATACTATTAAGGCTTTGACTGTTGCCAAATGAACAATTATAGGTTGTTTTACTATAACACATTTTGATAAAATATTTAGAAATGTACTAGACCTTTTATCGCATTAACCTTGCAAAATCTACAACATACAGAAACTCACATAAATAGGCATTTAGCACATAATCTCAAAACTCTTTTCTATGACTTTTTCACTTTATGTTAGAAAATATATGGTATGAGTGAATACAATATCATTCTATAGGATCAGACAAATTATTTCAAATTTCATAATCATAACCAATAAAACCTCTCCTTCCTACTCAAGTAAACAGGTCTCTCAGCATCAGAATACCTGATGGGAGGCACTCATCAGATTTTCTCTTAAACTAACTGTGATACAGGTTTTGTCAAAGATTCAAATCCCACAACTGGTCCTTCAGTGGGACAGGCCAGCTGCCTTTTCATTGATATTTAGGGAAATCTTGTCAAATAAGTAGCCTTGCTCCAATAAAAGCCTTACTGACGTACAGGTTACTATTATTTCCATCACTGCTAAGACCATGTCCATTCTGTTGGTACAGTACTTATGTAAAGCCATTATACTCATCTAAGAATGAATCTTCATTTATGATTAAGATTGTTGTTCAGGCTCAAAACACGGCATTTACTTTTATCAAACTGTTGAAGCAGAAAAGTGCCTCTAAGCTGCTCTTCTTCTTCAATGGAGATCATAAAACCTAAAAGAGATTGTCTTCCCCTGAAGCATGTCCTATAAGAAGAGTCTACTCTGAGTCCGGAGAAAAGAAACTTCCTTATTTCTGAAGTAATGACACAGAGAAGAATGCAAGTAAACAGTCTTCCTAACTTTTCCCTCTATTAGCCTTTGCTCATATCCTTTAGTTGAATTATACTTTTTTATGATTACCCAACTCTTTATCAAAATTCAACATGAAAACAGACATTTTCACATTTGTTTCTTTTTTTAAAGGTTTATATATCATAAAACTTGCATTAAATAAGTTTTGATGATTTTTTTTCTCTTGCTTTCTTATTAGACAACAAATACCCAATATAAATAAATGGCTTAAAGGATAGAAGATTTATGTTATTCTTTGGCTTAAGGGATTTCTCTAGAATGGTAGGCATGTGAGGACAGAACATCTCCCTTCACAAGAAACAGACAGCGGGGAGTTAGTAGAAGAACCAGAAACAAGTTTAGTGAGAATTATGCTTTCTTTGAAAAGCACAGGAAAATTATGGTATAATACATTTTCATTTAAAACCCAAAAGTGGGATATGGGGCTACTTCAGAATGTCTACAGCAGCTGATTATGATTTGCCTCAGGCTTTAGCCAGGGCATGATTTTGACAGCTACAGATAGTTTCTGCAAGTGTGTAGCTTTTGGAATTCTGGGGATTCCAGAGAATATATAAATGCTAGGGTCCTAAGAGACAGCATTACTATAGCTGGTTGGCCAGTTGGTAGTAGGGTGTTGTTGTTTGTGGTGTGTTGTGGTTCGTCAAGTTATGTATAAGTAGACAAAAGAAGAATTAGATATCCTGACAGCGAAGATCAAACTTGCCCCAAGGAACTTGATGCTCCTAATGACCAGGAAGTAGTCTAATGATAATGATGCTCCCTTTCCCTTCTTCTCTCCTAGCTAGTGTTAAGCGATTCATATGGTGGAAGGAGAGGGGTGGAGAAGAGTGAAAGAAAAAAGAACCTGCAAAGCAGCCAAAAGTCTAGTCACAGCTAGAAGGTATAATCTTTCAGCATGACCACATACCTCTGAAGTTGTACCACCTTCATAAATAGTACCACCAATTAGGAACCAAACCTTAAAATCCCAAGTGTGGAGAGGACATTTTAGACCCAAATCATGGCATTTCACAGGTTTATGTCTATCTCACAATGCAAAATTCAGTTAGTTCATTTCAAAAATCCCTAAACTCTTAAAAATCCCATTATTTTTCAGCAGTTCAAGTAAAAGTCTCTTCTGAAATCCAAAGAAAATCATGTGGTTAGAATGAGACTGTAAAGTCAAAATGAAAATGACTTACTTTTAACATACCAAGTCACTGAGTAAGAACTCCCATCCAAAAAGAAAACATACCGCGTAAGAAATCAAGTCTAAACACAAACAGGGGAAGCACTAACAGGGGAAGTCCAGGGGAGGCACCTGTACCTCCATCCCCATTATTTAGGAGAAATGGTGTTTTAATGTGAGCTCTAAAGGTCAGCAGTCCCATCCCTCCAGTCTTTCTAGCTGGAGCCTACAAATCTTTGTAGTGGATGTGCTTACTTCCACTACAGATAGGCCTTATTCCATATACCTGTAACTCCTTCAGGTCTCTGCAACTGAGTATTCACCCTAAGAGTTTCATGAACCTCATTTTCAGTGGCTACCTAGAGGAACTCTGACACTCTCATGTATTGCCTGACCTTTCAAGCTTTTCTCTTTGAAATACCATTGGACGCACCAGGGACCCCATAACTCTCTGCTTTAGGGACGGCTTTATAACCAGCAATATCTGAATTATATCAAGGTTTGCTAGCAGGTCAATCAGTAGCTAAGCCCCATAGGCTCTTTGGCCTCCAAGTCCCTAGGTGGCTAAAAAGATAAAAGAGATCCACAAAAACAACTTTTAGGCAGATCTATGTTATCAGGGTGCCACAGATGCATGTTCTATTCTTAAAGGAAAATCTTTTAAGTGATCTTAGTCTCTCATACTCCTGCTGTTTTGACTGGTGCAGTTTGATCAATTCCTGGGGTGCTATAAAAGTATCCTTCCTGCTGTTTCAATTAAAGGTTTGTGGCATGTTTTTAAAGGTCAAATCACTTCATGCCTTTCTTAATCCAACTTTACACAGACTTTTTTTTTTTTTTTAAATAACTACAAGTCTTTTATAGGCTGTTCCACTTTTTATATCCACTTACCACTACAATCCTTGCTAAAAGCAGTTAATTACAACCATGCCACTCTCTGAATCCTAAACTGCCATCAAAATTTCTGCCCAACAGTTTAATTTGTCTATCAAAATTAAACTCAGCCACCCTTGAATCATCTGGAAATGGATTAAACATAACAAATTCCTTTGCAGCATATAACAAAAATATCCTGTGGCCAAGTTCCCAATAAATTTCTCATTTCCACCAGAAATTCAATGAACAACCTAACATTCCATTCAATTTCCACCTTCTTCCTGAGATCCCAACAGAAGTATCTGTTGAGTTGTACTTATGACGTTTACTCTTCTCTGAGCCTTCTTTTCCAAATTCACCTCATAAAACAGTTGTAAAGGCTTAAGAACTACATTATTACATTAACGGACAGCAAGAAGACCAATTAATTCTCTGATATCAATTTATTTAGTTGTTCAGTTATTTTATTGTTATGGCAAAACACTCGACAGAAACAATTTGTAGGGAGGGGTTATTTGCTTTGGCTCATGTCATTGGAGGTTTTAATCTCTGAGTCCATGGATTATGGGCCTCTCATTGGGTAGGCAATCATTATGGCAAGAACACAGAAAAGAAGCTGCATACTTCATGGTAGCCACAAATAAGACAGAGGAAAATCTGGGGATCCGCTATAAAAACAACACTGCCACAAGTCTGCTTTCTCCAGTGAGACACTACCATTTAAAGTTTCTACCTCCCCAAATAACACAATACATGGACCTTGTGGATATTTTTCATATTCAAACCTTGACACTTTTCATAATTCTTGCTTTTGTTAAAAGCATCTCAGTCAAGAAGCTATTGTTGCACAGAAAAAGCTATCATTTCTGCTTGCTAACATACTGTTATGTTTTAAGTTGTTAAATGCCAAGGCATTTTGAAACATAAGTTATGTTCTATGCTGATTTCAATTCCAAAGCAATAAATTTGTTTTAAAGTTAGTTCTATTTTATTAAAGTTATTTGATTTTATTATAATACACTGAAAACTTGTGTAAAGGGAACACCATTTTGAGGACATGTTTACAAATGCCATAGGTCTTTCAAAAACAATTCCTTCCAGGTCACCCAGGTTCTGATCCTCCTGTGACATTTCCACTGTGATAGGAAAACAGTGACTCTGAAAGCTGCTTTCCTTGAAGGATATATTGGCAAGAAAAAAGTTGAAGTACACATCATGTATCTGTAGTGCATGCATAAAGTCCTATCTACAGTCAGGGTATGATAGTCAAAAGAAAACAGAAAAGATGACCAAAGTGACTGCTAAAACAATGTGGGGGGTGGGGGGGTGCTCCATACCTTTTCACCCAATATAATAATGAAACCATACATACAGACTGTTTGTAAAATTGTTTTGACATTTAATTCAGTTGGCCTTCAAGGTTCAGAATTTTTAAGGGCAATTTTGAAAATATATGGTTCATTTGAGTGAAGCTATTCTTTCCAGAAAGAAGATGATAAAAGTAATTCATCAATCTGCTTTACTTTCTCATCACTTATTCAGAAATCTGACTTATGAGGATGAGCCTGAGTACCTGACACGTCTAGCTCTATCAGAAGGTGACTAATTTATGCTACTAAGACGATAAGATTAATATTATATATAAGAGGCGTATTACCACTGGAGAATAGAATTCAGAAACCTTGTGGGAACCAAAAACACTTTATGATTTATTTTAGGCATTAAATTGGTTCTATGTATTTAAGCATTAGTATGAACTGTATAAATAAAGATAGAGATTCCACAATGTTCTATAATCCGCACTCAGTCACACTTTTGATAACATGTTTTCAAATTCACAAAATATATCCTTCAATTTAATTTAGTTCCACAAAAAGTCTATTCAGCTAGCTTCAGCAGAGCTCTGAACTTTGTACCACTAGTGTCTTGGAGTGGAATTTTACAGCAGGATTATCAAAGATAGATATGTCAACTCATCAAAACCAATAAAAATATGTTAGTGGTAAGTTTGAAGAGGTACAGAAAAAGAAAATAGTATTTAAGCTCTCTCCTGAAGTTTTGGCAATGCTATCATGTACACAGATGCCAGAATGAATAAAACATAGAAAAAGCTGGAAGTAAGATGAGCCTCTGAGATGACAATAACACTACATATACAGTGCTATTGTAGCACTGCATTCTCATACACTTTTTCTTAGTAGGTCCTTAAAATACCCACTAATATAAGCAAAGCCAGTTCATGGACTACAGTCAACAAAAATCAGATAGAAGCAATTTCTAAGTGTGTTGGTAAAAGGAAACATCTTTTGGGCCACACAGAGACTATAGGAAATGTGGCTATGATCCAATTCCTGTTAAAGTTGTAAGAATTTGCATTGGAGTTAGTCAGGCAGAGCTAATTTGAGGCATTAATCCATGTCAATAAAATTTGTTGGCCCATTCCAAAAGAAAATGGCACAGGAGAATACACTGGGCCATGGAAAGATGAAAGAAATTGGTAAAGGATCAAAGGGATAATAGATTCTAAAGTGGATGCATGTGGTTTGAAGTAACTGTCCCTAGGGTACAAGCTGAGCATTTAAGCAGATAAACCAGAAGGAATAAGATGTAGAGGGCATATGAGAAGGACAGAAAGTCTCTGGGGGAGGAAATAAGTAAGATGTTCTTTACGAGAGTAAGATGCAGTGTTCACAGAAACTGGAGTCAGACATCTTAGACATGGAATATGTGCAACTTCCAAAAGTACAGTCAGAATGATGGAAAGCTCAGAGGGGCTGAGACCAAGTGAGTCCAATGGGAATTTGGGGGAAAATCCGTGAGAAGTAAAAGATAAAAGTGCTGCATCTCCAAATACAATGGCAGACACTACCACTGTTGCAATTCTGTTACTAGAAAGAGAGGTGTCGTTAGTAGAGAGTCTCTCAGCTGCAAGACTCTCAGGAAACTGATCAAGAAACAGACTCACATGAACAGGAATTGCAAGGTTGTAGCCACATCTTGGGTAATATAAAAAAGCAGAAGAGGCAGTGGATAAAGGAACTTGCCAAGAAGACTAAAATTTTGACTTTATTACAAGAGTCCACATGGTAGAAGGAGAGGTCCAGATGTCCTCTGATCAGATATACATGACATGCACTTGTGCCTGCCCACCCAAAGTAAATAGATAAATGTAATTTTAAGAGAAAAAACAGAAAAACATCCGAGACAAGTTCAATTTAATGACAAGCTTGTCCCCAATTTAATGAGACAATCATGTAGTAAAGAGGGGACACATGGGCTAGAGCAGCTTTGTAAGCCTGGAGGCCAGAGATGGCAGAACATAAGAAAACAAGACGATATGGTACGAAATAGCAGCTTCACATTAAGGCACAGACTAATGCCCATAGTTCAATAGAGAAACAGAGAACTGAGTAGATTGAAAGACCATAATGGAGAAGCTTTTAGTACCATGCACCCTGCGGGGAAAGTAAACACCTGGTCTTTTATTCTAATAAAGTGCAGATATTAAATAAGTGCAAAGAACAACTACACCATATTGTAAATTACACCTAATGAGTAAACATTATGGTCTTATAACTAAATGTAAATTAAAAGTATTTTTGTGAATCTGGATCATTATGGCACTTAAAAGAAAATTAAATAGTCACCAAAGGATGTTACAAAAAAAAAGAATGTTTTCTGTCTTGATTAAAAATCCTTTATATATTTATCAAGCCATATCTTTTTTAAAAAATAGTGATGCTGCATACCAGTCTTAAAGATGAAATATTTGAACAGCTCATTATATTAACATGAATGTAAGATGTTTATAAAAATTATTAAAGTAACAAGGATATGGATAAATGCAAGTATAGCTTCAAGATTTTACCTCAGCATATGGAAATATTTTTCCTTAAGAAGATAGAATGTAATTTAAGAATGAGTATACAAAAAAAAAAGAATGAATATACCGTCAGATGAGATATAGCTAATGATGTCTACAATAGTACAAATGTTTCAAGTAGAATTGTATTTCAGGAATAAGTAAACAAGAAAAGGAGTTGAAAGCTACTACTTGACTTCAGTTGGAAATTATTTGCATATGTGTACATATTTAAAGATCTAACCTACTATACCTACATATAATATATATTTAGATGTAATATAAATATTTATATTATAAGTAATAAGAGAAAATGAATAGTAACAGATATTATTGATATATAATAATGACAACATGTAAAACAATTTTAATAATGTTTCCTTTCTTCTAAAACTTGAACTGCTTTAACGTTTCTGTTCCCTCAGAACATATGACTGAATTCCATGGTTAAAATTCAGAACCACATACCTATTTCTTTGCTCTGAGGAATAATCATAACATTCTTTATATTTTGATGTTTAATGTATTCTGCTTTTTCTGTCAGCTATCTTACAGCATTTTTCTATACAACAGTATTTCAGTGTTATAACTGGAATTAAATGATTTAGCTTATGATACATATTTGGTGGCATTTTCCTTTAGATTCCCTTACAAATGAGCCATTTGATTCCTGATAAGCAAAGCAAAATGCAGCTGTGCACTCTTTTATCTGCACACAGAATGCTTTAAATGTCCCTTGTTCCTAAACTGCATGTTTCTCTTAACCTGAGTACCTTTTCTTGAAGACCCCTCTTATACTTTGGATATTTATAAATAAGAATGAGAATCTCAAGGTGATGTTCTGGGATATATTCTATTGCCTCAAGAGGTGTGATGAAAATGCAATCATAGAAAGTAAACAGAGAGAACAATAAAATCAAAACTATTCATGTGCAATTCTATAGGGAGCATTTTAAATAAAGAAGGAACCACACAAGAACTGTGTCTTCTGTTTCCTTTGCTGTTATGAGACACTGTAATTATCTTGTCTCTGTATTGCTGAAAGCCTGTCTAGATAACAGGAGGCCCAGCAAACATGCTGATTCATATATCTGGGAAAAGTCTAGCAAGAAGTAAAAAAGAACCACAGTGAGACCAAATTTGCCCCTCATCTAATTTTGTAAATGAAGCTATATCGCCAACATACACAAAACACATTTCTGGCACATCTTTCAAGAGATTTGTCAGCAAACTGAGCAAGAACCAAGTTTCATAACTCCTCTGTAGCTAGAGCCAAGACTGTACAGTGTCCGTTTGTTGACATCCAGCAGACTTTAGAATTTTAGCCAACCTAGCTTGCTTCTTTAAAACTACCTTCCACTAAGCCTTATCTCTAAATGTAATCTCTATCTGAAGAGTTGAGAAACTCTCTTTGTGAACACCTTTCTTTGCTTAAAAGATAGGTAGCTAAACCTTCCTATAAGGAGTTGTTTTGCTCTAACCACAAAATATGGCCAAATGGACTCATTTCCCAGGATTGTTCCAGGCCTAATAAAGGCAAAATTAATTGATTTTCCATTCTCTCAAGTAGATAAATCATCTTCTAAGGCAGGTATCACCATGTTCTGGGTCATACAATCATACTTTGTGATCAACTAAACAAAATAAACACAAAAAAACCTGTCTGCTCACTAGATTCGTGAAAAACATTTGTAGGAAAATAGGAAACTATGACTCACTTTTCTACTCTGTGGTATCAAAATAGAACCAAACTGACTAGCATTCCCAAATATCTAGCCTGGTCTGGAAGGTCCAACCCTTCAAAAGCAAAGATACTAGATAGGAGACAAACACTAAACTTGACAAGGTTCCACACAGCAGGGCACAGAATATGTAGTCATGACTGTTTTAAGGACTGAGCTCAGAGACAGCATGAAAGACATATTAGTAGAGAATCCCTAGACTGAAATCTAACATGCTCCATGTATGAGTTACAATGTCTTTATTTTTATAAACCTTTTATTTCTGTGGAATTTGGCAATGAGGATAATAATCTTTCAGTCTCTATGACTTGGGAGGGCAATGAGTTAAGCATGATAAAGTGCCAAGTTGTATATATGTACAAAAAGCTTTGATCAGTTTTAGGTCCTAAACTCAATAGAAATGTGTGACAATGTCCCAGATATGAGGACAATAAGAATCTGAGGATCACTTTCAATTTTTTAAATGGAAAAACTAGGGAAATATGGCATGTTCTTAGCCTGTCCTAGGTAATGGTTCCTGCAGGTTATAGTTTCTGGTTCCTCAGTCTACTTACTTCCAAGTGTGACTAGTACTCTTCTCCAAAAGATTTTCCTTTGAAGTTGAATGGTCTGAAAATGGAATAATTAGCTCAATCAACTATATGAGCATTTGTTTTAAGGTTCCTGTGGTTCCAACACATTGGGTAAAGAAATAGAGATTGAAGTGCCTCGGCAGGATTATTGTAATTACTGATTAAGCTAAAGAACTGAGCTGAATTTCAACTTCGTTCATTTCTTTACCAAATTCAGTATTTCTCTCCAGTTTTACTAACATCAATTGACTCTTGTCACATAAAATTGGTTCCTGGAGTATCTCAATCCTAATCATCTTGAAAGTTTATCTATTTAATTGCATCTTGGACATTCCTTGGTATTGTATTATTTTATATATTTTTAAGTATTTTTCCATGAAAATTATTTTCATTTATTATTTTTCGACACGTGCATCTATATGATCTGATGTATGCTTTTTAGAAATTAAATTATTTCTTCTACTAACATTTTGACCATTTGCTTGTAAGTATTTTCATAGTATTAAAGTGGTCATTTGACAATAAAAGCATGGTTGTCATAGCAGTAGTATTTTAACTCAGATTTCCACTAAGATGAATAATCTGTAAGGTTTTTTCAAGGTCTTCTTTCACTAAGCTCATCTCAGTGACCAGCTGAATCTAGAGCAGCATCTGAATATTATCATCTAATAGGTAAACTAACTCCTTGGAATACTTGTATAATATGAATGTGTTTTCTTATTTTTGTTATTTCAACAATATATGACATATATATACTTCAAATTTATTGTTCATTATATACATTCCAGTACAAAGCAATTTTAATCACGAAGTTTGAGAGAGTATTTATTGGAGTCATTATCATATAATACTTCATATGTTTGGCACTGGTTAAAATGCCTAATTCTATGAATTTTTATAAATTACGTAGATATGATATTATGATTTTGGAGCCCATGAGGTACTACAGAGCTTCCAAAATTATGTCTGTGTTCAGTAGCTAGATGCCACAATGCATTCTGCCAAAAGTTTGAGAATCGCTCAAAACAATCCTTGCTTTCTAGGGCTATGTTAACTAGACAAGGGATTGATGCCCAACTAACAGACACATCTAAGCAAGATTACTTCTGAGATAAATATAGTGGAGAATGAATGAACACTAGTGTTAATCCATGTGATAAAAATACATATATACAATAAGATCTATTTTCTGTATTAAAAATGCTGATTGTACCACACAGGTAGTCAAGAAGCTGTAGCTATCAACTGAAATCAACTGAGCCATTAACTAACCTATGTAAACTCTTTAACTTTTCAGGCTTAGAAAATCTAAAAGAAAATAAGAATTCAGGACTGTGAAACCAAGGTCAACTACATATATAAAACTCATTCATTCTATATCTTTATTTTATTATATTCATAAAAATAATTACAAGGGCTGGAGAGAGGGCTTGGTGGTTAAAGTACTGGTTTTTCTTTCAGAGAACATATATTAGATTCCCAGCACTCAAAGGTAGATCACAACTATCTGAAACACCATACCTAAGGAATCTAACACCCTCTTCTGGGTTCACAAGCTCCAGGCATTCAAGTGATGCACAGACATACATGTAGGCAGAATACCCATACTTATAAAATAAAAATAAAGGTCAAAAAATTTAGTCTAATCACTTTAGCTTAGTAAAGTACATGTCAAGATAGATCTGTCCTCCCTAATCAATCTAAACTGTCCTGGAAGCTACATGATTCTCAAAGTCCCCTTGTTTAGAACTTTTTTTAAAATCAAACTGCTCCCTATAACTTTGCTTAGAAAAATACTAATCACGTTTGACATATCACTTTTACGTATTCTTGAGGCTAGATATACCAAAGACCTAGTGTAAAACAAAATATTAAAAGAGAACAAAACAAAAACAAAAAACAACAATAAAAAATATAGTGATAAAATGGCTCCTAATAATATTCTGCAATACTCACATCTGTGCTTTGTTCAGCTATCATCTCATTAGAGAAGCTTCCTCCAGCAACCAGATGGGAAAAAAATACAGAGACCCACAGACAGACATTAAGCAAAGAGTATGAGACCTTGGAATATTCAGCCCTAATGGGATGTCTCCATCAAATACCTTCTCTCAGAGTTCAGGTAACCACACAAAAGAGGAACCAGAAAGAATGCAAGAGCCAGAGGGCTTAGAGAACAACAAAATCAATGTCCTCTAAATCAACATGAGGAATGTGCATATAAACTCAAAGACTTGCTGGGCAGTGCCGGCTCATGCCTTTAATCCCAGCACTTGGGAGGCAGAGGCAGGTGGATTTCTGAGTTCGAGGCCAGCCTGGTCCACAGAGTGAGTTCCAGGACAGCCAGGGCTACCTGGCTGAGAAACCCTGTCTCGAAAAAACAAAAACAAATAAACTCAGAGACTTAAGCAGCATGCACAGTGCTTGCACAGTGCTGCACCAGGCCCTCTGAAAATGTATTATGGCTGCCAGCTTAGTGTTTTATGGTATTGTGCAAGTGAGTCTCTGACTCAGGTTCCTTCTCTTGAGCTCTCTTCCTTCTGTCTGGGTTATCCAAATGGATGGGATGGGTTTTGTTTATCTTATTACCTGCTACTATAACTTATTGCTATCTCTTAGAGACTGTTCTTTTCTAATGAAAGACAAAATGGGAGTGGATCTGGAGGAGATGGGAAGGGCAGAGGAAATAGGAAGAGTATAGGGAGGGAAAGCATAATCAGGACATGTGAAAAAAAGAATCTATTTTCAATAAAAGGAAAATATAAGAACTTTTTTAAAATTGAAAAATGAAGAAGAAGAAGAAGAAGAAGAAGAAGAAGAAGAAGAAGAAGAAGA